>CAEFZP010002271.1:0-304127 GCA_903064625.1 Mallotus villosus | reverse complement strand
CGCGTGGTGTGACACATTTTTGGATGGCCTCTGAACATCCTGTCACCTGGTTTGCCATAAATACATAGTTTGATGCCAGCTACAATGTCTTTAATCTCTGAATCCCATCTTTATTAATTGGTTAATAGCAAGGCTGTAGAAGCAGAAGTAGGCCGCTGTCCTGTCCTCAGATTAAAGGCAGAGAGGAAGACGGTTCCTCCCACATCCTCTATTGATTCTGCCATATCCTCATGAGGATCGTCTCAGGAAAATAAATCTGTAACCTTATTACTGCGAATCCCCCTGTTACCCAAGGTGCTCTGCTTTCTTTACTTCTGCGATTAATTACCTCTTTGTTTACTCGTACATTAATCTTGGCGCGATCCTAAACATGTTATGTTCTCACTGTAAGGATATAAATATGTTGCTCCATGTGTTCTGGCTAGGGAACACATGATTTGTCAGATCTGCTGATTTCAGGAGATTTCAGCCAATCAGCTGGCTAACGTGGGACAGAGGCCCCTTCAGGATGGGTCTGTCAAGTCAGCAAAGTGTTTCACTTCAAGTGTTCATGTTGCAGGCACGTCTGCTGACATTGATAACCTCTCTGGGGACATGTGTGCCCTTATGTCCACACACACACACACACCAACACCACACTTCCTAGGCTGTTTGAAGTCTTAAGGGGTTTCCATATGAATGTTTTCATACCTTGATTCACAGAGAATGTGTGTGTTGCGGGGGAGGAGGGGGGACTCATTAGCAGACGATATATGGCCCCCTGCCATTTCTACACAGGGCATTTATTTGGCTTTTCACAAAAAAAATCCTTAACTGTTTGAAAACCACAGCTGTGTCTAAGCCAGTCCCAGTGGGTTTGTGTTGGTTCGAAAGCAGCATGCAATGCTAAAGGTTTTGTGAAAGTAGTTTTTGGAATTGAAGTACATGATTAGTTTAAATATAAAGCCTTTAGTTAATTAACTGCACACGGCATACTTTACAGTAGATCTAAGTGTCTACGTGAGAAGCTGCTTTCTAAATATATTCATCTCCCCAAGGTGTGAATTCTCATCATATTAAACCCTATAAACCTTTCTCAATGGGTATCAACTGATTACTAACCCGGTCAACACACCACCACCCCCTCCCGCGTTGACAGCATTAGAATCAACTCACATCAATTATTAAAGTAACAACGTGTACTAAAGCACGGCTAGTTGCTTGGGTGCGTTTGCAGAAATTAACTGCAGCGTGTTTAGGAACGGCACACTGTCCGCTGTCTCCTTATCCCCTTACCTCACAACAGCTGCTTCTTTCTGTGTGCGATGTCATTAGTTCCCAGATTCCTGGGGAAGGATGTCGTCAGGCAGGCCACCCAGCCGAGGCCGATGTTTTCCAAGAGCCTAGCGTAAAGAGTTTGCACATTAATTAAACTTTAATATTAACTATCTGGAGGGAATAGCGGTTTCAAAGATGGACTCCTGTCCAGATGGTGGATATGAAGCCTGGTGGGCTGACTGGCTGTGTTGTCTTCAGCGAGGGAACTGGGAGTTTCTTTAGTTTAATTGACTTTCCGTTTGGTGATTTAATTCGATGCAGTGAACACAATATTTAAGTTCTATGCAAAGCCTCTCAAACGCTGTATTGTGTTCTGCATAGCAAGGTGTGTCAGATAAAAAATAATTTACGTCATCCACTTTATTTGGACATTTAGAATCACTGTAAATGGGCTAGGTTTAGGGTAAGCATTTAAATATTTATATCTATAAATGTATATCCGCTTGTAAATTTTCCAGCCACATTACTGGAGGAAAGGCATCTTGTCACCAAGTAAATATCTAGTGGGAAACATTGTAACATAGATAGAAATACCCCATGACAATATTTAAGGGGAAAGCATAAGGTCTCCATCTGCCTGAGCTGAAATGCCCCTGTCACAATAACGTATGGATGTTTGTTTGGGAGAGATTTTAAACTACTCCAAACTGTCAAATGACCCACATCAGTAAAAATGAAAACAAACGACGAGGTAAATAACTTCAAATATGAAATACTGGCCATATATCTTGAGAGGGGGAGTCACATTTCTCAGGTGTGACATTCTGTGGATGCCATACATGAATAATGGCGAGCAGAGGAGAATGAACCCTTGATATATTTGCGGTTCCGGCCGGCGCTGCCTTATTGCTTTCCCATTCTGCAGCTTTTGCAGAAAGAGATTCCTGGTGGCGACGTTGTCGCTAGGGAGAGAACCACAGCTGGGACTCAAGGCTGGGGGAAGGGCTCTAGGTCACACAGAAACATATGCATGCCTTCACGCACGCGCACACACCCACACAAGCTCTCACACACACACACGCAGGCTTGTATCCTCTCAGTGATGTACACACACTCACAAGGTAGCACACAAAGGCACCTACATACTTAAACACACACACACACCTAGTCCTACACACACGCACAAACACACTTAGCCCTACAAGGGCCAGTAAACACACAGTCTCTAACCTGACAGCCAGAGGGGCCAAAGTGTGAACAGAGGACACACCTACAAGGACGCTTAACACCAGAGACTCACTTTATCACACGGGCTAACCTACACTCCATCTTAGCCTATAGGAGCACCGCACAGAGACAGGCTGGTGCACTCGGAGGTGCACAGGGTTTATCTGTGAAATCATCTGGCCATAATAGTTTTTTAATGAGTTTGTGGAATGCACTCTGGCGACAATCTAATAAAGGACAAGCTCTGTTCAGAGACTCTTAGGCTGAATAATGCATAAGAGCAGAGGTACCTTTAATGAAAAGATGATGAGAGGGATCCCTGAGAGGGGGAGGAAGACAGAAAGGAGCTCAGAAAGTTGAACGAGGGGTCCAATTAATCATCATGTGCTTACAGAAGAAATTAAACAAAGGAGCAAAAGGCAGTGAAGGAGAATGCCAGTCAGACCTGCAGAGCAGGAAAGGTTAGGGAATAAGCAGAACACTTTTAATGATTCTGTTTTGATGGGGTTGGAGAAAAAAAGAGAGCCATAATTCTATTGAAAAATGACAGAATGCTCCTCTTTTTTTCCGAGGAGGGCGGTGGGTGCCAGATGAACGCTTACCAGCAGCACTCTTCATAAACACGTCTACTAATCGTCTGTTCCCATCACAAACACGATCATGTATGTTTTCCATACCCATACATGCGTGACAAACCGGGAGTCTTTTAAAGAGCGTCCAGGTGAAGAGAGCTGCACCTGAGCCAGCGTACTGGACCACGTAGAGACGATCCCTGTAGATGGGTGTGGAGACGACCTTTAGGGAGTTTGTATTTCCATCACATTACCGTTGGTCGAGCAGAACAGCCTCGTATGTAAATGAGTCTTGTCAGCTGCATGCAGCCAGAAGTAAACTCTGCAAACAGACAAGGACTCATTAACAGATGAGAGATCAAGGAAATCAGGCGAGACGGCCTGGGAAATGACTCTGTCTCTGATACGAGCCGCATGCTTCTATTCTCCCCAGGCTCTGCCGTACAATAACATCCTTTTTCTGTTCGGCCATTACGCTTTTTAGAAATATGCTGCCAAGGTATCGCGCTGGTGATAGGGTAGTTGGACATCAATGAAGCTCCAAGTGAGTCATGAGGGACTGTTCCAACGCAGTCACATGGAACAAGAATGTTTCCAAACTGTGTTCAAACGTGCGGCAGTTGAACATGACTAATATGAAAGGTGTAAAATCACTGAAGTGAATACACATTTCTATCCATTATTTAGGACGTTGTTGTGACTGAGTTGATGAGAAGCAGAAATGGTGACATCACCTACTGCTGCAGCTCACAGTCAGGGGTGATGATGCCCACAGACTGCAGCTCAGAGTCAGGGGTGATGATGCCCACAGACTGCAGCTCAGTGTCAGGGGTGATGATGCCCACAGACTGCAGCTCACAGTCAGGGGTGATGCATGCGCCCATGCAGACTGCAGCTCAGTCAGGGGTGATGATGCCCACAGACTGCAGCTCAGAGTCAGGGGTGATGATGCCCACAGACTGCAGCTCAGAGTCAGGGGTGATGATGCCCACAGACTGCAGCTCAGAGTCAGGGGTGATGATGCCCACAGACTGCAGCTCAGAGTCAGGGGTGATGATGCCCACAGACTGCAGCTCACAGTCAGGGGTGACCATGCCCAGGACATGAGCACAGACTAAATGGCAAAAAGTTAAAAACGACACATCTGAATAATTTCACTTGCTAAACTTCCTGTTCTCACAACCCAAAGGGTTCCTAATAAGGTGTTGCTTTTCGACAGGCTCGGATTAAACTTTAATGAAAGTGTGTAATGTAAGACTGAAAGCAGGTGAGATATGGAGGATTAACACAGAGGTGCAGAGAGACTCTCCTTTCCAGAGAGCAGCACATCCTCCTTCTGCTCGACTGTCCCTCAATTATCCTCTGCAACAACAGGACTCTGACTTCATTTTATAAAGTCGCAGTGACCTTGTTGTTTGAGTCCATTAAGTGCTTGCTATTAGAGAAAATCATTCTGAATTGGCTGCTGAGGGACTAATTGAGGATTTACTGTGGGCTGCTATGTTGGTAATACATCAAGGAATTTGATTTGTACAGCAGGAATTTATTTCCAATGGTAAAGACCCACAACACTTCAAACATGAACACTGTATAGCGTTCAGTAGAGGGTGTCAAACAGATGCATCTTCCTCGTTATCTTAAATGAAGGTTGCCACGGTTATCTTAAAACAAACTAAATTAGCCCCATGTGTGACTAAATTACTCTTATGCTAATTTGCCATTTAGTCAGATACCGTGACCTTGGTCTGGGTTTCCAGTGTGACTGGGCCGACAGCTGTGGTGCTGCTGTAGTACTGAAAGTACAGGTCCAAGGTGATGGTGGAGAGTGGAGTCTTTAGGAGGGTCGTGTGTGCTATCCCACCAGGGTTAGTGTTGGTGCTGTGTGTTGTTCAGCACCAGGCCTCCTCTCTCCGCACCACCACCCAATCTCCTCTCCAACGCCGGGATGAGGGGAAAACGGCATGTCTTATTTATTAAACAGATTCAACGCGACTCACAGTCCAGGCAGAGTTCAAATCATTGTTTTAGAGGAGGAAACTTGGTGTGATTTTACAATACAATCTATGTTGGTATAAATTAATAATTTCTTCACGCTTAATTGAGGATGAAAGTGAACATAGTTTTATCTGATAGTGACAGTCAGGCAGTAATGGTGTTACAACAGTCTCAGAGAAAGAGATTCACAGCTCTTAAACCCAATCACCACTCTCAGCGTAGACACATCAAAGATGGCGCCCTCCCCATAGTCATCACAAGGGACGTTTACCCAGTACTTGCTTGTGACCCTGGACATTTACTCAGCTTGACAAATGGACACAATCAACTTGTATCAATAGCGAACGCACATGAGAACATATAAACTAGTACCCAATGACAAGATCTATTGATTAGTGAATAACATAAGTACACAGGAAATCCCATTTTCCTCCACACGCTCCAGCTTACTTTGAAGTGGACCGGGGAACGTTGTTCCCCTGGATCCCAGGCCTCCCAGGCAGGGATGTTCCTCTGATATCCTCCATCTGCTTCAGGAGATGTGAGACCAGGCTGGCGTCCAGCGACCATCAATCCCCAAAGCGACAGCTTAAGGGCCCTTCACAAATAACTGTGCATGCTAGAGCTTCTGACAGCTGTGTCAGAAAAATATGACAATAATGATTTTATCCACAGCGGGAGAAAATAAACCTGTCAAACGTATTAGGATTTAATAGAGAGAGAAAAAGGGATGAGACCGAGAGGTGTAGCAAGGTTGTGTAAGGCAGTAATTAAAGTTTACGGAGGACTATAAAAGATGATAAACATGTATGAACACTGGAATAATATTACTTAAATTATGTGGACAAAAAAATAGTTAATTTTCCCTGTATTGTTTTTTGAATGTCTTGATGAATTATATGTGAACTTTCAGCATTTCAAATCATTATTCATATTTTGTGCGCACACGGAACACTTGAGAATTTAAGTTCATCTTACTTTGCTTTTAGTATTTTTTCTCTTTAAAAAGATGTGTGATACAGTTTTTCAAATATCACCATCTCCCTTTTGATGCTGTCTGGGCAATGATCTATGTCCCCTACTGGAGAGCTTAATGATGCCAGCATACAGTCTGTAGGCAGCACGCAGCGCTCGCAAGGAGCACAATAACAGAAGAGTTTGTCTTTTATTTGTATCTGGGCCAAATTCCACCGTTTGCCTGACATGTTAATTGAAGCCTTCACTCGCTCACTCATCCTCCTCCTGGTTCCCTCTGCCTCTTTCTGGCCTCCTGGGACTGTATTCTTTCAGTAGTTTGTAGTGGGAGTTTAACACTGACTGTGATCACAGGAAGGCAATTTAAGATAAGCCAAACGCAGACAACAATAGTGCAAGCAGGAGGTGGAGGCCTTTCACAAGCAGGAGGAGGAGGCCTTTCACAAGCAGGAGGAGGAGGCCTTTCACAAGCAGGAGGAGGCCTTTCACAAGCAGGAGGAGGAGGCCTTTCACAAGCAGGAGGTGGAGGCCTTTCACAAGCAGGAGGAGGAGGCCTTTCACAAGCAGGAGGAGGAGGCCTTTCACAAGCAGGAGGTGGAGGCCTTTCACAAGCAGGAGGAGGAGGCCTTTCACAAGCAGGAGGTGGAGGCCTTTCACAAGCAGGAGGAGGAGGCCTTTCACAAGCAGGAGGTGGAGGCCTTTCACAAGCAGGAGGAGGAGGCCTTTCACAAGCAAGAGGTGGAGGCCTTTCACAAGCAGGTGGTGGAGGCATTTCACAAGCAGGAGGCAGAGGCCTTTCACAAGCAGGAGGAGGAGGCCTTTCACAAGCAGGAGGTGGAGGCCTTTCACAAGCAGGAGGAGGAGGCCTTTCACAAGCAGGAGGTGGAGGCCTTTCACAAGCAGGAGGAGGAGGCCTTTCACAAGCAAGAGGTGGAGGCCTTTCACAAGCAGGAGGAGGAGGCCTTTCACAAGCAGGAGGAGGAGGCCTTTCACAAGCAAGAGGAGGAGGCCTTTCACAAGCAGGTGGTGGAGGCCTTTCACAAGCAGGAGGAGGAGGCCTTTCACAAGCAGGTGGTGGAGGCCTTTCACAAGCAGGAGGAGGAGGCCTTTCACAAGCAGGAGGAGGAGGCCTTTCACAAGCAGGAGGAGGAGGCCTTTCACAAGCAGGAGGAGGAGGCCTTTCACAAGCAGGAGGAGGCCTTTCACAAGCAGGAGGAGGAGGCCTTTCACAAGCAGGAGGTGGAGGCCTTTCACAAGCAGGAGGAGGAGGCCTTTCACAAGCAGGAGGAGGAGGCCTTTCACAAAGCTTCCACAACATGCTTCTATTTGGGTATGTGTGGTGTCAAGTGACAGGCTTGGTGTCTTCTGAAGGGTGTGGAGATAAGACCGTGCTGCAGCTCACCCTCTGAGAGATTGTTCAGGTGTGAGGTGATGTGTCAAGGCTTTTCACCCAAGAGATCCATATTTCTTATGAAATGGAGAAAAGATATCTTGACATAAAATTCTGTTCTTATACCACTCTTCATTGTTGAGGAAGCAGAGGTTGTAATGAAAGTCTGGTACGGGTGTCAAATAAGAGGATTACCTAGTTTGTGGCTTTTAGAAGATAAGTGGATATTTGAGTTCTCATAATGTTGAGTGTCTGTGCCTCGACCTTTTACAGACGGATGATGGTGGATGATATCACAGCCTGCCTTAAACCAGCCCCATTCTTCAGCACGGCTGGACATTTAGACTCACCCCAGAGGCTCATACCCAGAGGACTTAACATTTGGACCACAGGGCACACATCTCTAAACTGGACAAGGACTCACCCGGCAGATGAATCTTATTCATATGGAAGAACTGTGATATAACCTTTCACTTCATCACCATCCAAGCTCTGTGATGAAAGATGATCATTCCTAATCACCTTAACCCCTCCGTTTGTGTGTCTTTTACACTGAGCAGATGTCTGGATTTATCTAATCTGTCTAAATTAAATGAAATCCTGCCCTGGATCTTGATAATAGGCCCAGAAGAAAAATCTGCATTAATAATTCAAAATGAATTTTCATTAGTTATGAGTGGGATTGTAAAGGATGAGTACGCAGGAATTCTTGGACTCTTCTGGTCTTTACAGCAGGGTTGTAGTATGGCATCACGTTTGAATTTAGATTAAAATGTTGTCCAATAGGTTATTCACCTGGTTCTTGATCCCATTTTGAAATGAATGCAAGATGGTAAAAGCATTGGTTTACATGAAACCATCCCCAAAGAAATAAACTATGTACATTGCCAGCTCTTTTTTCCCATGGTTTTCAGCTGGCATATAGGATCAAGACTTTGATTTAAAAACTTAGTCACTCATCTTTCTTGGTTCAGAATTTGAATATTTTACGTCAAACTTGGACTGAAGACAAATGAAGGTGAGCAGGCCTATCTGAAGTCCCACAGATTAAAACCAGTAATTTAAGAGGTTTAAACAAGCACGTCTGCGCCTCTCTCTCTCGTGTAGGTGTAGGACACTTTAATACGTTTCCAGATACATTCTCTTTCATTCCTGTCTGGAACTGAACACTCTCCTTTAGAAGCCTTTCACCAGTCATCCACCTGGACGATGAAACACTGAAGGTTTTAATGAGACTCAAACTAATGCTGCTGTTTGATTAGAAGCATAAAGGTGTCACTATCACTGAAGAGAGGTAAAGGTGAAAGCTTAGTAGAGACCATTTTTTTTTGTAGTCAAGAAATAATACAGACAAAAGTTAACAATTTTCTTTTCCCCAAATTCTTTTGAAAAACAAAATATCGTATTTAATGATTTACCCATAAACACACTTGCACTTGAAGTCTGAGGAATGCTTGTCATTTAGATTGCATTCTGTACTGGTGGTACTCATTAGTTTAGATTTAATTGTTTTGCAATCTGAGCTTTTCTACAAAGTGAAACCAGTGCCATGATGTCCTTGGGTGGTTGTGAAACTTCCCGGTGCCATAACCCACTTAATGAGCTTGTGTGTTCTCTCTCACCCCTCATTAACAACACTGGTACAACCACCAAAAGCACAACACACTCCCTGCTCTCCTCCTTGGCCTGCCCCACACTGGGTTTCAGTTCCAGAGGACACCAGATATCCTAGAGTGGGGAAAATGAAGTCATCTATATGCTAGTTATCTCTCTGTGTGCTCCCTGGAATAAAACCAACCATTTGGCTCCTTGCTCACATCTCTTGTGAATGAGCAGGAATACAGAGTAATAAGAGCTAAGGTTTAAGTTTGGGTTCTGACTTCCTTGACGCCATCAATACGTTTTTTTCTTTTGAGGAACGGTTCGAGGCATGGTTCTCAAGGCCACTTTCTCCACTGGGTTATAGCCGAAACTCAGGTCAAATACATTTCATTTCCAAGAAACTTAGTGCAAGATCTAACATTCTCACAAATTTTGATTTTACCGATCCATTTTTAAGATTCATGACAGCGGCGTACGTCTTTCATTGCAGTGATTTTTGTATTTGAAATCCTCCGTTTCAGGAAACATCAGTTCATCTGAGCAGCTATGAGCATCTACAGGAGGATGAATAAATAAAGCGTGGCTGAAATATTGAAGAGACTGAGGGTCCGTGTGCAGAGGGCCCCATGTGAGGGAGTGTGAGTGACGGGGGACTCGGGGCGGAAGAGGAGAGAGGAGCCGAGGTGTGAGCAGATATTCCCTCGGCTCCATTTCTGCTCCTCAGAGACGGCGCATGGAAGCTCTCCAGGTGGAACAACACTGGAGATCTCCTCTGTCTGTTCTGCAACCTGCAGAGAGCACCCGCCCCCGACCGTCTCTCTGGATAAACATTCATTTGTATGAAGGATTTTGGTTTGTTAATAATCACTTTTTCCTGCATCATTTCATTATGGGACTATGTTCATAAATAGTTATGAAGTGAACAAATTTCAACTGTGAGTTTTTTTCCCCCTCAATTCTGAAAGAGAAAATCAATTGCCATACAAATGCTTCCCTAAGGTAAAATAAGCGGAAAATATTTAGGTCTTATTGTTTCTGGATGTTCTGCCATGGCGCAACTCAAATCAAAAGAGCTCACGAGAGGGGGAAAGATCCAAACAGGTTAGAAGGTAGTAAGAAGATAACATGAAGAAGATGACTTAGCAGATAACACAACAGCACCTGTTTCTCTGCCCCAGTCGCTGATGAGAATAACAGGAACAGTGCTGCTGTCTGTTGGCAGGCGAGAGGGGCTTATCTGAACCAGGGCTGGAGCCCTGCTCTGATCCCTCTGGTCTGATGGTGTGTTGACCTCGACTGCGAGGCAGGGGGGAGGGGGGGCAGGAGCTGGACAGTGAGCTCTCTTGGAGAGCAGAGGAAATAAGAACTGAGGATTACGGCATGGCGTTGAACGGCTTTGGCCGAGGAGTGAGGAATTAGAGAGGAGATAACAATGGACCGGGTTCTTTGGTGTTCCGAGAGTGACTGATGGGTGGCCTCTCACGCATGGGACAAAACATCCAGCCCTGTCAGTCAGAGACCTGTACGGGCAGCATGTCCTGTCAGTCAGAGACCTGTACGGGCAGCATGTCCTGTCAGTCAGAGACCTGTACGGGCAGCATCTCCTGTCAGTCAGAGACCTGTACGGGCAGCATGTCCTGTCAGTCAGAGACCTGTACGGCAGCATGTCCTGTCAGTCAGAGACCTGTACGGGCAGCATCTCCCGTCAGTCAGAGACCTGTACGGCAGCATGTCCTGTCAGTCAGAGACCTGTACGGCAGCATGTCCTGTCAGTCAGAGACCTGTACGGGCAGCATGTCCTGTCAGTCAGAGACCTGTACGGCAGCATGTCCTGTCAGTCAGAGACCTGTACGGCAGCATGTCCTGTCAGTCAGAGACCTGTACGGCAGCATGTCCTGTCAGTCAGAGACCTGTACGGCAGCATGTCCTGTCAGTCAGAGACCTGTACGGCAGCATGTCCTGTCAGTCAGAGACCTGTACGGCAGCATGTCCTGTCAGTCAGAGACCTGTACGGCAGCATGTCCTGTCAGTCAGAGACCTGTACGGCAGCATGTCCTGTCAGTCAGAGACCTGTACGGCAGCATGTCCTGTCAGTCAGAGACCTGTATGGGCAGCATGTCCTGTCAGTCAGAGACCTGTACGGCAGCATGTCCTGTCAGTCAGAGACCTGTACGGGCAGCATGTCCTGTCAGTCAGAGACCTGTAAGCAAACTGTAAGCAGATCATCTATGTTGGAGATCCAGGTAATTATGTGGTAACACATTACTGTAAAGAGGGATCCATTTGATGTGGCGTTTATTGAGATCTCAACAAAGCTATCATTGCTGACTGCCGTTACATCAAACTGTATTTATTTTCAGCTATGCAAATGAGCACATGCATATGCATTTTCAGGATGATCCTTCTAAATTGGGAGAAGATTTGGCGGATGATGTGTCAACCAGACAGTTCTCCTGGATGAGAGCTGAGCAGAGGCCTGTCAGTTCAACACATCCATCTGGAAGCCTGACTGAAACCTTCTGTCTCACGGCTTAGTTTGGCCCTCAGTCACCAGCACACCATGTGTCCCGAGCGGTGATTCGACCAACTAACATTAAAAGTCACTGAAAGTAGAAAATGGAGACAACTTAGTTTTTTTGCATTGCAGACTTCACCGGAAGAATCACCCTGTCCACCCCACACCCATCATGGGTCAAACTAACCATCTGCAGCTGAACTGTTCACTCAGAAATGTTAAGAGAACTGCAGTATCTGTTATGGAACCCTCGCAAACAAGATAATACTGTGGAATATTGTCCATGAAACAAATATCCCCCCCACACACACAGAAACCAGTTTCTTTATAATATATTCAAAGGGAATGTTTAAAACGGATGCACTCTTGCGCATAGTTTAGATTTGCCAGCCAATATAAACAGCCAAGTTCCAGTGAGCTATTGTAATCATCACAGCATGGTTTTCTGCCTCTGATTTGGAAGTGCTTGTGGTCCCACTGATACATTAACACGCTTGTTTTATGCCTGTTCAGTATTCTTATGATTCACAGATTTGGGATGAAAGAGGGAGAAAATCACCCTCCGATTCCTTCTCCCCCATTAATTCACCAGACGCACTGGTCTCTTCAAGCCTTATTTGAACTTAATATTAGTAATGCTTGTGGCTGCACATCTTTATGATTCTCTTTCCCGACTTGAAGTGTTGCTGAGGTAAATGATTGAAGTTATGAAATGACAGCTATGTCGGGAATGCAGTCTGCGTGAGCCTGCTTTCTATAGGAGAGCGTTAGGGACGGCCCTTCATGAATGTAAGGTGGGCAAAACCAAATACCTTACCACAAAGTGAGCACAGCTTCTGCAGAGTACGAGCCTGCACTCACCAGAGAAAGGAGATGAGGGGGGCGTGTGTCACGGTGACCTTCAGGGACTCGAGGGGGGCTGGAGCAAGTCAGTGAGCTAGAAATCTTTCCTGTCTGTGGTTTTGATCCTCCCATCCCCTTAGCCCACTCCTACACTCTGCCTTCCTTACACTTCTGCTCCTGCCCCCTGCTTTGACGTCACACACATCCAGAACCACGTACTCCAGAACCACACACTAGAACCACCTTCTCTGTGACAAATTAAGGTGACCAGAGAACCAGGGACAGAGAGGGGGGGGCACTGCAACAGTCACCCCCAGAATCAGCCACACTTCCTGGGAGAGATAATGAGGAGACAAGGGGTCTTGCTCAGCAGCAGATGTCGACATGAACTGGATCTGCTCCCATAGGGGGGCACACAGACAGAGGGGGGGGGGACAGGAGGGAGGGGGGCGGTCAGGGGGACAGGAAAGGACACAGCCTGGACTGTCTTGGGCATGTGGAGTAGTTTGGTTAGATGGCTCAGCGGGCTATTAATCAGAAGGTTGCCGGTTTGATTCCTGGCCGCAGTGATATTGCCGCAGTGATGTGTCCTTGGGCAAGGCACTTTGCCCTACTTGCCTTGGGGGGGAATGTCCCTGTACTTATGTAAGTCGTTCTGGATAAGAGCGTATGCTAAATGACTAAATGTAAATGTAGTTTAGACATGCTTTAACAGAACTGCTCAAGGATGCCAAAGAGTAAATATGAAAATGTTACCACTCGAAGATGGTAAAATTCTAAGTTTGAAGTTTAAGTATTAAGGCTACTGCTTGAACTATACGTTGAACTTCATATATTCATATAAAAAACCCTTTTCCCCTTCATATGCCTACCCATCTACCTTTGTATTTACCTTCATGATGTAAAGACTTACTGTTGTGGCATGACAGCTTTGACCCTTTAAGGTAAAGAGAAGATAATCCAAACCTGAGGACTGTTTCCTCCCACACAGCAGCTGGCTACAATCAGCTCACAGGAAGTGATGAACAGTGGAGGGAAATATGCTAAACTCTTCCCGTCCACATTCCGTCTAAGCCCCATTGTAAGATAAGCTCATCCCTTCCCTGAAATGAGTGCAAAGCCACTTCTGTTTTGAAGTTGTGGGTTAGTGAAAAGCAATAGACAGAGTGAGAGTGAGTGTGAGAGAGAGGACGAAATATACTGTACATCACCTGTGAGAAACATGCATCTAAATACTCATCGTTTGTTAAGCCAAACCAGACAAGCTATTGTTGATCTTATGCTCACATCCAGAGTTACATTTGCGCGTGATAATTAGGGTGTGTTGGGGAAGAGCAGGAAAGGGTTAACGGCAGGGAGGGGAATATAACAGGCGTGCTAATGTGTGTATTCATGAAGTTAGACAACCGGGCATTCAGAATGGCTTTCTTCACACCGTCAAAAGACAGTTTTTGAGGCCCCTGTTGGCACTGTCATGTGTGTCATTATTAGTATCATCACCCCCTGCAAATAGCCATCTTTAGACTGTGTTTTCTCGGCAGAGAGTGTACTAAAGATCTGACTGATCGCATGCATTATGGATGGTGTCTCTGCTTCTCCTCCTCCGTGTGATGTCAGGGGGAATGATGAATGTGACTGCCTCCGCTTCCCTCCTCACCTGCGTGGACACAAACCTGGTGCTTGACTGCCACCAAGTGGCCATGGGCACCAAAGGACGTTCTCATATCCACAAACACCAGGAGAGGAACAGGTTCAGGGGTCAAAAGATTGTATTCACCTACTGACCCTCTTTTCAACTTCCCCATATCCTCCCTGTCACTAGCTCCAGCCCGTGTGGAGGTGTTTCTTTAGTGAGCCCTGGGGAGCCGCAGACACGGCCTCCTGCTCGGGCTCCACATCCAGGCAACATTACAAGAATATTTCAGGCTACTTCATTTGTTTTCTCCTTGCTGTAAACATAAATCACAGGGAGACCCAGCCTAGGCTCATATAAATGTCAAGATAGACAGGAAAACTCATAAACCCATAATTTGATCTTTATTCATCTGGGACAACCAATGAATAAAAGCCCACCTAGTATATCATCATTTTCTCCTTTATGTCAACAGAGCTCGGAGCAGGGAAAGCTTCATCTTCTAGTTTTAAACAGCACGTCTGTTTGTTATTGATCTGCACCCTTACTGATTTTAATGACAGTCATTCAAGATATTTGCATTTGATATGCATCATTTTATATGTTTACCTTTGGCTTTTCAGATTATTCCCCTGCTAGTATTGACAAACAGCTATACTATGCGAGATATCATGGTATTATAATGTATACTTTGAAAGTAAATATATTCTTACAACAATAACATATTTAGCACATGCACATTGTACTGTAGATTGCTACAGTATTTGAATTACATTTGAAAGCAGACCCTTACTTCAACAAACTCTGGAACATCTACAGTTGATCAAACTAAAAGGATACTGCATTTTAAAACATCTTTGGTTTTAGAAGTGTTAGTTTTCAACACAATCAATCACTGGGTGTTGCTCTGGGTTACAAGAAAGCTTTACATGTTCTCCCTCTTTTCCTCTCAACCTCTTCCTTCTCCCTTTGGCTTAATTAATGACAGAAAAGAGACAGTCAGACAGACAGGGACACAGACAGGCCGTGTGTGTTGATGCTCCGCTGGTCTGAGGGGGACATGGCTGGTCTGAGGGGGACATGGCTGGTCTGAGGGGGACATGGCTGGTCTGAGGGGGACATGGCTGGTCTGAGGGGGACACGGCTGGTCTAAGGGGGGACATGGCTGGTCTGAGGGGGACATGGCTGGTCTGAGGGGGACACAGACAGGCCATGTGTGTTGATGCTCCGCTGGTCTGAGGGGGACATGGCTGGTCTGAGGGGGACATGGCTGGTCTGAGGGGGACACGGCTGGTCTGAGGGGGACACCGCTGGTCTGAGGGGGACATGACTGGTCTGAGGGGGACACCGCTGGTCTGAGGGGGACATGACTGGTCTGAGGGGGACATGGCTGGTCTGAGGGGGACATGGCTGGTCTGAGGGGGACATGGCTGGTCTGAGGGGGACATGGCTGGTCTGAGGGGGACATGGCTGGTCTGAGGGGGACACGGCTGGTCTGAGGGGGACACGGCTGGTCTGAGGGGGACACGGCTGGTCTGAGGGGGACACGGCTGGTCTGAGGGGGACATGGCTGGTCTGAGGGGGACATGGCTGGTCTGAGGGGGACATGGCTGGTCTGAGGGGGACAGAGAGGCCCTCCCTGGACCAGCTGCTGCTGTCCTGGCAGCTGCCTCAGCATGGTGGCCAGCATTCAGAGGCATTGAGTCTGTCCCAATGATCTCTCTCCGTCTCTTTCTTTCTCTCCCTTTTTCTCTCCATCTCTTTTCTCACTCTATTATTATCTCTATCTCCCTCCCCTCTATCTCTTTTTCTCTCTCTGTGAAAGGAGGATGAAGAGGCAAAAGGCAGCATCAAGGCACAGCGTTTACAAAGCCCCCAAAAAAGCCAAAATACAGGGTAACCATCGCATACAAGATACTAAACAGATGTCATATCCCAAATAGAACCCATCCTGAAGAGGGAATCGTTTTGTTTAGGTGGCGGCATCGATGTTAAAAACTCCTGTGAATGAATAACAGAAGGAGAGCCTCTTCCTCCTGCGTCTTCCTCCTGCCTCTCCACATGTTTCCAGCTGGAGACCCTTCAGAGGTGTCTCATGAATAAGGAGTAGGTCTGTGCTGCACTGCAAAGTGGCATGCTTGTAAACAGATGCAGCACTTTAGGTGCCTGAGCCCGGGAACAGCCAAATGAGAAGTAACATGTGATTATGCAAAAGATGTCTCTCCGGGCTTTAAGCCTTTCTCTACCTCTATCTCTCTTTTCTTCTGTCTTTATCTGTTTCTCCATAGTCCCCCTCTCCCCTGCATGCCTCCCTCTCTCCTTCATGCCTCCCTCCCTGTTTTTCACCGTGAGTAGTTTGAAAGGGTTTTCTTAGATGATACTGTAACAAATCAACCGTTACACGTCTTTTTAATCATATTTAAATGTTGTTTTTTTCAGCGTTAAAGTTTTAATACGGCTATACGGAAACATCCCGTTTTTATCATATAAGTGTTGTAAACCAGACTTACAGTAAAACGTGATGTCTTCATAGTGGCATGGCAGAATCAGACCATACAACAGTACTGCCATCTAGTGTCTTTACAAAGGTCAAACATGGAGACAATATAGTCCCTATGCCAAATGGGGAGTAATAGTATTTGACGGGTTAAATTATCGGAAAAGTAAAGTTAGTTTGTTTTTGTTGAATATAACATATGAAATGAGACGCTAATTCATAGCTCTGTGGAGGAGGTGGATTTCGGTCTTGAATAAAACGGAACCAAAGTTGTTTTGAAGAACAAGCTGTGTCTCCATCGTCTGAGTACGCACGCACGCACGCACGCACGCACGCACGCACGTTGTATCAGTATTTGTTGTGAACTAAGCAGAAAAATTCTAAAACATTTGAATGCATTAGAAATGTGCAGAGTAGAGGAGGAAACAAATTAAATAAAATTAGGAACATGTTTTCTCATGTATGATAATTGGCGATTCTGAACTGTAATTGTATGTGAACAAATGCCCGTGTAGATCTTGTTGTACTGATCCAGTGGGCAATGTGTAGAGAAATCTGTTATAAAATCATTATACTTCAGCTCAAGAACTGCAAGAACAGATGTGTCCTACATCAAGAGACACTACAGTCCAGAAACTCACGGTCACAGATGACTCCCTTTCATGCTTGTCATTCAATGCAGAGGACAAGCTGCCATCAAAGAAAGGGAGGTATGAATTGCATCCTGTTGTGCCCTATTTTCTGTCAACAGCGCCTCACACATCTCAATCCATCTACACCGTATTGAATCCCACCGCTGTCACTCACCCTCACAGAAGCAGGCTGAGGTCACACACAAGACACCCGCATGGCTGCATTCCAAACTGCTTCTTGCTGAATGCGAAGGTGTGTGTGTGTGTATACAAATAAACCACGTGTGAATCAATTCACAGTTTTTGTGTGTGTTGAGAGTATTTGTTACAACAAATGCAACAAGCAGTGAAAACAGCCACTTCTCTCCCTGGTCTGTGGACAGTCAGCTGAGGTTGCATTCCTCCTAATCAAACATACCAATGCAGATACCAGAAGGGTCATCAGACAAGCAAGAGCTGTTTCTCTCCTTCTCCTTTTTCCTCTCCTTTCCCAGTTTGAGAGCTTACCGTCCTAGTCGAAAGCACGTTTCAAGGAATCCCCAAAAGAGACTTCTGTGGATTCAGTAAAGAGGACACATTCTGAATGTTCCTCAGAACTGTTCAAAACCCAATTATCATCACTTACCATGGATACTTTGACTGACAGCTCACAAGCATTTGAACTTATCAGTTCCTGCTGGAAACACAGTGGCCTTGTCCTCAAAGCTTCTCTGGGATGAAAGGAATAAAGGAGCAGGAGCGGCATGCTGGAAATACAGAGACCCTCACCGAGTGCTCACTGTAGTTAGGCATTTCCACTCCAGAACTTTCCCCTGGGTACAACAACCTTAAAGGCACCGATCTGATGTGCCCTTTAAAGGTTATCTGCCTTCGAAGAAAGACACCCGGTTTGGCAAGTGATCTCCAGGGGTTGAGTGTTAACCAGCTAGTTACATACACCTTGCCATTACTTGCCATGGCAACAGAGAACCATCTGAACACTGCGGCCGAGCAGTCCGTCCCTCAGAAAAGGACCTCAACACAGCCCTGGCAAACACTCAGGAACAACGGACCTTACCTTCGTCATGTGCAATGTAAGCCAGAAACTACACAGAGAAATGTCTCCGAAATACTCCTGTGACAGGAGATGTGGTGGCCCTATTTCAGTCTTGGAAGAACATTGGGTTCAGCTCACGGCTGTCCTGCCTGTAGGAGAGGAGGAACTGATCCTGCACAGATGAATGCACTACTTCACCAATTTAAATACAAAGAATACAAATGAGAACGTCGTCTCAACTGATCACAAATCTCTGAAATGGCACTGTGATACCCACTCAGCAGCACTCCTTCCCAGCCTGCCGGCTCGGAGAGGGGTTGTTTAAGACGTGCTGTACATCTCGTAGTAGGATTTACCAGCCTGAGTGTGGAATCTGGTTCCGTTTTCAAATTATCATATGAAAGGAAACACACTTGTCCACTACAGGATACGCTCTCTGCTTTCACTTCCTGTTGTTGCTGGCAGATGAATCTCATGGCAATTCTTGTTCTTGTTGTTGTTGTGTTCCATTGTTTGAGGGTTGCAGCCCATTAGCTTCTGAATTATTTGTTTTATGTTTCCGCCAAGTTGCTTAGAGGCTCAGGGATTTCTACAAAGCCTTTAAAAAGACCCAACTTCCCTTCCTCAACACTGCATGAAACTTGCTTTTATAGAATATAATAGAGTGCAACAAATGGTTACTTTGAAGTACTTCTGTTTAAAGCTCGAGTGATATGACCTCTTCTGGAGTGATGTTACTGGGAGAATATATGAACCTTTTTTGAGTAATTGTATCTAAAGAGGTTGGACCTCTTTTTTGCTGTGTTTCGTACCACAGGTACAAAGTACCTTAGTACCACCACAGTACAAGGATAACTTGGATAGCAGACAGATGGGAAAGGAAACACTTGATATTAATACAAAATGATTTATCCTCTCCAGCTGTAAACTGTTTATAGCTACAGACCTTCCAGATTCATCCTCAAGACAAAACCTTACATACATACGTTTCCCTTTTCAAGCTTTACATGCACAAGAAGTCTGAAATGTAGTGTGTAACAGACATGGCCCGCCACTACCAGTCAATGAATGGCTAGCAATTCACTGGCAGCCTGTATACATACCTGAGGAGTCAGTTTACCCGATCTACATTGGCTACAAGTGCTTGAATCTCACGAAGAAAAAGGTAAAGCTGCTAGTCAATGCTAGCCCCCCCTTTTAAGATACTTCTGTAAGATACTAAGCATGAACTGGAAATGTTCTAGAATAAAAATGGATCAGCCCATATCCTGCAGGTCTGTGTCTATCTGTCTGTCGGTCTGTCTGTCTGCTGGTGTCTCTCTATATTAGCTCTGTTAGTCACCGGTGCTACAGTTGCCTAAAGACGTCTCGTTAAAACAGGTTCATGTAAGGTTCAAAACCTAATTGTTCATGCATTGAAAATGCAAAACACAAGCACATTTACTACTGAAATTTTACATTGACTGGATGATTTTGATAACAGTCCATCTCTAATCCTCAACGTGTTCTGGCATCCATCTTTGTGTTGGATCCTGTGTCTAATTATCCCTAATTAACCCTGTATCTGACACAGTGTCATAAACAACCTAAATGACAGGTTGAGAGGTTACCCTAAACCAAAGTCAAAGACTGTTCATATGACAACATTGTCAATTTGAGCAGCTGATTAAACTGGATACATAAATGCCAATTGCGCCCGACAAAGTGGCACAATTTAATTTGTCAGGGAGTAAAATAGATGGAAAAGAGAAGCAATAGGTTTTCCTGTTTCATATTCAATCCCATGTCGAGGCAGCCATCGAGAAAACATGCAAATGAGGTACATTCTTTAAAACGGGATTCAGCCAATCATTTTCCATGTTTGACAAGCAGAACAAATACCTCGTGCTCATGGGCATGCATGTGCTGGTGTGGAAACTGTGTTGTGTTATCAACTTTAAAGAAGTCGATTTCTCTCCTTTCAACCTCTCTGCACACGTTGTCCTTGTGCAGTTACTGTTAAATTAGTCCTTGCAGATTAGACAGGATTTAGGAAATATCCTTCATCAAACATTGAAAAGACACTTTGTTAAATGTTTGAAAATAAGTTGAATGTTCCCCAAAGTATAACAAATGTTAGGACTTGTTTGTAACTCAATGTCATTTCCAGTCTCTCATACAGATATTAGGTACAAAACAGAGTATGGCGAACTTGAGATAACCTGACAAAGTTTGCTAAGGAAACTGAGTACAGGTCAGATGAATAGGGAATGAAGAAACAACAACACAGCTTTCCCCGTTATTACATCCGTTGCACAAAGCAGTAGTGAACCATGACTCTTAAACCTTGGTCCTCTGACCCTAGTTACTCATCAGAAACAAACACAATACAGCACACAGCATTAGGCCTACATGAAACAAACACAATACAGCGCACAGCATTAGGCCTACATGAAACTGTGTTGGTCATTACGCACTATTTGAGTCAGCCCTTGCTACACTATTTACGGTAATTGTGCATAATGACTTTGCGTTGGTACATTTAGCCTACAGATTGACTAGTCATTCTGCACAACACTAACATATAGGCTAGGCTAGGGCTACAAAACAGTGGCAGCGGCGGCCAGAATAAAATCAGTTGGCACGGCGGCCGAAAGGTTTTTAAATAACATGGCCTACCTTTGATGATCTTTTCTTGAAAAAAAAGTAGATTCTCCTGTCTTTTTGGATGAATTGGTTGATGGCTGGGTCATCAAAGCAGAATTGTCAAGAGGGGAGGCATGATATTGACTTGGTGGTGGTTTGTGTGTGGGGAGGGGGGAGGGGGGGAGGGGGGGGGGCAGTAGTGTTGTTTTTGGCGGCCTGTTTTAATTTGAGTTTTAGTCGAGTCTGTGTCAAGCTGTCATTTTAGTTTTTATTAGTTTTAGTCACATTCATACTCTTTTTAGTCTAGTATGATGAGGCATGATATCTTGATTATTGTTGGACAGCTTTGGTTTGACTTGGTGGTGGTGGTGGTGTGTGTGTGTGGTGTGTGAGGAGGGGGCAGTTGAGTTTGTGTGCGTGTTTGTGTGTGTGAGATAGAAAGATAGAGAGAAACAGTAAAGAATTGATTTTACAAAAGCACTTGAGGTACAAAACACAGAGTATGGTGAACTTGAGATAACCTGACAAAGTTTGCTAAGGAAACTTTGAGTACAGGTCAGATGAATAGGGAATGAAGAAACAACAACACAGCTTTCCCCGTTATTACATCCGTTGCACAAAGCAGTAGTGAACCATGACTCTTAAACCTTGGTCCTCTGACCCTAGTTACTCATCAGAAACAAACACAATACAGCACACAGCATTAGGCCTACATGAAACAAACACAATACAGCACACACAGCATTAGGCCTACATGAAACAAACACAATACAGCACACAGCATTAGGCCTACATGAAACTGTGTTGGTCATTACGCACTATTTGAGTCAGCCCTTGCTACACTATTTACGGTAATTGTGCATAATGACTTTGCGTTGGTACATTTAGCCTACAGATAGACTAGTCATTCTGCACAACACTAACATATAGGCTAGGCTAGGGCTACAAAACAGCGGCAGCCAGAATAAAATCAGTTGGCACGGCGGCCGAAAGGTTTTTAAATAACATGGCCTACCTTTGATGATCTTTTCTTGGAAAAAAAAGTAGATTCTCCTGTATTTCTGGATGAATTGGTTGATGGCTGGGTCATCAAAGCAGAATTGTCAAGAGGGGAGGCATGATATTGACTTGGTGGTGGTTTGTGTGTGTGGGGGGGGGGAGGGGGGGGGGCAGTAGTGTTGTTTTTGGCGGCCTGTTTTAATTTGAGTTTTAGTCGAGTCTGTGTCAAGCTGTCATTTTAGTTTTTATTAGTTTTAGTCACATTCATACTCTTTTTAGTCTAGTATGATGAGGCATGATATCTTGATTATTGTTGGACAGCTTTGGTTTGACTTGGTGGTGGTGGTGTGTGTGTGTGTGTGTGTGTGTGTGTGTGTGTGAGGGGGGGGCAGTTGAGTTTGTGTGTGTGTGATAGAAAGATAGAAACAGTAAAGAATTGATTTTACAAAAGCACTTGAGATACAAAACACAGAGTATGGTGAACTTGAGATAACCTGACAAAGTTTGCTAAGGAAACTGAGTACAGGGGGCTGTTGCACAAAAGTAGAATAAAGATATCCAGGATAACTGAAAAGGCTCCGCTTGACTTAGTATGATCAGCTCATCGCGGCTTAATCGGTTGCACGTTTGCCAAGCCAGGATGAGAAGGTAAAGCTATGTCAATTCAGGTGTACATAGTTGGGATAAGTGCAGCTTCACGGATTTCTTACATAGACCAAGGTATCGATCACAAATTCACTGATGCAGCACATGCGTGCAGCATTCTTCACCCGCTGAGCAACAATTAATAATATGTACGATCAGCAAGACTAATATGTTAAAGCCTACAAATACGTAAAATACATGACCAAGACTATGAAATGTGAGGACATATAATAAAAATGTGTGCAAAAAAATTTGCAGCTCAGCCCAGTTTGTGTGGGATTGCGCAATCCGAGAAGAGGCACAGCTATATTCGCTTCTTTCCCCGTATTTGAACAGGAAAATACTTAAATTCAGCAATAGTGGCTATAAAACCCCTTGGAATCATCCAATAATTATATTTATATCACAGTTCAGTGGACACATATTATTATTTTATGTTATTCGTTTTATTACAGATGACACTGCCTCCCCTGACCGCACGTCACTGCAAGTAGCCTACTCGTCCGAAAAAGCTAACAGGTCAGATTTGTCCCGAAACACCCTTTCATGTCTAAAAGCACGTCTTAGTATCAGTGCTTCTTCGTCCAACATGTCGTTTAGAAATGGAAATGCCATGGTGCAAGAAGAAACACAGATACTTTATATATTGCCCTCATCACTGACTTTATTTAACCATTTCTAACCATCTAAACAACTGCAATAGTAGGGTTTAAAATCTAACTCGTGACAGCAATAGTGACAAGTAATGCATGTTAATAAAATAAATCTGAACACATTCAGAAGACAACGAAATAACTGCTAAATACGTTTATTTCGGATCAGAGCGTCCGCTGATTTAACACATGAGACTCCAGAATTAAGTTTAGCCTGACTGTTAGCCTGCTCTGGAGCAGGCTAGCTGCAAAGAATAAATCTCCATGGTTACTTGGCTGGGCTTAATTCAAGCTGCTTTCGTCCAACCAAGTCAAAGCTAAAGTCATCCAGGATAACTTGAATATCCCGGCTTAATCGCTTATCCTGGTTTCGTGCAACAGCCCCCAGGTCAGATGAATAGGGAATGAAGAAACAACAACACAGCTTTCCCCGTTATTACATCCGTTGCACAAAGCAGTAGTGAACCATGACTCTTAAACCTTGGTCCTCTGACCCTAGTTACTCATCAGAAACAAACACAATACAGCGCACAGCATTAGGCCTACATGAAACAAACACAATACAGCACACAGCATTAGGCCTACATGAAACTGTGTTGGTCATTACGCACTATTTGAGTCAGCCCTTGCTACACTATTTACGGTAATTGTGCATAATGACTTTGCGTTGGTACATTTAGCCTACAGATTGACAAGTCATTCTGCACAACACTAACATATAGGCTAGGCTAGGGCTACAAAACAGTGGCAGCGGCGGCCAGAATAAAATCAGTTGGCACAGCGGCCGAAAGGTTTTAAAATAACATGGCCTACCTTTGATGATCTTTTCTTGAAAAAAAAGTAGATTCTCCTGTCTTTTTGGATGAATTGGTTGATGGCTGGGTCATCAAAGCAGAATTGTCAAGAGGGGAGGCATGATATTGACTTGGTGGTGGTTTGTGTGTGTGTGTGTGGGGCAGTAGTGTTGTTTTTGGCGGCCTGTTTTAATTTGAGTTTTAGTCGAGTCTGTGTCAAGCTGTCATTTTAGTTTTTATTAGTTTTAGTCACATTCATACTCTTTTTATTCTAGTATGATGAGGCATGATATCTTGATTATTGTTGGACAGCTTTGGTTTGACTTGGTGGTGTGTGTGTGTGTGTGTGTGTGTGTGTGTGTGTGTGTGTGTGTGTGTGTGGGTGTGTGTGTGTGTGTGTGTGTGTGTGTGTGCGTGTGTGTGTGTGCGTGTGTGGGGGGGTTAGAGGTCTGAGAAGTCTCATCACCTCGCGGAACGGAGAACCGAACAGCAAGGATCAGAGTGAGTGCACTTCCAGAGACAGGCAGAGACTAAAACACAAAGACAGGGGCTAGGCCCCTCCAGAACCCGTGAGGGAACTGGGCCAGGTGTCCAATGAAACGCAAGCCGCCCATCCAGAGTGACCTAACACTCAGAGGGACCGCAGGAAACAGAGACAGGGCACATGGATAGACAGACTCCTAATCCACCCTAGGCACGTCAGTAAAACAGGGTCAAAGCTCAGATACGGGGAAAACACAGGAGAGTAAAGGAAAGGGTAGTTACCAGGGTGGTGAAGGCGTGGATGGGGGCAGGGGGAGGCCTCGGGGAGGTGGGTGGAGCTCAGCAGATGCAGGCGCAGGCACGAGCTGGCAGAAGGGGAGTGCAGACCGCCTGTCAGATGCACAAAGCAGTAGTGAACCGTGACTCTTGAACCTTGGCCCTCTGACCAAAATTACTCTTTGGTGTACGTCCCCTTACCCCTTCCCCTTGGTTTACCCCTACCCCTTGGCCCTCGAAACCGAGGGGTAAGGGCTACATAGTCCTAGGAATTGTGCATCATCTAGCACGTATCGATATCTCCAAAGCAAGTAGTATTATGCACTGATTTCAAATAGAGCTGAAACGATTCATCGATTGATTCGAGTAATTCGATTACAAAAAAGGATCGATTAATTTTTCTTGCCTCGAGTCATCGTTTATTTAATTTTTCAGAAACTGCACAAATCGAGACTCAAGACATGAAGACATGTCATACAGTAGCTGACCGTCACGAACAGCCAAACCGGGGCTGGGGTAGCTTGCTACTGTAGCTAACGCTAAATGTTTGTTGCAGATGGCGTTAATCCAAGGAACAAACGCTTCGTAACTGGAACGTTTTTACTTTTAATTGACGATATTGAACACATATGTTAAGTAACTTGTCTTTACTCTAAATATCTTCTCCGTTTTCAATTTGAAGCAGTATCTAGCTTATTGTAGGAAATCTCCCATCGCTTCGGCTAAAGTCAGATGGATGACGATGCATGCATTATTCACGCCTACGGTTTTAATACCGACTGTACAAATACCACTTTGACACACTTGCTAGAAATGATCCGCTGGTTAAATGTAGCATGATCTTATACCCACAATACTGTAGCTTTTTGCAGCAGCAGCTTTTAAATCTGAGTTCGAGTAGCTTTTGTAGTCGCAAAACAAAGTCACGTAATGTGACGAGATTCAATTAAAAAGTATAACAAACTCACCAGGGACAACGGCAACATCGGCAACCTTGCACCATGGATTATGATTTGTATGTCATCTTTAAATTCAGTGTCTGAACAGGACTGGGTGTGAAGGCACACATGATTAGTTTCTCGTCCACCTTGAACGTGAAACCTAGATTCTAGGTTATAAATGTTGCCAAAGACCAACGGTTGCTACGTTACAAGTAACCAATCCGATTGGCCAACGCTCTTCACTGTTCCACTGTCCTTCCACAAGTACTTTCCAGTTTTGAAAAGAGTTCCAGCAACTAAATTTCTGCAAGTTTTTCCCTTTTCTCAACTTATTTAGCATCTTTAGGTGAGTTCATTTTACAAGGATTGAAAACAAATTCAAAATATGAACAGGATTCATCTCCCATCTTTGTCGAAACAAATTGGTTGTTCATTATTAATTGACATGTGTTATTTTCTCATGTTTATTTATAATTACTTTTCAATTGAGCAATGTATGTTTTATCCGATTACTCGATTAATCGATGGAATAATCGGTAGAATAATCGATTACTAAAATATTCGATAGCTGCAGCCCTAATTTCAAACGAAATTCGCTGCTAATGGAGTTTACTTAAAACTGTAGACATGCTAGTAAGAGAAATGCGGGACTGTTGTGCAAATTAACACTAACATTATCGTAGCAAACTAGCGATTTTTAGAAACATTTCAATTACGAAAATGGTTGCAAATATATATGTACAGGACTGTGTATAGCACAAAACAAGACTTTAATATTTTTTTTATCAATTAATTAATCCGCAAATATATCATTTATCGGACTCGAATGAAGGAACCACCTCCCGGAATTGAGTCTCTGCAGGTTGGGATGTCTGCAATCCTTATGTTGCGACAACTTTAGCCGATACAAACACAAATAAATAGCATTTTCTTTTAACCTTCGCGATGTGGGGGAGACGGCCGACGGTTAAAAGAAAATGCTTCACTTTGTTTTTGTATGCAGTAAAGTTGTCGCAATACGACAGTGGGTCAAAATGACTGATGGGTCAGAATGACCCGAAGAACACAAGGGTTAATTGTGTTGGTCAGTACCAGAGCCATAGAAAAAGAGAGTTGCGACACTTCCATAGACTCCCATTGTTATCGAGGAATGCGGAAGTAAAGCGACCATGAGGCGACCAATAGTTCCTAGCATCGTATTTTCCACCGTTGAACCCTATTCATTTTCAGTGTCTCCGAAGTTAGTTAGCTGGTAAATTGACGAAAATCCTGATTTTTTTCATATTTGTATCACCACATATCAATTGTTATTAGTAGTATTTCTTATAACTAGCTTTAGATTAAAAAAATCGTAAGATTATAGCTTGTTAGATTCTAAATGCAGTTAGAGCTAGTAGGTCTAGTATCTAACGTAGAGCTAAGCAACACTTTTACTGTAGATAGCTAGAGAGCACGGGTTTCATAACCAGAAGTCCGTTCGTTTGTAGTCTGTCATATTAGTTCTAGTTATTGGTGTTCGTTGGCATACAAAGTTAGTCTTCTCTTATAGTACATATGATTAGAGCTAGCAACAATGAATTGCAGATCGTCCAGCTAGCTCAGAATCAGAATCAGAATCAGAATCAGCTTTATTGGCCAGGTTTGCGTAAACAAACAAGGAATTTGATTTCGGCTCCATTTGCTCTCCAAATACAACATTCACTTAAAACATTAAAAACATTAAAAATACTGTTAATTAAACAATATTTACAAATGAACAAAAACAAATACACAACAACAATTCAAGATATGGAAGAAATGGTGCAATCAGTCAGTGATTAAGAATTAGATAAAATATAAATATATATATGGTATATATACACGGTCAGATTTAAGATTACAAAATAAATATAAAAATATAAGTACAGTGCAAGGCAGATCAGTGCTGAGGTAGTGTTAACAATATTTGAGTTTGAAAAATATACATGAGGTACAACACAAGTGTTAATGGACCTTCAGCGACAGGATGTGAGAGATCTGAGAGTTCAACAGAGTGACTGCTTGGGGAAAGAAGCTGTCTTTGTGTCGGCTGGTTTTGGCAGGCAGTGCCCTGTATCGCCTACCAGAGGGGAGGAGGTTGAATAGGTTATATCCAGGATGTGAGGGGTCTGCAGATATTTTTACGGCCCTTTTCCTGACCCTGGACTGGTACAGGTCCTGGATGGAGGGGAGGTCAGCTCCTATGATCCTCTCTGCAGTCTTTATAGTCCGTTGCAGTCTGGCCCTGTCCCGTTTGGTGGCTGACCCAAACCAGACAGTGATGGAGGTGCAGATGACAGACTGAATGATGGCGGAGTAGAAGGTGGTCAGCAGATCTTTAGGCAGATTAAACTTCCTTAATTGTCGTAGAAAGTATAACCTCTGCTGGGCCTTTTTCCGGACAGAGTCGATGTGGGGACACCATTTTAGGTCCTGTGAAATGGTTGTTCCCAGGAACCTGAAGGACTCCACAGTGGACACTGTGTCGTTCTGGATGGTGAGGGGGAGGAGTGGGGGGGGGCTTCTCCTAAAATCCACTGACATCTCCAGAGTCTTCTTGTTGTTTAACTCCAGGTGGTTCTGACTGCACCACTCGACCAGCTGGTCCACCTCCTGTCTGTAGGCAGACTCATCACCATCCTGGATCAAACCAATGACGGTGGTGTCATCTGCAAACTTGATGAGTTTTACGGACGGGTTCTTTGAGGTGCAGTCATTGGTGTAGAGGGAGAAGAGCAGCGGGGAGAGGACACACCCCTGTGGTGCGCCAGTGCTGATGGACCGAGTTTTGGATGTGGTGCTCCCCAGTCTGACATGCTGCTGCCTGTCAATCAGGAAGCTGATGATCCACTGACAGGTGGTGACAGGAACTGCAAACTGGGTGAGCTTATGATATAGGAGTTCAGGGATGATTGTATTGAATGCCGAGCTGAAGTCGACAAACAGGATCCTGGCATACGTCCTTGGGCAGTCGAGGTGGTGCAGGATGTATTGTAGTCCCATATTGACAGCATCATCCGCCGACCTGTTAGCCCTATAGGCAAACTGCAGGGGGTCCAGCAGGGGTCCTGTTATGTCCTTCAGGTGGCTCAACACCAGTCTTTCGAAGGCTTTCATGACCACAGACGTCAGGGCGACCGGCCTGTAGTCATTTAGTCCTGTGATGGAGGGTTTCTTAGGGACTGGGATGATGGTGGAGCGTTTAAAGCAGGGGGGCACTACACACAGCTCCAGAGAACTGTTAAAGATCTGCGTGAAGATTGGCGCCAACTGTTCAGCACAGACTCGCAGACAGGAGGGGGACACACCATCAGGTCCTGGAGCCTTCTTGATTTTCAGCTTCTGAAACAGCCGGCACACATCCTTCTCGTGGATAGTTAGCGCAGGTGGGGGGAGGGGGTTGGGTGTTGAGGGAAAATCTTTTGCGCGTGAGGGGTGTGATGGTGGGTGCTTTTCAAACCTGCAGTAAAAGTCGTTCAGGTCGTCAGCCAATCTGAGATTTTCTGCAGGGTGGGGGGGTGCCCTCTTGTAGTTTGTGATCTGTTGCAGGCCTTTCCAAACTGATGCAGGGTCGTTGGCTGAGAGGCTATTATTTAATTTCTCGCTGTAGCTTCTTTTGGCTACCTTGATCTCCTTTGTCAGATTGTTCCTGGCCTGCTTATATAGGTCCCGGTCCCCACTACTGTAGGCCTCCTCTTTGGCTCGACGCAGCCTCCTAAGGTTAGGAGTAAACCAAGGTTTGCTGTTGTTATATGTGCAGAAGGTCTTGGTTTGCACACAGATGTCCTCGCAAAAACTGATGTAAGATGTTACAGTGTCAGTGAGCTCGCTGAGGTCTGTAGCTGCAGCTTCAAAAACGCTCCAGTTGGTGCAGTCAAAACAAGCCTGCAACTCCAGCTTTGATTCCCTTGTCCATAGAGAGCGAAGTACCGAGGCTGCCATCCGCGGCGCCATCTTGGAATGATCAACACTCGGAATAGCTCTCAACACTCGGCATGAATTTCAGGTCCACTCACTAGCTAGTTAGCTCAACTATGCATCTACTACTGCATCAATCAAAAGGATAAATTACCTTGTGATAAGATCATCAGCGTGAAGTGTGGATGATGAAAGTAAACAGAAAGTATAATTGCATGGATAACTTTAATGATGGTTAAACGTTAAGTGGAACAATATAGTCCTCATTAGGTTTGGTACAGTATGGTAGCTAGCATAGCCATTTCTAGCTCAGCTTCACAATATTGTGTTATGTATTATATAAGTTAATGTAATACATAGGCCTACATGTTACAACAAACCAGTAAGCAATTGACATTATGTGTTAATATACAGTCGTATGCAAAAGTTTGGGCACCCCTGATAATCTCCATTACTTTCATCTATAAAATGTTGGGCGTTTGGATGAGGAACGTCTTTGTCATATATATACACATACGTCATGGACAGTGATATTTTAGCCGTGAAATAAGGTTTATTTGATAAACAGAAAATATGCCATACGCATCATAAGAGAATTAGACACTTGCATAAATTTGGGCACCCCAACAGAAAAATCACATTAATATTTAGTAGAGCCTCCTTTTGCAAAAATAACAGCTTCTAGACGCTTTTTATATCCTCTGATGAGTGTCTGGATTCTGGATTGAGGTAATTTGGACCATTCTTCCTTACAATACATCTCCAGTTGAGTAAGGTTTGATGGGTGCCTAGCGTGGACAGCCCGCTTCAAGTCACCCCATAGATTTTCAATTATATTCAAGTCTGGGGACTGGGATGGCCATTCCAAAACATTGTAGTTGTTCCTCTGCATAAATGCCTTAGTGGATTTGGAGCAATGTTTCGGGTCGTTGTCCTGCTGGAACACCCAACTGCGCCGTAACTTCAGCTTTGTTACAGATTCTTGAACATTATTGTCCAGAATTTGCTGGTACTGAGTTGAATCCATACGACCTTCAACTTTAACTAGATTCCCAGTTCCTGCACTAGCCACACAGCCCCACAGCATGACGGACCCCCCACCAAATTTTACTGTGGGCAGCAAGTGTTTTTCTAGGAATGCTGTGTTCTTTTGCCTCCATGCGTAACGCCTCTTGTTGTGACCGAATAACTCCATCTTTGTCTCATCAGTCCACAGTACTTTGTTCCAAAATGAGCCTGGCTTGTTCAAATGTAGTTTGGCAAACCTCAAGCGAGCCTTTTTGTGGCGCGTGTGCAGAAAAGGCTTCTTCCGCATCACTCTCCCATACAGCTGTTCTCTGTGCAATGTGCGCTGAATGGTCGAGCAATGCACAGTGACACCATCTGCAGCAAGATGACCTTGCAGCTCTTTGGAGGTGATCTGAGGGTTGTCCTTGACCATTCTGACCATTCTTCGCCTTTGCCTCTTTGTTATTTTTCCTGGCCTGCCACTTCTGGCCTTAACAAGAACTGTGCCTGTTGCCTTCCATTTCCTAATGACATTCCTCACAGTGGAAACTGATAGCTGAAATCTCCGGGATAACTTTTTGTAGCCTTCCCCTAAACCATACTGCTGAACAATCTTTGTTTTTAGATCATTTGATAGCTGTTTTGATGCCCCCATTTTGCCACTGTTCAGAGGAGAATCAAAGAGAAGCAAAACTTGCAATTGGCTAACTTAAATACCCTTTCTAATGATTGAATGCACCTTTTTATGTAATTGAAGGCTTAACGAGTTAACCAGACTAACTATGTGTTGCAGTTAATCAGCATTTAGTAGGCAGAGGTATTCAAATCAAATAAATGATAAGGGTGCCCAAACTTTTGCACAGCCTTTTTTTCACATTTGATTTAATTTCACACAACTAAATACTGCTACACCAAATATCTTTGTCTGGAAAACACCCCAGCACTCAGTGTTAACTAGAAAAGTAATATTACAATATTATATTGATCTTTTTTGGTGAAGACAGGAAATTATCATGCAGCCTCAGAGGGGTGCCTAAACTTTTGCATACGACTGTACCTTTATTATATATATATATATCGGTGAATCGAGTTGGTGCTACTGTCTGTTCCGCCGAAAACCATTCAAACAGGTTGACAGCAGTGGGTAGGTTTTTTTAACTACAGCGAGCTACCGGAACCACGTGACAAAAAAGCTCTAGCTTTTTCCAGCGTTTCACTGGTAGTGAGTGTTCACAGTGTTGTATTTCACTCCATTTTACACCAAAAACGTCAGGGAGGACTTCCTTTTGTAGATACGACTCAGCCGAAGATAGCCAGAATGTCGGATGTCTTCAAACGAGCTTGTTTCAATTGGTAATTTGCCTGAGAAAGCGACTTCCGTTGGCCAGCTTCATTGAAAACCATTCAAACAGGTTGACAGCAGTGGGGTTGCTAGGAACTATTGAGAGCTACATGAACCACGTGATCACGTGTCGGCGAGATCATAGCGTGTCGCAACTCTCTTTTTCTATGGCTCTGGTCAGTACCAGGCCCAAACGTAGGCTAATACTCGGGGCAGAATTTCGACGAAAACCCGCGGATATTCAAATAGAACGCATTGGTCTGAGGCAAAATGTAAATAAACTTCTCAACCCATATTATGTCTCTATTATTAAAACGTTAGCCAAAATTCTAAGAATTGAAAAGGAAAAACTTATCGACCACAATTACAAAAAGAGACAGAGCCACGGAGTTTGAAGGCGATACTTTCAATAATTTTTTTGCTAAATCTGTCAACATTCAATCGACCATATTCGGCATCAACTGTTGTGGAAAGTTTTTAAATTACATAGCCTAGCTGCTTACCTTTGATGATCTTTACTTGAAAACGAAGTCCATTCTCCTGTCCTTTTGGATGAATTGGTTGATTGCTTGGTCATGCAACTGATCCTTTGCTTTTAATTTAAAATGTCCTCCTAAAATGTTTTTTTATGTCCTCCTCACTAGCGGGAACGTTAGGCCTACTCGCGCCTTCCATTGTGAAGTGAATGAACAGGCTAACGTTAGAGCTAGCTAGTGTATCAGATTGCAAGCAGAGCTGCCAAGTTTTCAAAAAACCTGGAGATTTCATCATCTCCCCCCTCCATTACTGTTTTCAACGTTGGCAGGACTACTTGATTGGCGTTGCCAGTTATTAGACATCTTTTGGCGTTGCCTTCTCAGGCAACTACACGGTGTGGCGTGTGAACTGGTTGAAATGCGTGTGTGTCACGTCACGGCCAAAGCGAGACCGTTGGCAGCCATGAGCTCGTGATCGCGTTCCCCACAGCTGGCGGAACCTGTCATAAAGTTAGCGATAACAAAGCCCACCAATTTAGAGGGAAGATATGATTGGTCAATTTACTGTCAATGGAAATTAGTCTTTCATTGAATAATTAATCGTCCCTCTGTAAATTCATAGCTGGGACCACCAATCACAGAGCTGCATAGCACCCTATCAGAATTTTGCAGCCTCCGTTGTTGGGAGGAAAATGCTATGCAGCAAGGTTGGGTCCTTTTAGTTTTACTGCAGTGTATCCTCTAACCAGAAGGGGGCAGTCCAGCTGTATCCAACAGTGAGAGATGGGTGATCAGATCCACACGTTTTTAAAGCTGTCAATATGCTTCTGTTGGATTCAAATCAATGGTGTGAGATTTTGCTAATGTGTGAAAGTTTTAAGGCCAATAATTTGGCTATGGCTTGTCAAATTTGTAGATTTTAAATAATACATGTATTTTCCTCTCACCTGCAGTGCTATCAGGGTCTAATCTACTTCAGCTTGTTGATAGATACGTATGAGAAGTGAATGGTTTCTAAAGTCTTAATCTAAATAAGTGATAGGACACCAAATAAGAAGGTCAATAGGATTTATTAATTTATTGTTCTCAAACTGAATCTATAGGGTGCTGTGCTCACTGGACCAGACAGTATGTGTAATATTACATTCTGCTGGAATGACAAATGTCCATGATGAGGGGTTCAGCTCCAGCTGAAGACGTACTTGGACAGTTTGTGTGTCATGCATTCATATGCAAATTTGGTCCTTGAACATTTTATAATAAATAAAAAAAACAGCAAAAACAAAACAGTCATTTACCGTAATACCTCCCCATGCTGGAGAAGAAAATAATTACTTTTAAACAAAAACATTTTTTTAATGGAATGATGTGTTGATTAAACTGTAGCTGTGACTGCAATGGTACCCCTTGTTTTTAAAACCATTTCCAACATTTTGCATTGGCAACACACACACACCTGTCCAGCTCCAAGGAGTCTGATCATGCATAGATAAAATAGCTCATTTTCAGTACACTTCACCAATTTTAAGAACCTAAAAAATGTACGATTTTGAAATCCTCCATAGTAACTGACATTGTTAGTTGTCTTGAGATCAACACAATTATAGTGGAGCAGATCTCAGGCAGATGATTTCTACAAAAGACTAAATATCAGCTTTCAGAAGTCATAAGAATTATTCCCAACCCTAACCTACAGTGAAGTTGGAATAAGAGTGAATCTGTTATTTAGTGAACTAAGCTAACCTGTACTCCCAACTCTCCCTGGAGTCCGTGAAGTGTGTGTCCTGTGTTGTGGTCCGAGTAGGATTCAGACCTTTCACATGTTTAGTAACGCTCCCATCATCCATGCCACGGCTGCAGTGAAAGACGGAAATAAATTATTAAAGGCTTTGATATTTACAGGTTCGTCCCTTTAGAAGTTGCCCAAGTAACAGTCCCCAAAACAATTCAGTTAATTTTGGGACATGAATAACCCTCCACTACACCTGACATGTAGCTTACTGGTTTCACACAAACAACCCTCTGATTTCAGGAAAAACACTTCAAGATTGTAGGAGGGCCTTAACAGCTGGGATGCATGTCCGTCAGCAGTTCCCCTGATGCGCAGTCTAAAGCCAGCCTTGTGACAGCTCAGGTAGGACGGGTATTGTGCTACAATCAAAACTGAGGTCCGGTTTGTTGGTTAAGAGCGTGACCCTGGGAACTTCCAAGTGTCACACCTGTTGACAGTGTTGATACATCAGTAGCAGTCCTACACAAAAAGACACTATTTGGTTCATTTCAACATATTTAACATAATTGAATTTCGACATGTATCTACTTGGGGATTGTATAGAATTATAAAAAGTAGGAGGTAACACATCTGCAAGGTTTACAAAACAAAACCAGAGACCTTGTGTTGCTCAGACAGAGCGGCTCTCTCTGTTAGCTCAAACAGACCCAGAGCTGCTCTCTCTGTTAGCTCAAACAGACCCAGACTGCTGCTCTCTCTGTTAGCTCAAACAGACCCAGAGCTGCTCTCTCTGTTAGCTCAAACAGACCCAGACTGCTGCTCTCTCTGTTAGCTCAAACAGACCCAGACTGCTGCTCTCTCTGTTAGCTCAAACAGACCCAGAGCTGCTCTCTCTGTTAGCTCAAACAGACCCAGAGCTGCTCTCTCTGTTAGCTCAAACAGACCCAGACTGCTGCTCTCTCTGTTAGCTCAAACAGATCCAGGCTGCTGCTCTCTCTGTTAGCTCAAACAGACCCAGGCTGCTGCTCTCTCTGTTAGCTCAAACAGACCCAGAGCTGCTCTCTCTGTTAGCTCAAACAGACCCAGACTGCTGCTCTCTCTGTTAGCTCAAACAGACCCAGGCTGCTGCTCTCTCTGTTAGCTCAAACAGACCCAGACTGCTGCTCTCTCTGTTAGCTCAAACAGACCCAGAGCGGCTCTCTCTGTTAGCTCAAACAGACCCAGACTGCTGCTCTCTCTGTTAGCTCAAACAGACCCAGACTGCTGCTCTCTCTCTCTCCGCTAGGAGGGGTGGCAGTGCAGGTTTGCTGCTCCTGGACATGGAGGGTGTTTCAACCCCTCTCAGTCCTCTGGTTCCCACATAGCCAGACTCCTGCTGGTCCCCCCCACATCTGTAACCCAGGAACACGTTAGGAGTGCAGAAGAGCTTGTCATGTTCCTTCAGAGTAATGACAGGTTACACTTGTAACAGCCAATCAGGCACTGTGATACATGCTCACCAAAAACACAGTTTCACACACACAAAGGTAAACTCACTGCAGCCCACTTGCAAACAAACACAAATAAGCAAACAAACTCATCCCACATTATGATTAAAAAAATTGCACTTGATTTTTGAAGGGGAAAAATTAAGTGATGAATGAGGAAGAAACTTTTTTTTACACTAGCCAATACTCACACATCACTAAAACAGATCAGATTTGTAGAGATGCTAGATGCAGTATATAATGTTTGGAACACACACACACACACACACACACACATAGAACTAGGAAATAAAACCAGGACCTGGGACAGCCCACGGTTCCTACCCAGGTTACAACATTATTTATATCTGCTAATCATCTCCCATTGTGTTGCCAGTTCATGAAGTGAACTGTATAATAGTAAACAACTTTTACTTTAAAAGCTGTACAGAATTCTCTTTTTTCAAAGCTATGATATGAATGTTACATGTCCTTAGTGCTTGTTCTAGGACTTCCTTTTACAGTGCCTAGGTTGCTAGCAAATGGCCATGTTTCAATGTCAACTATTTGGTTTATAACTTAAATAGTAAATTTGTACTAAGATTAAGTCTTTCTTGGGTCATTCAAATATTAACATTTTAAATTGCATTTCAATTAAAAAAGGCACTGAAAAAGGGAGTATTATCCTGACTCTTATTTACACAGGAAAGCCAGACCACAGAGAATGATACAGGTGCTCCTTCTCTCAGAGCTCAGCGAGTTGTGATAAATACATTTCCAACCGACGAGCCCGTGAGCTGGTCGACTTAGTAAAGACTGGCCTCTGTTTCCGCTGGCGACGGGGACTATCTGTCCTGTGTGTCCGACAGTGTGGCGTCCTCCGGCGTGTCCCCGGAGGGCGTGTCTGAAGACAGCGTGTCTCCAGGTGTGTCTCCAGGTGTGTCTCCAGGTGTGTCTCCAGCGTCTGACGGCGTCTCCAGGACAGGGTTGACGAAGCCCTCGTACTCGGACTCATCCACGTCGTCAGTGAGTGCGCTCACAAAATCGTTCTCCCACTCCAGGGCGTTGGAGTCCTCGGAGGCGGATGCCGGGCCACTGGCGAGGGGGGCGGGGCCTGGGCGCAGGGCGGCACGCAGGATGTCTTCCTCCGTCCGGGAACGCTCCCACGCTGGGCCCACCCGAGTCATCCCTGCAGCTCAGAACAACACAGCACATCAGGAACACACGGAGGACTGAACCACTACCTTTAAGAACCCTGATAATGTTGTGTATCAGACCCGCAAACATTAAGTAAGTAATACAAATACAAGTGTTTAAAAGATCTATATGTACAGGGGTGACCTATGACCTCTGGGGGTGAACTACGACCCCTGGAGGGTGAACTATAACCTTTAAACTAGTGTTATAAGCAGTGTGGTTGTGTCCAGAGCAGTCACAGACACCCACCCTCCTCGTCCTCCCACTCCAGGTCCAGAGAGGTGCCGTCATCATTGGTAGAGCGGGTCTTGGTGGTAAAGTCCCAACTGCTCTCCGTGTTGGGGGTTACCACGGTGGTCTCCGAGGGCAACCCTGGAGACAACAAACCACCGTCAAACATTCCCTAGTGTATTTGTATCTGTACATTTATCTTGTAGGGTATGTTGGCTTGATTGCCTCAGAGCGTCTGTAATCTGTCTACCCTGACTGGAGTGTATGTACATTCTGTTATTGGGAGCAGTAGAGAGGGACAGCGAGAGGGGTATAGATATGTAGTGCTGCTCAGTGATACACTTTTGGACTGCATGTAGCTTTGGATAAAAGTTAGCTAAATGAATACATTACTGAATGTTTTTAAATGACAGACTTACTGCTGCCCCTGAAGGCTTCAGACTGGGCCTTCACGTTCTGGAGGTAAACATCAAAGTCTTCTCCTGGCGTGTGCCTGCAGCAGAACACAACGTTCACTTCCTGGTAGCGGTGCATCGTTACAGAGCAAAATCTGTCATGTTTTAGTGATAGGACTAATGCTGCTGAAACTCACTTCTTGTGGAGTCCTGCTCTGCTCTCTCCATCCGGACGGCCTTTAGTCCTCAGCACATGCTGCTCCTGAGAGAAACAGCCAGACCTCCAGCATGATTAATAAAGACTATGTTAGACTGGGATCTAAGACTGAAGAGACACTGTGAGTGAAACAAATAATGATCTGCTGACAGATTCATGGGATGGGCACAGAGCAACACACCCAACTACAAGACAAGCAGAGAGATGAGGAATATCATATTTCAGGGAAAACAAGGAAAAAGAACTGAAATCAATAATTTACTCAATCAAATCAAGTAGAGGAAGTGGGTGGAAGCATCGCATCTTTAGCCGACTAATGAGGCAGGAAGTGACAGGAAGTGACAGGAAGTGTGAGGAGGTGACAGGAAGTGGGTGGGCGAGCTGAGGGCCGCCTCACCTCCAGGAGCCTTCGCTCGCGAGCGACCCTGGCGGCTTGGCGCTGTGCTGCATTCCTAGCCTCCTCGTCTAGCCTCAACCTCTCCTCTTCTGCCTCTAACTGAGCAGAAATGACACAATAACAAAATAACAAAAAGGTTGAGAACACAAAATATGAAATATCAAAAATGAATAATGCAAATTAAAGTTAAGATTGGCCAAAATCATAAAGAAGGCTGTCATGATGCTAACTGTGGGGGTTCACATGGAAAGCAAAGTCTTGGGACAGTGGAAACAGAGATCTCCAAAACCCTGATAGTCACAGCTGGGTGAGATACATTACGGTGTTTCCTATATGAGACTAACTACATGTGATTGCAAGCAAAACATGTGTTTGTATCATATACCTCTGCCTGCAGTTTGAGGTCTATCAGGGTCTGCTGATCAGAAATTGCAGTATAACGGTGCTCTTTGAGGTGATTGATCTCATCCTCATTGATAGGCCTGGAACCAACACAAGCATCAAGGGATTAACATTTACATTTGAACACGATTCAGTTGTGATTTATACTCTTTTCTATCAGCAGCAATATAGTAAAATAACAGAATGATTGAGTAACGCCTCCTTATTCTTACAGGCCATCAGTCACTGGCTCACATCAGAGCCTGTTTCAGAATCAACCTGTTTCTCTCACCGTCTCTCACTCTGTCTCCTCCTGTCTCTCTCACTCTGGTCTCTGTCTCTCTCACTCTGTCTCTCACTCTGTCCTCCTCTGTCTCTCTCACTCTGTCTCCTCCTCTCTGTCTCTCTCACTCTGTGTCCTCCTCTCTGTCTCTCTCACTCTGTCTCCTCTCTGTCTCCTCACTCTGTGTCCTCCTCTCTGTTCCTTTCTCGGTCTATCTCTGTCTCTCTCTCTCTGTCTCTATGTCTCTCTCTCCGAGCAACACAACAACAACATACCTGGGACAGCTTTGTGGACTTTCAACCTGGAATGAGAGATCATAATAAGTTTGGTCTCTTATCACAAACCAGTATAAATAATCAACATGAGAATGTTATAATATTAATATTTACACATACCTCATCACTCTCTACTAGATTTTCAAACTGTAAAGATAAAGAATCGTTCTGTGTTAGAAATACAGCGTTGTACTTGGTATGTGATACAGAAATGAATAGTGTTCAAAGTAGTGGCACCTACTTCAATAGTGTAATGCTCCCCGGTGGTGCTGCTGCGGAAGTACTTGGACCTGTGATGATCGAAATGAGAAGCTACGTGACACACAGGCAGTACCAGCACTGCACTAGCAAGATTAGTAACCAGAATTTGTGCAGGCTAGCAACAAGCAGTCGTGTCCGGCTGGCTTCTAGCACGAACCCCAAATTAGGGGTGGGGTCCATAATGCGGTGACCAACACAAAGGTAGCTCTAATACAATCAGCAAATCCAGACACAAGCTATACAATGAAGTGTTTCGCGACATTCAGCCAATACATACTTTTAGCTAGCTAGTAGAGTAGCTAGAGCTAGCTAGCTACTTGTGGCTGGATATTTGGGGCGTAGATCACAGACAGTACTAGGCTACCAGCTAGCTAACTTAACCAGTCATAGCTACTTACCCGCCTCCACGTTGTATCCTGTTCGCTTCTCTCCGGAAGATCCCAGTACAGTAACCCCAGCAGTTCCCCATCGCATTCTGTCAGGGTTAGCTAGCTAGACAGCTGGCTCTCTGGACGGTCGGCAAACTCGCGTTAGCTGCAACAACTTGGCTGTCTCGCTAAACTGCTTTCATCTTGAACAAAGATTTGTCGATTGCACTGACATGAGCTAGCCGAGCTAAGGTAATTTGCGGGTGAGATTTGCCCACCTGCATCAAAAGATGTCAACACTTCAACTCTTGCTTGTACTGAGAGGGATGAATCTATTCGTCAAATGACGACTCTAACTGTCGTAAGTTTATAGATAAAGATGAGATTCCTCACCGATGGATTGAACATTCATCCTGTTCCTGTTCCGGATCTGCACATGTGATCGTTGGCTTGCTACGGAACGCCTTATGGTTCAAGCAGTACAGTAGTTTTATCTGTGCTTGAACCAATAACAGTTCTCAACTGCTAAGTGTTTTTAATAACCTCCACTAATAACATATTTTTGAATGTTGGTATGCAGAGATGGGAAGTAACAAAGTACAAATACTTCGTAACTGTACTTAACAGTTTTTCTGGTATCAGTAAAAAAGTTTCCAAAGGTTGATTTTTTGGGTTTGAAAAATAGTTTCTAAAGAATAATACAAAAATCCCCTGTCCTTAATTACAGAAGCTGTTTTTCACACATGCCAGGGGTCTTGTGTCTGTGCCAGACTCTTGCCAAAAATGATTTAATCGTCCACAAGAGAGCGGTATAACCCTCCACTGGGCAGCTTCTTTTCCACCCTTCATGCACCTTTCTGTTTATTAACAGCCTCCATCACTAATGCTGGCCCCTCCTTCCCTGCCAGAATCACATCCCAACTGCCTCCCTGCTTGGTGTCCCGGGCGTGAATCACTCTCCTCAGCGGGAACATGGCCGAGCACAGATTGCAGAACAGGTAGAGGTGTTGCCTCTGTCAGACTCTGTGTGAGAGAGGGTGAGTTGGTGAAAGTAGAGTTGAATGCTGCTGTGTTATGTTTTCCATAGACTGATATTAAAAACCATGACAGATGGAAACCATGTAAATGCGATCACAGTTCAGGGAGGAGTCCTGCATCAGCAGAAACATGACCTTGTCCTCGAGAGCAAGGCAGCTGGTGCTCAGTCAGCATCTTGCTGCCCACATTCTGCCCTGGGAGGAAGTGATCACACAGCACTCTGCCCTGGGAGGAAGTGATCACACAGCACTCCGCCCTGGGAGGAAGTGATCACACAGCACTCTGCCCTGGGAGGAAGTGATCACACAGCACTCCGCCCTGGGAGGAAGTGATCACACAGCACTCTGCCCTGGGAGGAAGTGATCACACAGCACTCCGCCCTGGGAGGAAGTGATCACACAGCACTCTGTCCTGGGAGGAAGTGATCACACAGCACTCTGTCCTGGGAGGAAGTGATCACACAGCACTCTGCCCTGGGAGGAAGTGTGGACACATCCATGCCATTTGTTGATATCTCTTTTCAAAATGGACGACCTCCACTGCACAGGAACCACAGCTTAGTGTCAGCCTCTGGAGATGGGACGTCAGATAAATATATCATAATGCAGTATCAGACATTTCTAGAGGGTCCTCTAATTGAGTGACCTGTTTGGGCTCTCGGGGGGTGGGGGTGAGTCGTCTGGTGGGAGGCCCCTAGTGGAACCCTGGAGCGTGTACCCTGGTGGGAGGCCCCTAGTGGAACCCTGGAGCGTGTACCCTGGTGGGAGGCCCCTAGTGGAACCCTGGAGCGTGTACCCTGGTGGGAGGCCCCTAGTGGAACCCTGGAGCGTGTACCCTGGTGGGAGGCCCCTAGTGGAACCCTGGAGCGTGTACCCTGGTGGGAGGCCCCTAGTGGAACCCTGGAGCGTGTACCCTGGTGGGAGGCCCCTAGTGGAACCCTGGAGCGTGTACCCTGGTGGGAGGCCCCTAGTGGAACCCTGGAGCGTGTACCCTGGTGGGAGGCCCCTAGTGGAACCCTGGAGCGTGTACCCTGGTGGGAGGCCCCTAGTGGAACCCTGGAGCGTGTACCCTGGTGGGAGGCCCCTAGTGGAACCCTGGAGCGTGTACCCTGGTGGGAGGCCCCTAGTGGAACCCTGGAGCGTGTACACTGGTGGGAGGCCCCTAGTGGAACCCTGGAGCGTGTACACTGGTGGGAGGCCCCTAGTGGAACCCTGGAGCGTGTACCCTCGCTGTACACTGAGACAGTGTCTGCTCCTCATGTATGTAGGTCACTTAGCACTGGCTCTACACAGGCTAGACTCACTCTGACTCAGGTCACTTAGAACATGCTCTACACAGGCTAGACTGAGTGAGGGCTGGAGGTGGGCTCTGAGCTGCATGCAGGGGGAGGGCTGGAGGTGGGCTCTGAGCTGCATGCAGGGGGAGGGCTGGAGGTGGGCTCTGAGCTGGCCCTCCTCGGTGCCCTTGAGTAAAGGGCTCTCCAGGCTGACGGCAAAGCCCTCCTCCCCTCCCACACTGAGTGAGGAAGACACAGATTTCCCACCAGGGCAGATACCCTAGTTTCTAATAAAGAGGTTAAAGCAGCAGTGTTTCCCTGCATAGACTCTCTAGAACATTCATCTATCACTCACTTACTTAAAAACATTCATCTTTCACTCACTCCCTCACTTTCTTTCTCTCTCTCCCTCCCTCTCTTGCCTTTCTCTCCACTTTGCTACAGAATCAAGCCTCAGTCTCTCCTTTTCACCATCTCCACTTTGAATTCATGTTTTTGTCTCTGTTACTAAAAGTACAATACAATATGTTTATTCTAAAAAGTGTGCCAGTTTATCAACAATGTGCATGATTTAAACATCCTGATGTTGTTGTATAAAGAAATCAACAGTAAACGTAAAATTCCAGATTCCTGACAAACACAATCAGCAAGATGGCCCAGATCTGTGTGCTATCATCTCCCTCAGCAGCTCCTCTCCACCAGCACAGCCTTCCTCAGCAGCTCCTCTCCAGCAGCACAGCCTCCCTCAGCAGCTCCTCCTCTCCACCAGCACAGCCTCCCTCAGCAGCTCCTCCTCTCCACCAGCACAGCCTTCCTCAGCAGCTCCTCTCCAGCAGCACAGCCTCCCTCAGCAGCTCCTCTCCACCAGCACAGCCTCCCTCAGCAGCTCCTCTCCACCAGCACAGCCTTCCTCAGCAGCTCCTCCTCTCCACCAGCACAGCCTCCCTCAGCAGCTCCTCCTCTCCACCAGCACAGCCTCCCTCAGCTCCTCCTCTCCACCAGCACAGCCTCCCTCAGCAGCTCCTCCTCTCCACCAGCACAGCCTCCCTCAGCAGGGACAGAATCCTCCACCAGAGAGGAAATTATGCTTTTTGAGGACGCAATATAGGTAAAAGCAATGGATTTGTAGATTACAGATCTCAATTTGTATTTGGGAGTGGAGTGGCACAGTGGTCACAAAGGGAGATTTTTTTTGTGCAAATTGATTTATATCGCCCACTGTTCCTCCGATCTGAGTAAGGCTGATGTATTACCTCCTCCCACCTAGTCACATGACCCTGCACATCTTACGTCAGTCACATGACCCTGCACATCTTACATCGGCAAGTCAGCCCACACACTCTCGCTTGTCAGCAATCCCAACCCCAGCAGGTCAGAGCCTCTGTATGGCACACACATCATGCAAGGGGGCGTTGAGTTTCACCACAGACAGAAGGCTCTGAGAAACCTTCAAAGAAGACGTTTGTGTTCCACGTCCAGACGCCATGTTGGCTTGTCAGGGTGAGGCAGGCCAGCTCAACCGGAGCAGAGCCCAGTTTATTGATTGCCCTGATCTCTGCTATCAGTTCTCCTGTGTTTAAGATCCACATGTTCACTTGCTACAGTGCTACACTTCTGCAGTGTGACGCAGTTCTTACATTTAACTTGAATGAGTTGCAGTCATGGGTGGGATTTGTTTTTTGAAGGATCCCAAAAATAGTAAACCAGAACCCGTGTCTAACACTAGTTAACAGGAAATAATTAATGCATTTGCTAAAAGTGAAAGAATAAAGTTGCCATGAAGCGCAGGCATGAAACCCCAGACTGTATGTCATTAGTACAGTCACACCCCCAGGCTACTGGGTCGGATGGAAGCACAGCGGTGCGGAGCAGCAGCACAGCGGTGTGGAGCAGCAGCACAGCGGTGTGGAGCAGCAGCACAGCGGTGTGGAGCAGCAGCACAGCGGTGTGGAGCAGCAGCACAGCGGTGTGGAGCAGCTGGGGGTTAACATTTCCAACTCATTTAAATAGAACGCACTGATACTGTGTGATTGTTTTGTGAAGTATTTGAAGCGTTAAAAAAAGGTTTAAAACAATCAATTTACTAGAGCTAAATGAGTCGTCGTTGAGAGCTATGCATAACGATTCAATAAATCCACACCGGGCAGGACAGGATCATGTGCTTTTTCACTTTGGCCCAAATAAGGAATTTGGGTTCATATGTTATGTTCTATGTGAGAACTATAATTTCTGTAATGCAGAGCAAAACAGAACATTTGATTTATAGACGTGATCGTACTCTTATTCTAAACATTGTATACTCACTTCTTATGGTGGTATATTAGAACTATGTACTTCTGATCTTTGGGGTGAGGGTAGGGTGGAGGGGTGAGGGTAGGGTGGAGGGGTGAGGGCTCGGAGTGGGGGAAGAGGGTAGGGTGAAGGGGTGAGGGTAGGGTGGAGGGGTGAGGGTAGGGTGGAGGGGTGAGGGTAGGGTGGAGGGGTGAGGGTGGGTGGAGGGGTGAGGGCTCGGAGTGGGGGTAGAGAGCAGGGTGGAGGGGTGAGGGTAGGGTGGAGGGGTGAGGGTAGGGTGAAGGGGTGAGGGTAGGGTGGAGGGGTGAGGGCTCGGAGTGGGGGGTAGAGAGCAGGGTGGAGGGGTGAGGGTAGGGTGGAGGGGTGAGGGTAGGGTGGAGGGGTGAGGGTAGGGTGGAGGTGTGAGGGCTCGGAGTGGGGGTAGAGAGCAGGGTGGAGGGGTGAGGGCTTGGAGTGGGGGTAGAGAGCAGGGTGGAGGTCTTGGCTTCGGAGGCATCTCAGCCGGTGTTTGTCGCTGTGTTCCAGCATGCTGAAAGTCCTCTAGGCCTACTCAAAAGAGGACTCTTAACAAAGATCGTTTCATCACAGGGATATAAAAATAGATTAGGATTTCATCAGAGGACAATTGCATGCAAATCAGTCTCCCTTGAAGAGTTGTGTTACCCAAGGGATGGAAGTCAGGGAGATTTAGGTTACATCTTCTTAGCATCTTCCTCCTCTGGGATGTTTGGTCCACACCCCAGCAGAAAGACATTGTGCTAATGTTAGCTATGACTCATCACTAGCACAACACCAGTATCTTTATCGACAGAGCGTAATGTATTTTTATGCAGAGTATTTTTATGTAGCCTTTAAAACACTGAATCTGTTGGGTGGAGACTGGTTAGTGTGACCCGGACACAGATAGTGTACTAAGAGATGGGAGGGAGCTAGGAGACAGATCTGTATCTCCTCAGCTGAGAGACATAGAGAGAGAGAGACATGGCACCTGGCCCATAGCAGAGGTGCTTATCCTGACTGCAGCCAGGAGGGAGAATCAGGGCTGGTCTGGCTCTGTGTACACATGCCCTGCAGGGAGGCACCCATGCAGAACTCCTCCAACGCCCTCACGCCCTCACACACATCCTCTCTGCTCCCTCATTAAGTAGCGTGTGTTCAACACTCTGTTTCTCCAGCTAGCGTGTGTGGCGGAGAACATCAGCATGCTTCGCGTGTGTGTGTGTGTGTGCGTGTGTGTGTCTGTGTGTGTGTGTGTGTGTGTGTGTGTGTGTGTGTGTGTGTGTGTGTGTGCGTGTGTGTGTGTGTGTGTGTGTGTGAGCACCAGAACATGCAGAAATATCTTCAAACAGAGTGTAAAGCTAATCAAACCAGAACAGCGAAATCTGTATGTAATTCTGAGTACATACTCTCATATGGAACACCCAGGAGGTCCGACAGCTCCTCTCACACTGCTGGCCCTGGAGGCCAGTCCTGGAGGCCAGTCCTGGAGGCCAGTCCTGGAGGAGAGCCCTGGAGGAGAGCCCTGGAGGAGAGCCCTGGAGGAGAGCCCTGGAGGCCAGTCCTGGAGGAGAGTCCTGGAGGAGAGTCCTGGAGGAGAGTCCTGGAGGCCAGCCCTGGAGGAGAGCCCTGGAGGCCAGCCCTGGAGGAGAGCCCTGGAGGCCAGCCCTGGAGGCCAGTCCTGGAGGCCAGTCCTGGAGGAGAGCCCTGGAGGCCAGCCCTGGAGGAGAGTCCTGGAGGCCAGCCCTGGAGGAGAGCCCTGGAGGCCAGTCCTGGAGGAGAGCCCTGGAGGAGAGCCCTGGAGGAGAGCCCTGGAGGCCAGTCCTGGAGGAGAGCCCTGGAGGAGAGCCCTGGAGGCCAGTCCTGGAGGAGAGCCCTGGAGGCCAGCCCTGGAGGAGAGTCCTGGAGGCCAGCCCTGGAGGAGAGCCCTGGAGGCCAGCCCTGGAGGAGAGCCCTGGAGGCCAGCCCTGGAGGCCAGTCCTGGAGGCCAGTCCTGGAGGAGAGCCCTGGAGGCCAGCCCTGGAGGAGAGTCCTGGAGGCCAGCCCTGGAGGAGAGCCCTGGAGGCCAGTCCTGGAGGAGAGCCCTGGAGGAGAGCCCTGGAGGAGAGCCCTGGAGGCCAGTCCTGGAGGAGAGCCCTGGAGGAGAGCCCTGGAGGCCAGTCCTGGAGGAGAGCCCTGGAGGCCAGCCCTGGAGGAGAGCCCTGGAGGCCAGTCCTGGAGGAGAGCCCTGGAGGCCAGCCCTGGAGGAGAGCCCTGGAGGCCAGTCCTGGAGGAGAGCCCTGGAGGAGAGCCCTGGAGGCCAGTCCTGGAGGAGAGCCCTGGAGGAGAGCCCTGGAGGCCAGTCCTGGAGGAGAGCCCTGGAGGAGAGCCCTGGAGGAGAGCCCTGGAGGCCAGCCCTGGAGGAGAGCCCTGGAGGCCAGCCCTGGAGGAGAGCCCTGGAGGCCAGTCCTGGAGGCCAGCCCTGGAGGAGAGCTGGATAAGAGTTTGGAGGAGGCTAAGAAACAGCTCTTCATTAGCACCTTCAGATGGCACGGCACAGGGAACATGGCGCATGGGGAAAGACAGACATCTTCACAGTTCCTACTCTGTCACTCTCCACACTGGGGCTGGGGGGGGGGTTAGGGTGTGTGAATGTGTGTGTGTGTGTGTGTGTGTGTGTGTGTGTGTGTGTGTGTGTGTGTGTGTGTGTGTGTGTGTGTGTGTGTGTGTGTGTGGAGGGGGGGTAGTAGAAGTCTGGAATACATCCTGACCTGCTTGCAGTGTAGGTTGCCTTTCGGTTTGCAGTATGTGTGGAATTTCAGTGCTAAGTATAAATACATGCATCATTTGTCTATTTGTGGAGTCTTCAAGACTCAAGCCAGGCTGGAAGACACACGCTGTTAATCCCTTTTCCACCCTTGTTCAGATGATTCGCTGTTTCTCAGTGATACCAAGTGTGAGTGTCTTGCAGAGGCCTATATAAGCACGATGAAGTTTGGGAATCTGGCCATCGGTCCAAACCTTCTCCTGAGAGCCTCCTGTGAGAGAGGGTCTATTTGCAGCGTGCCTATTTATACAGAGCTCAGTGGAAAGGCACAACGAGCTGAATCTACCCAGCAATCAGGCCAGAGATCTGGCAGAGAGAAGCCCTTCTCCACCCAGCTAGACTCTACGGGATGTGAAATATACAGCTTCAGGCAGACCACTCACAATCATTACCATCAGCCGTTTACTGTGTCACCATGGAGGACAGACTGCAGGGGAACGTGAAGCAAGAGGGATGGTGCTACAGGGGTGCATGGGTCTCATAAATGGCTGTCAGTATTCTAACAGAACAGTCAAGCTTGTGAACTGTGAGCATGCTGACAACACAAGCTACTGTTGGCCCAGCCAACACTACGTCCGGAGATCCACATCTAAAGTTACTGTGAATACTGTTTGTTTTTACAATGTCAATGTTCTATCGCTTCACCTAACCCTTTTGTCTCCTGTTGTTGTGTGGTCGTCTCCATGCAGCCCAGTGTGATGTAGCAGCCAGTGGTGCTTCTGCATGTTCCCGTATCCGGCCAGGCCTGATGGCCCAGCTGCATGTTCCCGTCTCCTGCCTGCTGGCCCAGCTGCATGTTCCCGTATCCGGCCTGATGGCCCAGCTGCATGTTCCTGTCTCCTGCCTGCTGGCCCAGCTGCATGTTCCTGTCTCCAGCCTGCTGGCCCAGCTGCATGTTCCAGTCTCCAGCCTGCTGGCCCAGCTGCATGTTCCTGTCTCCAGCCTGCTGGCCCAGCTGCATGTTCCTGTCTCCAGCCTGCTGGCCCAGCTGCATGTTCCTGTCTCCAGCCTGCTGGCCCAGCTGCATGTTCCTGTCTCCAGCCTGCTGGCCCAGCTGCATGTTCCTGTCTCCAGCCTGCTGGCCCAGCTGCATGTTCCTGTCTCCAGCCTGCTGGCCCAGCTGCATGTTCCCGTCTCCAGCCTGCTGGCCCAGCTGCATGTTCCTGTCTCCGCTGCTGGCCCGCTGCATGTTCCCGTCTCCAGCCTGCTGGCCCAGCTGCATGTTCCTGTCTCCAGCCTGCTGGCCCAGCTGCATGTTCCTGTCTCCAGCCTGCTGGCCCAGCTGCATGTTCCTGTCTCCAGCCTGCTGGCCCAGCTGCATGTTCCTGTCTCCAGCCTGATGGCCCAGCTGCATGTTCCTGTCTCCAGCCTGATGGCCCAGCTGCATGTTCCTGTCTCCAGCCTGCTGGCCCAGCTGCATGTTCCTGTCTCCAGCCTGATGGCCCAGCTGCATGTTCCAGTCTCCAGCCTGCTGGCCCAGCTGCATGTTCCCTGTCTCCAGCCTGCTGGCCCAGCTGCATGTTCCTGTCTCCAGCCTGCTGGCCCAGCTGCATGTTCCTGTCTCCAGCCTGCTGGCCCAGCTGCATGTTCCTGTCTCCAGCCTGCTGGCCCAGCTGCATGTTCCTGTCTCCAGCCTGCTGGCCCAGCTGCATGTTCCTGTCTCCAGCCTGATGGCCCAGCTGCATGTTCCAGTCTCCAGCCTGCTGGCCCAGCTGCATGTTCCTGTCTCCAGCCTGCTGGCCCAGCTGCTGCAGGCTCTGATGACAGGAAGCTCTCCTGACAACACAAGACCTTCACAAACATGCTTAACGAACAGAGGCGGTGCAAAATCTATTTTCCATTTAAAGATTTCCAATGGCATGCAAACCATCCGGCCTTGCAGTTTGTCTGAGGGTATGTGTTCTGTTCTGTTGGATTTAGTCTTGGACATAACCACAGCATCACACAATTGATGTCACTGGTACTGCGTTGTGTTTGCCTGGAAACCAATTGTGCAGGATGCATCTGCTGCTGGGCGGGAGGGCGTCGCCCTGGAGACCCTGCAGGAAGGATGGAGAAGGGTGGAGGGAGGAAGTGAAAAGGGGAGGAGAGAAGGAGAGAAGAGGGAGGAGGAGTATCAATGGTACACTACAGATCTATACACTGCAGATATATCTATCCATGGTAGACTATAAATCGATACACTGCAGATATATCTGTCTACAAATGTGTCAGAAGGTGAGTATACTCTGATGGTCCATATCTGAACAGAAGGTTCTGGAATAGGAAAACCCAGCCTTATATCCAGAGAATCAGAATCCCATCTGTGTAAAATAATACCCTGAGAGTTGCTGGAGGAGCGATGTAGGAGGTCTTGTGCTCCAGGGGTAATGTATTCATGGAAAGCAAGGAGTCAAAGCTGCACTTGCACACACACCATTAGCTCCAGGGCAAACCCTTCCTGCTGCCTCCCCTCTCCCCATGGCCCATCCCCCAGGGACACATGTGAGATCACCAGAAACAGACATGAAAATGTGTGAACACCTCATCTCCGCCCTTGTTCAATAAATAAATACCTACTGCCCAGTGTAGCTCTGCTACCATACATGTTAGAATGGTCTATATCCAGCCCAAGCATGGTCTATCACCAGCATGGTCTATCACCAGCATGGTCTATCTCTATCTCCAGCATGGTCTATCTCTATCCAGCATGGTCTATCTCTATATCCAGCATGGTCTATCACCAGCATGGTCTATCACCAGCATGGTCTATCCCAGCAGGTCTATCACCAGCATGGTCTATCTCCAGCATGGTCTATCTCCAGCATGGTCTATCTCCAGCATGGTCTATCTCCAGCATGGTCTATCTCCAGCATGGTCTATCTCTATCTCCAGCATGGTCTATCTCAGCATGGTCTATCCCAGCATGGTCTATCACCAGCATGGTCTATCACCAGCATGGTCTATCTCTATCACCAGCATGGTCTATCTCCAGCATGGTCTATCTCATCTCCAGCATGGTCTATCTCCAGCATGGTCTATCTCCAGCATGGTCTATCTCTATCACCAGCATGGTCTATCTCCAGCATGGTCTATCTCTATCACCAGCATGGTCTATCTCCAGCATGGTCTATCTCTATCTCCAGCATGGTCTATCTCCAGCATGGTCTATCTCCAGCATGGTCCATCTCCAGCATGGTCTATCTCCAGCATGGTCTATCACCAGCATGGTCTATCTCCAGCATGGTCTATCTCTATCTCCAGCATGGTCTATCACCAGCATGGTCTATCACCAGCATGGTCTATCTCTATCACCAGCATGGTCTATCACCAGCATGGTCTATCTCTATCTCCAGCATGGTCTATCACCAGCATGGTCTATCTCTATCACCAGCATGGTCTATCTCTATCACCAGCATGGTCTATCACCAGCATGGTCTATCTCTATCTCCAGCATGGTCTATCACCAGCATGGTCTATCACCAGCATGGTCTATCTCTATCTCCAGCATGGTCTATCACCAGCATGGTCTATCACCAGCATGGTCTATCTCTATCACCAGCATGGTCTATCACCAGCATGGTCTATCTCTATCACCAGCATGGTCTATCTCCAGCATGGTCTATCTCTATCTCCAGCATGGTCTATCACCAGCATGGTCTATCACCAGCATGGTCTATCTCTATCACCAGCATGGTCTATCACCAGCATGGTCTATCACCAGCATGGTCTATCTCTATCTCCAGCATGGTCTATCACCAGCATGGTCTATCTCTATCACCAGCATGGTCTATCTCTATCACCAGCATGGTCTATCTCCAGCATGTTCTATCTCTAGCATGGTCTATCACCAGCATGTTCTATCTCTAGCATGGTCTATCACCAGCATGTTCTATCTCCAGCATGGTCTATCACCAGCATGGTCTATCTCTATCACCAGCATGGTCTATCTCCAGCATGTTCTATCTCTAGCATGGTCTATCACCAGCATGTTCTATCTCTAGCATGGTCTATCACCAGCATGTTCTATCTCTAGCATGGTCTATCTCCAGCATGGTCCATCTCCAGCATGGTCTTTTACTGTAAGTCGAGAAAGTAAATACAAATCTGGATATGTAGATCAATTCAGCCAAATTATTATCCTATAGAAGTTTGGATTTCTTTTTGAGATATGTATGCTCTTCGAAGCACTTCTGAATGACCATTAGCCTGACCTATAAGGTCACATAACTACACATGAACATTACATTACATTTTCTTCATTTAGCACACACTTTCACAAGTTCCTACTTCCCGGTCTGTGACAATGACTTTGCATCTGCAGAGCGCTCCTGCTGAGGGAGATGGCTGTGAGGCAGGGAGTGATTACCAGGCAGCTTGACTCATGGTTCTGACTCATTAGCTTCCTGCTCCAACACCCCAGCCTCATCAACCCCAACCCCCAGAGCAGCAGCCTCTCTCTACCTGTTTCCACATCGTGTTCCCTGCTCCAGAAGCCTCTCTCTACTGTTCCCACATCGTGTTCCCTGCTCCAGAAGCCTCTCTCTACCTGTTCCCACATCGTGTTCCCTGCTCCAGAAGCCTCTCTCTACCTGTTCCCACATCGTGTTCCCTGCTCCAGAAGCCTCTCTCTACCTGTTCCCACATCGTGTTCCCTGCTCCAGAAGCCTCTCTCTACCTGTTCCCACATCGTGTTCCCTGCTCCAGAAGCCTCTCTCTACCTGTTCCCACATCGTGTTCCCTGCTCCAGAAGCCTCTCTCTACCTGTTCCCACATCGTGTTCCCTGCTCCAGAAGCCTCTCTCTACCTGTTCCCACATCGTGTTCCCTGCTCCAGAAGCCTCTCTCTACCTGTTCCCACATCGTGTTCCCTGCTCCAGAAGCCTCTCTCTACCTGTTCCCACATCGTGTTCCCTGCTCCAGAAGCCTCTCTCTACCTGTTCCCACATCGTGTTCCCTGCTCCAGAAGCCTCTCTCTACCTGTTCCCACATCGTGTTCCCTGCTCCAGAAGCCTCTCTCTACCTGTTCCCACATCGTGTTCCCTGCTCCAGAAGCCTCTCTCTACCTGTTCCCACATCGTGTTCCCTGCTCCAGAAGCCTCTCTCTACCTGTTCCCACATCGTGTTCCCTGCTCCAGAAGCCTCTCTCTACCTGTTCCCACATCGTGTTCCCTGCTCCAGAAGCCTCTCTCTACGTGTTCCCACATCGTGTTCCCTGCTCCAGATAGCACTGGAGAAAAGACTGTCTCTGTTAGACGTTGAAAAGGACGTTTGTGATTCGTATGGTCATGGTTTTTGATTCCTAATGTAGGGAATGGCATTATTATTGTTGGCATAAGGACAGACATATGGCCACACACACAAATACACACCCATTCACGTACACACACACACATACACAGTATTCACACAAACAAACACACTCACCCACGTACAGTGCACACGCACGTTGGTTCAAAACTAGGTTATCATAGCCGACATCTAGGCTGTAGGGTATATCACTCACAGAGCATGGGAACCTATTTCAAGCAGTCCCACACACACAAGCACACATACAAACACACACACATACAGTATAAACACACATATATAGAAACACACACAGGCATGATACTGATGCAAATGACTTCCATCACACCTCTGCCCTCACAGTAAATAAATAGTCAGCTTTGACCTGAACTGAATCCAGGGTTACAAAGTACAGTGTGTCATGTTCTGTCTTTGACACAGAGGTCAGGCTTGCAGTGAAAGGTCAGCAGCATAATCTGCAGTGAAAGGTCAACAGCATAATCAGCCTCACATGACTTGTCTGTCATCACCACTCATGTCCCATGCTGACATTTTAAAACATTCTGCAGATTTTAAACAAACATTTTACGTCATAACTTTTTTCACAAAATCATGTAGGCTATTTCTAATATAATATGTCTCGTGTTCTACATTGCCCGACATCATTATGTATATTTCATGTGCTCTTAAGATGTTTTCCTCTTATCTTGTAATAAAAGTGTTTGAAAATGCAGTTGTAGGCTATCGCATAGCCTTGCATAATACAGGTCAACAACTTCTGGTAGCTAGCTAGCAGTTACGTGAGTTCTCCAAACAAAATGTTTTTACGAGGAGTTCGGGTTGTATTCCCAAAATGACAATTTACCATACATAGCATCTATGTTGCTGCCCTTCAAGCAAAAGGGAAACGTTTTTATAACTACATCGACAATTACGAAGGTAAGGTTTATCTAGACACGGTAAAAGCAGCTATTATAGCTATCAGTATCACCAGCTAGCTATCTGCTAAGGAGCAGTAACGTTAGCTAGGCTAGCTAGCTAACATTATTTTGCTACATTATAATGTAGCTACTCAGTCTGCGTGCTAGTCATTAATGTTAACACATAAATAATTGCTCTGTCATATTTTCTATTTTATTATAAATATGTTTCAGTTTGAGTTGAGGTTTTGTTACAGTTGGGTGGGACAACTGACAAATTGATTTTTTTCGTTGGTTCGCAGAATTTATCAGCACTGTCAGGAACTTTACATAAACTTAAACTACAATATTTCGATTTTTGATTTAAACTAATGTCTACTAGGCTACTATAAATAGCTTACTAATATGTACATAAGACCCTAAATGTCGACCCTATTTTGTGGATTTGGGTTTCCTGGGGTTTTAAACATGTATGATAAACGCAAATTAAGTGGCTGTGTTGTTGGGGGGGCGCAACATTATTTGAGCTATGCAATTGGGCCGCGAAGTGGAAACGGCTGGGAATGGCTGCCCCATCTCATTAGACTGCTCACCTTCAGGGGTGAACACACACACACGTCTGTGAAGGTCCTGTTCTTGTCCCAGGTGCAGAGAAATCTGTGAAGCAGCATGTGGCTTGTCCCAGTTCCTCCACAGTACCTGTGACAGAGAGAGAGAGAGAGAGAGAGAGAGGGAGGAGGAAGGGGGGGGATAGAGATAGAACAAAGCCGTGTGAGCCTGTGTGTGCGTAATTGCGTATTGCGACAGAAGTGACCCATTTGAATAGGGAAACGTAGTTCCTTACTTCCAATCAGGAGATGGAAAGATGGACCTTTAGGAAATCTTATGTTCTGCACTTTGCTGTTGTAAAACATTTCCATGGAAGCTGTCTGAAAAAAGTTACATGGAAGTGTGTCTGCTTCAGAACATAAAATCTGAAAAGAAAAAAAACTGCTTGACCTTCATTATTGAGGATCCCGGACGCGGAGCGTGAAACCTCCTGGATGCTGGAAGTAGCACTCTGTTGGAAGTTTCTAACAGGCGGGTGTCTTCCCTCCCAAACGCAATCCTTTCACTGTCGGTCAAACCATGGAATGTGTGGCTCGAGACTATCACACTTTTTTACCGTCCGGATTTCAACATCACACTTCTGTAGTTGGCGTTTTGGCAGTGCGCGCTATAATGTTTATTGGACTGCGTGTACCAGCGTCTGAGACCGGGTGTTCGGTGTAGACAAGCGGACAACTGAAAGGTGTGCGGTCGGGGGTCCGTCTGGAGAGGGGTTTTGAACAGGAAAGATAACGGCAGATCTGGAGCGTCGTTTTTAACAGGAAAGATAGCGGCAGATGCTGAAGTTGCGCCTTTTCTCTGCCTGTCACCCGTCAATGGGACAAGCCATTCGGCGGAGGGAAATGTAAAGAGAAGCTTAAAGTATGGCATGCAAAGATGGTTTCTGCCAAGAAGGAGATGTGGACTGCGATGCAACCCAGTTACATTTGGACTGTCTTCTACTTGTTGTGCTGGAGTGCGTGGTGAGTTCCAAGGATCACAGATAAACGGCTTATTGTCTGGGACTGTCGCTGTCCATGGGGCTGACACATGGACATGCGACGTTAGATTACAATGGGGTTTAAACTGCGAAAGATTTCTCACAATATAGTATTGTAATCAACATCAACACTGGCTCGGTGGTCAGAATAACTAGCAGTCTTCCCTTGTTTTTTCAGCATAAGGAGGATCACTGGACAGGTAAAAAAGGATGAGAGAATTTATCCCGAGAATTTCACCCGCATTTTGGACAGACTTCTGGACGGCTATGACAACCGGCTGCGACCGGGATTCGGGGGTATGTACCTGCAGACCGTGGGGGTGTAGCCTGCCTCAAGACCGGGGTAGGCTACAGGCTACCTGCAAAAGCAGCTCTTAATTGGTTGGTGATGTGGAAATGGGACTCTGATGTCACCAGAAGAAATTGTGTTTAAAATATGGGTGATAATAATTGTAATCGCCACTTTAAGTCTCTACAAATGTATTATTTTGGCAGAGATTCTAATCCATAGCGATGTAGGTTACTGTACATGGACATTTTAAACTACAACCTTGTTCTGGTTATAAATGCTCCTACTGAACACACCATACCCTATTTAAAGCAAGACTGTGACTTGTAGTGTTGGAGTAAACATATGTTGCACCAAAAGAACTACCTAGCTTTACATGTCACCATATCGCTATGCTTTCAAAAGATGTATGGCTCGTAGGACTTTCTTATTTGAAATGGACTCTGAATAACATCCACCTCCACACATTTAAGCGAGTTTAGTTATATAATCGTCGCTAGAAAAAGCCGCTTAATGCACAAGTTAAGTAGAGAACCCAGATGTTCTTTTAGCTGTACCTTTCCAGACTCATCACTTCAGACTTTTAAATCTATTACACGCACCCTAAAACAGTATTGTAGGATATACGTTCGCATCTACTAATATACGGTACATGTAGGCTAGCTGTTTGAAATGTTCTGTATGGTCGTTTTTTGGGGGCAAGACGTAAAGACGTAACCTTTGAACGCTTATCTTCAGAACTGTTCCTACAAGTGTTCATCGGGAAGCAGAGCGGATTACTCTCGATGAGCGACTGTCTAAACCTCTTTAGCTATTTTTCATTCCATTATATAAAAGCCTAGACAGAGTTATATGTTGGTGTTAGACAGCCTCTGGCTTGCAGGCTGTTGCTGCATCGGAGGGACAGAGACTCTATGTTTCCATGAGGAGCACAGGACTGTTTGCTTATGGGAAGTGGTAAAAAATAGCAATACAGTTTATGTGATAAGACGTTAAAAATTAATTTGATAGCAAGTAGTAAGTGTTTAAATTCTTAATGCCACCAGTACTGCATAGCCCACTGACTCCCTCTCTGTCTAGGTCCAGTGACAGAAGTAAAAACAGACATTTACGTGACCAGTTTTGGACCCGTCTCTGATGTGGAGATGGTATGTTCCCTAACACACAGATGAGTAAAAGTAGACACTTTTAAACCTTGTGAAATTACACTTGAAGAGCCCAGATGTGTGCGTGGGGAGTGACAGCCTGGGTGTTTTCCAGGAGTACACCATGGACGTGTTCTTCCGTCAGACCTGGGTGGACAGAAGGCTGAGGTACGAGGGACCCATCGAGATCCTGAGGCTCAACAACCTGATGGTGACCAAGGTCTGGACCCCAGACACCTTCTTCAGGAACGGCAAGAGGTCCGTGGCTCACAATATCACTGCCCCCAATAAGCTGTTCCGCATCATGAAAGAAACGGCACCATCCTCTACACCATGAGGTATGGGACTACATTATACACCCCAGTCTTCTCTTCAGCTTTAGGAAAATTAGTAATAAGAACCCGACTTAACCAAGTCTTGGGCTGAGGCTTGTCGTTATCCACTATACAAATACAATGTAAAATGTGCAGTTATTATACAGTAAACATGTAATGTGTTGCTCCAGGTTAACCATCATTGCACAGTGTCCCATGAAGCTGGTGGACTTCCCCATGGATGGCCACGCCTGCCCTCTAAAGTTTGGAAGCTGTGAGTCCAACTTGACCAACAGGGCTGTGTTACCACCACCATCATTAACTACATCAGCAAATATGGAGGAATACTGAAATGATTTAATACTGTACAGTATCATCATGTACTTCATCATAACACTTCACCATGTTGTCCTAACTATGGTTACCATCATTCATTTGCACCAGTTTCCCAAAGTGAGATGACAGTACTTTTCTGTAAAGTAAAAGATGTTAAAACTAAATCATGTTCTGTTCCTGAAACAGAACAATGAAAGACAGACTCAGCAGCTCCTGGTCAGCAGAAATACAAATAAAAGATTCTCACGGAAGGTGCTGCTTATCAAGAAGAGAGGAGAGATTTACAGATATCAAATACGGGAAGATGGAAGAGGGAGGGGTGAGGAGGAAGGGAGGGGTAGGAGGGTGGTGAGGGGGTAGGAGGAGAGGGGGAATGCCATACAGCATTCTCTGTCCACTTCCCTTCAATTGTCTTCAAATGTGACATTGTAGAGGACAACTTCTATAGCCTGGTTATCAGTAAATTGCTACTGGTTGAAAATAGTAACCATCCTCCTTCACATCTACCACCCCTCCATCTCCACTCCATCATTACCACCAACACTCTCCTCAACACCCACATAACACCCTCGTCACCCCCCATCACCCCCATCACCCTTCCTGGGACTTCATTGGGACTACCCCTCTACCCGTCCCACTCCTCCACCCCCCCTCTATCTCCCTCCACCAAACTCTTTCACCCCCCCCCACTCTTCTAGCTGTTACACTCATCTAGCTGTTACCACTCTCTCTAGCTGTTACACTCTTCTAGCTGTTACCACTCATCTAGCTGTTACCCCCCCCCCTGCTGGTGGGGGAGGGAGGCAGATCTGATAAGGCTGCTGTATCTTAGGAAAGGTCAAAATCCCTCTCTGCCCTAGGATAGCTTAGACCTATACAAGTTCCTCTTCATATGTGTGTGTGCATGTGTGTGAGTGCGTGTGCGTGTGCATGTGTGTGTGTGCCGCTTTCCGCTCTACATCATGCCTGTCCCCAGCACAGTTAATCCCATCGACGAACCCATCCCATCCCAGTGGAGCACAGCCACACTGGAACACAGCCCCACTGGAGCACAGCCCCACTGGAACACAGCCCCACTGGAGCACAGCCCCACTGGAGCACAGCCCCACTGAAGCACAGCCCCACTGGAACTAGCAAACAGGAGCAGGAAGTGACAGTCCCATAGTGATCATACTGACATTCCCATAATGACAGTCCCATTGTGACTTTCCCATAGTGATAGTCCCATAGTAACCGTCCCATAGTGACCATACTGACAGTCCCATAGTGACCTTAGTGACAGTTCCATAGTGATAGTCCCATAGTAGATTGCAGTATATAGGGTTAGGGTTAGTCCCATAGTGTTATGAAGCCATTAGACTCTTCCTGTCTTGCTTAGCTCTGCTGCTGGATCATAGTTTGCAATCCCATCGTGACAGAAGGGCTCTGTGAAATCCTGGAGAGGCACCATTTCATGTAGTGATGAACATTAGCATGTATTAAGCCTGTGAGTGGCACGCAGATCAAATGGAGGAGTCATGTGTGACTGGCTCCAACATGTCCCATTTAAATACAGAATATTAAACTGACTTGCTGCAGGAGTGACATCTGGAGCCCATCCAGCCACACACACTGCTTTTCCTTTTGTACTCGTTTATTGTAGAAACAGACATCACTTCCCAATGTTATAGAGAAGGTTTTGTGCAACCCCTTTCAATTTGACCAAACAGGCCCAATATATTCTGTGTTCATCAACTGTGCCTCTGAATAACTATACAACAAACTACAATAACTCTAAAACTCTCCAAACTCCAACCATGGCCGTTCCATGAGGGGGCAGACTATCACATCCCCTGTGTGTTGTGTGTCGCCCACAGATGCATACCCCAAAACAGAAATTATCTACACCTGGACCAAAGGACCAGAACACTCCGTTGAGGTTCCCCCAGAATCTTCCAGCCTGGTGCAGTACGATCTGATTGGCCAAACTGTGTCCAGTGAAACGGTCAAATCCATCACAGGTACTGCCATCACTGTCTGGTACTGTTGATATTAAGGGCTGGAGAGTTACCTTAAGGTTATGATTAGTAGAGTTACCTCAGTTTAGCATTAGAAGAGTTACCTCAGGTTAGCATTAATAGAATTACCTCAGGTTAGGATAGTTACCTCAGGTTAGGAGAGTTATCACAGGTTCGCATTAATAGAATTACCTCAGGTTAGGAGAGTTACTTTAGGTTAGGAGCGTTACCTCAGGTTAGGAGAGTTATCTCAGGTTAGGAGAGTTACTTCAGGTTAGGAGAGTTACCTCAGGTTAGGAAAGTTACCTCAGGTTAGGAGAGTTACCTCAGATTAGGAAAGTTACCTCAGGTTAGGAAAGTTACCTCAGGTTAGGAGAGTTACCTCAGGTAGGAAAGTTACCTCAGGTTAGGAAAGTTACCTCAGGTAGGAGAGTTACCTCAGGTTAGGAGAGTTACCTCAGATTAGGAGAATTACCTCACGTTAGGAGAGCTATCTCAGGTTAGCATTAGTTGAGTTATCTCAGGTTAGCATTAGTAGAGTTACCTCAGGTTAGGAGAGTTACCTCAGGTTAGGAGAGTTACCTCAGGTTAGGAGAATTATCTCAGGTTAGGACAGTTACCTCAGGTTAGCATTAGGAGAGTTACCTCAGGTTAGCATTAGGAGAGTTACCTCAGGTTAGCATTAGGAGAGTTACCTCAGGTTAGCATTAGGAGAGTTACCTCAGGTTAGGAGAGTTACCTCAGGTTAGGAGAATTACCTCACGTTAGGAGAGTTACCTCAGGTTAGCATTAGGAGAGTTACCTCAGGTTAGCATTAGGAGAGTTACCTCAGGTTAGCATTAGGAGAGTTACCTCAGGTTAGGAGAGTTACCTCAGGTTAGGAGAATTACCTCACGTTAGGAGAGTTACCTCAGGTTAGGAGAGTTACCTCAGGTTAGTAGAGTCACCTCAGGTTAGGAGAGTTACCTCAGCTTCTACGTTCCTCAAACTCCTGAATTGACCACTGTCCCTCCTCCAGGTGAATATGTGGTGATGACGGTGCACTTCCACCTGAAACGGAAAATGGGCTACTTCATGATCCAGACATACATCCCCTGCATAATGACAGTCATTCTCTCTCAAGTGTCCTTCTGGATAAATAAAGAGTCAGTACCTGCGCGGACAGTGTTCGGTACGTCTCCCTCCTGCTGGAAGCCCTGAGACGAGTGTGTGTATATGTGTGTGTGCTTGTGTCCCTGGGTGTGTATATGTGTGTTTGTGTGCCTCGGTGTGTGTGTATATGTGTGGGTTTGTGTGCCTCTGTGTGTGTGTATATGTGTGTGGTTGTGTGCCATAGTGTGTGTGTGTATATGTGTGTGTGTCCCTCCTGCTGGAAGCCCTGCTCTGAGGACAGCCTGCTGGTGTCTCAGGCAGCTGGTATCTGTGTCAGGCTCATCAGTGGCTCTGCGTCTGCAGGTTCATTTTATAGCTCACTGCTGCCTGTGTCATGGACATTGTTGTTTAAATGTTTCACAGTCAAGTGGAGACAACATGAGAGAATATGATATTAACAATGTCTTCTCAGTGAGACTGGGAGTGTAGTGTTGTGAGATGCTATGTTATTATTTTATGTTACTATGTTATATGAGGGGTTGGTAGTGGGGTGTTTCTGTGTGTGAGGTTGGTAGTGGGGTGTTTCTGTGTGTGAGGTTGGTAGTGGGGTGTTTCTGTGAGAGAGGTTGGTAGTGGGGTGTTTCTGTGTGAGAGGTCGGTAGTGGGGTGTTTCTGTGTGAGAGGTTGGTAGTGGGGTGTTTCTGTGTGTGAGGTTGGTAGTGGGGGTGTTTCTGTGTGTGAGGTTGGTAGTGGGGTGTTTCTGTGAGAGAGGTTGGTAGTGGGGTGTTTCTGTGTGAGAGGTTGGTAGTGGGGTGTTTCTGTGTGAGAGGTTGGTAGTGGGGTGTTTCTGTGTGTGAGGTTGGTAGTGGGGTGTTTCTGTGAGAGAGGTTGGTAGTGGGGTGTTTCTGTGTGAGAGGTCGGTAGTGGGGTGTTTTCTGTGTGAGAGGTTGGTAGTGGGGTGTTTCTGTGTGTGAGGTTGGTAGTGGGGTGTTTCTGTGTGTGAGGTTGGTAGTGGGGTGTTTCTGTGTGTGAGGTCGGTAGTGGGGTGTTTCTGTGAGAGAGGTCGGTAGTGGGGTGTTTCTGTGTGTGAGGTCGGTAGTGGGGTGTTTCTGTGAGAGAGGTTGGTAGTGGGGTGTTTCTGTGTGAGAGGTCGGTAGTGGGGTGTTTCTGTGTGAGAAGTCGGTAGTGGGGTGTTTCTGTGAGAGAGGTTGGTAGTTGGGGTGTTTCTGTGAGAGAGGTTGGTAGTGGGGTGTTTCTGTGAGAGAGGTTGGTAGTGGGGTGTTTCTGTGTGTGAGGTCGGTAGTGGGGTGTTTCTGTGAGAGAGGTTGGTAGTTGGGTGTTTCTGTGTGAGAAGTCGGTAGTGGGGTGTTTCTGTGAGAGAGGTCGGTAGTGGGGTGTTTCTGTGTGTGAGGTCGGTAGTGGGGTGTTTTCTGTGAGAGAGGTTGGTAGTTGGGTGTTTCTGTGTGAGAAGTCGGTAGTGGGGTGTTTCTGTGAGAGAGGTTGGTAGTTGGGTGTTTCTGTGAGAGAGGTTGGTAGTGGGGTGTTTCTGTGTGAGAGGTTGGTAGTGGGGTGTTTCTGTGTGAGAGGTTGGTAGTGGGGTGTTTTCTGTGTGAGAGGTTGGTAGTGGGGTGTTTCTGTGAGAGAGGTTGGTAGTGGGGTGTTTCTGTGTGTGAGGTCGGTAGTGGGGTGTTTCTGTGTGAGAGGTCGGTAGTGGGGTGTTTCTGTGTGAGAGGTTGGTAGTGGGGTGTTTCTGTGAGAGAGGTTGGTAGTGGGGTGTTTCTGTGAGAGAGGTTGGTAGTGGGGTGTTTCTGTGAGAGAGGTTGGTAGTGGGGTGTTTCTGTGTGAGAGGTTGGTAGTGGGGTGTTTCTGTGAGAGAGGTTGGTAGTGGGGTGTTTCTGTGTGTGAGGTCGGTAGTGGGGTGTTTCTGTGTGAGAGGTTGGTAGTGGGGTGTTTCTGTGAGAGAGGTTGGTAGTGGGGTGTTTCTGTGTGTGAGGTCGGTAGTGGGGTGTTTCTGTGAGAGAGGTCGGTAGTGGGGTGTTTCTGTGTGAGAGGTTGGTAGTGGGGTGTTTCTGTGAGAGAGGTTGGTAGTGGGGTGTTTCTGTGTGTGAGGTCGGTAGTGGGGTGTTTCTGTGTGAGAGGTTGGTAGTGGGGTGTTTCTGTGAGAGAGGTTGGTAGTGGGGTGTTTCTGTGTGAGAGGTTGGTAGTGGGGTGTTTCTGTGAAAGAGGTTGGTAGTGGGGTGTTTCTGTGTGAGAGGTTGGTAGTGGGGTGTTTCTGTGTGAGAGGTTGGTAGTGGGGTGTTTCTGTGTGAGAGGTTGGTAGTGGGGTGTTTTCTGTGTGAGAGGTTGGTAGTGGGGTGTTTCTGTGTGAGAGGTTGGTAGTGGGGTGTTTCTGTGTGTGAGGTTGGTAGTGGGGTGTTTCTGTGTGAGAGGTCGGTAGTGGGGTGTTTCTGTGAGAGAGGTTGGTAGTGGGGTGTTTCTGTGTGTGAGGTCGGTAGTGGGGTGTTTCTGTGTGAGAGGTTGGTAGTGGGGTGTTTCTGTGTGTGAGGTTGGTAGTGGGGTGTTTCTGTGTGTGAGGTCGGTAGTGGGGTGTTTCTGTGTGAGAGGTTGGTAGTGGGGTGTTTCTGTGAGAGAGGTTGGTAGTGGGGTGTTTCTGTGTGAGAGGTTGGTAGTGGGGTGTTTCTGTGTGAGAGGTTGGTAGTGGGGTGTTTCTGTGTGAGTGGTCGGTAGTGGGGTGTTTCTGTGAGAGAGGTTGGTAGTGGGGTGTTTCTGTGTGAGAGGTTGGTAGTGGGGTGTTTCTGTGTGAGAGGTTGGTAGTGGGGTGTTTCTGTGTGAGAGGTTGGTAGTGGGGTGTTTCTGTGTGAGAGGTTGGTAGTGGGGTGTTTCTGTGTGAGAGGTTGGTAGTGGGGTGTTTCTGTGTGAGAGGTTGGTAGTGGGGTGTTTCTGTGTGAGAGAGGTTGGTAGTGGGGTGTTTCTGTGTGTGAGGTCGGTAGTGGGGTGTTTCTGTGTGAGAGGTCGGTAGTGGGGTGTTTCTGTGTGAGAGGTCGGTAGTGGGGTGTTTCTGTGTGAGAGGTTGGTAGTGGGGTGTTTTCTGTGTGTGAGGTCGGTAGTGGGGTGTTTCTGTGTGAGAGAGGTCGGTAGTGGGGTGTTTCTGTGTGAGAGGTCGGTAGTGGGGTGTTTCTGTGTGAGAGGTTGGTAGTGGGGTGTTTCTGTGTGTGAGGTCGGTAGTGGGGTGTTTCTGTGTGAGAGGTTGGTAGTGGGGTGTTTCTGTGTGTGAGGTCGGTAGTGGGGTGTTTCTGTGTGAGAGGTTGGTAGTGGGGTGTTTCTGTGAGAGAGGTTGGTAGTGGGGTGTTTCTGTGTGAGAGGTTGGTAGTGGGGTGTTTCTGTGTGAGAGGTTGGTAGTGGGGTGTTTCTGTGTGAGAGGTTGGTAGTGGGGTGTTTCTGTGTGAGAGGTCGGTAGTGGGGTGTTTCTGTGTGAGAGGTTGGTAGTGGGGTGTTTCTGTGAGAGAGGTTGGTAGTGGGGTGTTTCTGTGTGTGAGGTCGGTAGTGGGGTGTTTCTGTGAGAGAGGTCGGTAGTGGGGTGTTTTCTGTGTGAGAGGTTGGTAGTGGGGTGTTTCTGTGAGAGAGGTTGGTAGTGGGGTGTTTCTGTGTGTGAGGTCGGTAGTGGGGTGTTTCTGTGTGAGAGGTTGGTAGTGGGGTGTTTCTGTGAGAGAGGTTGGTAGTGGGGGTGTTTCTGTGTGAGAGGTTGGTAGTGGGGTGTTTCTGTGAAGAGGTTGGTAGTGGGGTGTTTCTGTGTGAGAGGTTGGTAGTGGGGGTGTTTCTGTGTGAGAGGTTGGTAGTGGGGTGTTTCTGTGTGAGAGGTGGTAGTGGGGTGTTTCTGTGTGAGAGGTTGGTAGTGGGGTGTTTCTGTGTGAGAGGTTGGTAGTGGGGTGTTTCTGTGTGTGAGGTTGGTAGTGGGGTGTTTCTGTGTGAGAGGTCGGTAGTGGGGTGTTTCTGTGAGAGAGGTTGGTAGTGGGGTGTTTCTGTGTGTGAGGTCGGTAGTGGGGTGTTTCTGTGTGAGAGGTTGGTAGTGGGGTGTTTCTGTGTGATGAGGTTGGTAGTGGGGTGTTTCTGTGTGAGAGGTTGGTAGTGGGGTGTTTTCTGTGTGAGAGGTTGGTAGTGGGGTGTTTCTGTGTGAGAGGTTGGTAGTGGGGTGTTTCTGTGTGAGTGGTCTGGTAGTGGGGTGTTTCTGTGAGAGAGGTTGGTAGTGGGGTGTTTCTGTGTGAGAGGTTGGTAGTGGGGTGTTTCTGTGTGAGAGGTTGGTAGTGGGGTGTTTCTGTGTGAGAGGTTGGTAGTGGGGTGTTTCTGTGTGAGAGGTTGGTAGTGGGGTGTTTCTGTGTGAGAGGTTGGTAGTGGGGTGTTTCTGTGTGTGAGGTTGGTAGTGGGGTGTTTCTGTGAGAGAGGTTGGTAGTGGGGTGTTTCTGTGTGTGAGGTCGGTAGTGGGGTGTTTCTGTGTGAGAGGTTGGTAGTGGGGTGTTTCTGTGTGAGAGGTCGGTAGTGGGGTGTTTCTGTGTGAGAGAGTTGGTAGTGGGGTGTTTCTGTGTGTGAGGTCGGTAGTGGGGTGTTTCTGTGTGAGAGGTCGGTAGTGGGGTGTTTCTGTGTGAGAGGTCGGTAGTGGGGTGTTTCTGTGTGAGAGGTTGGTAGTGGGGTGTTTCTGTGAGAGAGGTTGGTAGTGGGGTGTTTCTGTGAGAGAGGTTGGTAGTGGGGTGTTTCTGTGTGAGAGGTTGGTAGTGGGGTGTTTCTGTGTGAGAGGTTGGTAGTGGGGTGTTTCTGTGTGAGAGGTCGGTAGTGGGGTGTTTCTGTGTGAGAGGTTGGTAGTGGGGTGTTTCTGTGTGAGAGGTTGGTAGTGGGGTGTTTCTGTGAGAGAGGTTGGTAGTGGGGTGTTTCTGTGTGTGAGGTCGGTAGTGGGGTGTTTCTGTGTGAGAGGTTGGTAGTGGGGTGTTTCTGTGTGAGAGGTCGGTAGTGGGGGTGTTTCTGTGTGAGAGAGGTTGGTAGTGGGGTGTTTCTGTGTGTGAGGTCGGTAGTGGGGTGTTTCTGTGTGAGAGGTCGGTAGTGGGGTGTTTCTGTGTGAGAGGTCGGTAGTGGGGTGTTTCTGTGTGAGAGAGGTTGGTAGTGGGGTGTTTCTGTGAGAGAGGTTGGTAGTGGGGTGTTTCTGTGTGAGAGGTTGGTAGTGGGGTGTTTCTGTGTGAGAGGTCGGTAGTGGGGTGTTTCTGTGAGAGAGGTTGGTAGTGGGGTGTTTCTGTGTGAGAGGTTGGTAGTGGGGTGTTTCTGTGTGAGAGGTTGGTAGTGGGGTGTTTCTGTGAGAGAGGTTGGTAGTGGGGTGTTTCTGTGAGAGAGGTTGGTAGTGGGGTGTTTCTGTGTGAGAGGTTGGTAGTGGGGTGTTTCTGTGTGAGAGGTTGGTAGTGGGGTGTTTCTGTGTGAGAGGTCGGTAGTGGGGTGTTTCTGTGTGAGAGGTTGGTAGTGGGGTGTTTCTGTGAGAGAGGTTGGTAGTGGGGTGTTTCTGTGTGAGAGGTTGGTAGTGGGGTGTTTCTGTGTGAGAGGTTGGTAGTGGGGTGTTTCTGTGTGTGAGGTTGGTAGTGGGGTGTTTCTGTGAAAGAGGTTGGTAGTGGGGTGTTTCTGTGTGTGAGGTCGGTAGTGGGGTGTTTCTGTGTGAGAGGTTGGTAGTTGGGGTGTTTCTGTGTGTGAGGTTGGTAGTGGGGTGTTTCTGTGAAAGAGGTTGGTAGTGGGGTGTTTCTGTGTGAGAGGTTGGTAGTGGGGTGTTTCTGTGAGAGAGGTTGGTAGTGGGGTGTTTCTGTGTGAGAGGTTGGTAGTGGGGTGTTTCTGTGTGAGAGGTTGGTAGTGGGGTGTTTCTGTGTGTGGTGGACTCAGAGATGGGACAGAGCCAGACGTGGTCCTCTTCCTGGGTGAAGGGACGGAGAGTATTATATATATATATAGTAAATCTGCTCTGTTGTTCTGGCCAGGGTGATTTTGATTTATTGCACAGGCCCGCTCCCCCCCCCAAGCTAATATAACTGCCCACAGTGTGACAAGAGGGTGGCATGGCAAGGTAAATATTGTCATTTGGCCCGGTCCCTCGAGCATGTAAGCTGTTGCTCTCCCGTCTGTATGTGTGTGTCTGTGGATGTGTGTGTCTGTGTGTGTTTTTGCATATTTGTGTGTGTTCATATGGTGCATGTGCGTGTGTGTGGGATGGCTGTCTTCTTTACTTTCCTTCTCCTCTCTGCCAGTGATGCGCTGTTCCGCTTTCTGCCTCCATGACTCAAGGACTGGTCGTGCCTCCTTGTGATCGTGGTGGCAGGACTGTTGTTTGGCAAGAAAAGCAAGAATTCACTTGAAGGATAAATTAGAGGAATTATGTTTAGTGAGCTCCCCCTGGTGGTTACATGTATTATTCTTGTTGAAATTATTCTGCTAAATGACTAAATGTAAATGTGTGTACATTTACTGTGACATTAGTTCCCAGAGCATGATACTTATTAACAACCATCTCCCAGGCTTGTGCTCTCATGTTGGGTGTTGGTTTGGGGTTCCAGGACCTGTGTACAGTCTATAAATGCTAGGTCTATCAGTCCATCTGCAACAAGAGAGTGCATGTTACTAATCATACAGGCTGTTGTTAACATACAGAATGCTTCATGTTACACTTTTTAGTGGAATTGAAAGGACACAAGTTTCATTCTCTAGCTGTGGGCTACATGAGAGCCAAGCGATGCATGCTCAAAAAAAGGTTTAAGGGGAAAATAGCAGCTGCATTCATCCGTAAACACAGAGGCAATGTCGTAAACATAGAGGCAATGTTATTATTCTGAACAGGATTTGAGCAAGCCTGATCACATCAGTTGTACATCAGAGTATGGGTTAGGGTTAGGGTTAGGATGGTTGTGGGTTCAGGTGATTGATTGTGCTAATATTGACCAAAACATCAGTGAGAGAGCTTCATATTAAAGGTAGCACTGTGTCTCTGAAGCTGTCATCCTCCCTCCTGCTGTCTCACTGACACAGTCATCAGACAGGGGTCACAGGGGTCACAGGGGTCACAGGGGTGGTCACAGGAGCAGAGGGGTGACATCGTGTCTCTGCTGCCCCGGATCTCAAACACAAAGGGGATTTTCTCCAAAGCACATTACTGCTGCTTTCTTCTAATCCTAAAGAGATGTGATGCAGCTGTTTTTGTGATGGTATAAGCCCACAGCAGAACTTCACAGCCTCCGTGGGAAACCTTACACACACTGGTGCTGCATTAGCTTCAAACGCACTTCCACAGTCGCAAGATCACACCAAACAAAACTGGCTTTACCCCTCTTTTCAGCGGATGTCCCTTAAACTGTCAACTGTTGAATGCAGACCCATGTTGATAGAGACATTTAGATAGATGCGAGTTGCTCATGCTGGAATCAGCATTTGTATCAGTCGGCATCCATTTGAAAAAAACTCATTTGTTCACGTCTTTGTTCTCAGGCATCACCACAGTGCTGACCATGACCACCCTGAGCATCAGCGCACGCCACTCCCTACCCAAGGTTTCCTACGCCACGGCCATGGACTGGTTCATCGCTGTCTGTTTTGCATTTGTGTTCTCCGCCCTCATCGAGTTTGCTGCTGTAAACTACTTCACCAACGCCCAGATGGAGAGGGCAAAGAGGAGGCCAGGGAGGTGCCCGCCCGCGCCCCAGACTACACCTGTGAAGGCCAGGGACACAGAGGAGGTGCTGCAGGTAAACAGCTTCACACCTGGGAGAAAATCAGCTGACAGGCTCAGGACTCTGCTGCTCTATCAACACAGGATTCTCTCTAGCTAATTATCTCTCTTTCTCTCACCCACCCACTCACTCTTTATTTTACTCTTCCACTCTCTCTCTCCCTCTCTCTCTCTCTCTCTCTCTCTCTCTCTCTCTCACACACACACCTTCCTCTCAGTTCTGTGTAGATGTAGAATCCTCCGTCAGTGTGTCCCATGCAGAGCCCCATGTCCCAGCTGTCTGCTCAGATCAATGCACGCCATTTGTAATCCATCTCAGCAGCTTAGCAATTTCATCCCTAAAAATTCTAAATATGCTGTGAATGTCCTACATTCTCTGTTGTCTCGGAAAGTCAGTGTTGGGATAAATGTGTGGGCTGGTGAATGTAGTTCAGGGTATTTACATCACCATGCATTTCACACGACATGTGAAATTATGTAACACATTTAATTCAACATCAATGTCTGAAATGAAATAATGTCTCCAAATGAAAGAACTGTAGAATATACAGTATATTATACTGCACACAGCTCATAAGATATATGATAGCCCAACTAGCTCCAGCATATTGAGTGTTTCCTGTGTGTTTACTAAATGGTTAACTGATGGTAAAGCAGTGTACCAGCATCCCTGCTGTAAGATGCCCTGGGGTTCAGACCTGGCTGGTGTGATCGTACTGAAATGCAGTTTAACGACAACCGCGCTTCGATGGATTAGTGGGTTGCCACGGCAACGTGGCCAGGGCACATCTGTATAGGTTTTGGTGGGGGGGCTTTGACGCCAGGATGGGGAATTAGCAGCGTTTTCCTCGACAGCAGCCCTGAAGCCTCACACAGGGAGGGGTCTGCCGGACGCTAGGGTGGCCATGTGTCCAGCTTCTGAGTGCCTCTCCTTGGCCCCTGTGTTGCTCCACCAAGACCTCTCCATGTGTTTCCTATCCTGCCAGGAGACGATCGCAGACTGCAGCCGCTAGGATCAGATCCAGTGTGACACATGCGCTGGCTGGATTCTCTTTCTGAGGATAAGCTGCTTTGATGCCGAGATGGTGTGCTCTGCCACCCTACTGAGCAGGAAGTACTTTCTGACATCAGTTAGTGTGAAAGCCTTGTTTGTGTTGTGTTGGAACAGGAAGTGGCAGTGTTTGTATTGGAACAGGAAGTGGCTGGGGCAGTGTTGTGTTGGAACAGGAAGTGGCAGTGTTTGTGTTGTGTTGGAACAGGAAGTGGCAGTGTTTGTGTTGGAACAGGAAGTGGCAGTGTTTGTGATGTGTTGGAACAGGAAGTGGCAGTGTTTGTGATGTGTTGGAACAGGAAGTGGCAGTGTTTGTGTTGTGTTGGAACAGGAAGTGGCAAGGTCTCGGTCTTGTCTGGATGGACCGCAGCCTTCTACTGGAGGGAAGTAACTGGTACAGGAAGTGCCCACGGTCTCGATACACTCTGGTCTTGGTCATGACTTGGTCTCGATACACTCTGGTCTAGGTCATGACTTGGTCTCGGTTTAGGTGGTCTTAACTACAACACTGCCTCATACCATGTCATACAAGTGGAGAGAAACCAAGGCAAGCAAGCAGAGTACTGATTCAATTCAGAAGGTTTAGGAGAAAAAAAGGTCTGTTTAGATCTGACTGATAGCAATGATGTGATAGATAAGGTCCCCAAATTAGGAGACTCGAGAGTAAAGATTTGTCTTAGAATCTACATTGCCATGACACCAATTGGTGGCTTTATGGTTCCTAGACATGCTGTGTTGTGTTCTGGCCCAGCTCATCCTCTCTGCTTGTTTCTGTCTGCAGAGAAACCTTGACACGAACGGACACCTGCGCAAGAGGATGACTACCACCTCTCAGGACCCCCACGCAGGAGTAACTAAGCAACCACACGCCTCCAGCCAATCCTGTTCAACCACAGTGATGACTGGCAGCTCCTCCAGCCTATTGGGTTCCAGCCCCAAGTCCACCAGCCAATCCAATGCAGCTTCGTCCACCTTGATGGTGAAGAATCTGCCCCCAGCTCCACCCTCCATGCCGGCCGTGCCCGGAGACACGCCGTCCAGGGAGAGCACTGGCTCCTCCTCCCTCCAGAACCTCCTGGGCCCCAAGCTGGAGAACATCCACATGATGGGAAACAAGATGGAGCCAAAGCAGTCTCCATGCTCCCAGCCCACCACTGCTGGAATGGGCGGGACCAGTAAAATCGACAAGTATGCCCGCATTCTCTTCCCAGTGTCCTTCGGGGCTTTCAACATGGTCTACTGGGTGGTGTACCTGTCCAAAGAGACCATGGAGACCAAAGTAGGATAGTTTCATTTCCTGTGAAGTCGGAAGGAGGGTAGTTTCATTTCCTGTGGAGTCCGAAGTCCGATAGTTTTGTTTCCTGTCTCAAGTTCAGGTTGGGGGATGTCACCCAGGTTGTTTGAAAACCTGTCAGATCTTTACAGATATGGAGAGACTGTTTCAACACCAGCAGGCTCTCTGGACTGGAGGGATATCCAGGGCAGATATGAGGACATATTTGTCATCTCACAACGCGAATGGCAACAAAATCTTCCCAACATTTCCTACGAGTATACAAATATTGTGAGATCATTTTGTTTCATTCTCAGTGCCCAGTGCCCTGACATGGTGGAGAGCTGTGTCACCTCTACCATGTCTCATACACACCTTGATGTACGTTTTTACAAAGCAGGATCGCTTTAATGAACCTAGAAGGACACGGGGAGTAAGTCCTGCTTCTCCGAGCAGGAAGAAGGAACAAGTCTCACACCCTGCAATGTGTCCTCACGCTTCACCAAGGAACTCACACCACGCCAAGACATCGTCAAGAGAGTGTTGTGTGGGTAGCACTTTCAGAGAAGCATTAGAAATAGCTGGGTTTGGGAATGCTGCATGCTACACCATGGTACCGTAGTTGAATCATCGTTTGGTTTTGAGTTGGACTGAGCTGTCGTACAGAAGCTTCTTCACACCGTCTGTGTGGAATACTTCTCTGTTGTCATTGGTCATTGCGTCAGGTCTGCTGACAGGAGACGGCTCTCTCTGTGTGTCGTTAGGTGAACACACATGGCTGGTCTGTCAGGGACGTTTCCCTGAGGGAGGCTGACCTGTCATCACGTCTGGAGAAGAGCCCCCACATGAAGGTGGCTCTTTATCCTGATGCTTGATGGCCTACTCTAACAGCCACACCACCCAGACAGGTCAGGCTGGGGCAGGTCAGTCCGGGGCAGATCAGGCTGGGGCAGGTCAGGCTGGGGCAGGTTAGTCTGGGGCAGGTCAGTCTGGGGCAGGTTAGTCTGGGGCAGGTCAGTCTGGGGCAGGTCAGTCTGGGGCAGATCAGGCTGGGGCAGGTCAGGCTGGGGTCTAGTAGCAGGCGAATAGGGAGAGTGATAGAAAGATCAAACAATCTCCTTCTGTTCAGTGTTCTTAAATGCACTGAATGAAATTGATTTGGTCCCTTACACGCAATAAAAAATACACAACACACAAACACTCAACATGCGGTCCATACACACACAGGAAGTGCTGTCCTCCAGAACAGCAGACAGGAAGTGCTGTCCTCCAGAACAGCAGACAGGAAGTGCTGTCCTCCAGAACAGCAGACAGGAAGTGCTGTCCTCCAGAACAGCAGACAGGAAGTGTTGTCCCTTAGAACAGCTGACAGGAAGTGTTGTCCCTTAGAACAGCTGACAGGAAGTGCTGTCCTCCAGAACAGCAGACAGGAAGTGCTGTCCTCCAGAACAGCAGACAGGAAGTGCTGTCCTCCAGAACAGCAGACAGGAAGTGCTGTCCTCCAGAACAGCAGACAGGAAGTGTTGTCCCTTAGAACAGCTGACAGGAAGTGCTGTCATCCAGAACAGCTGACAGGAAGTGTTGTCCCTCAGAACAGCTGACAGGAAGTGCTCCAGAAGAGCTGCTGGGTTAGGTGGAGCTGTAGAGTTGGGGAGATCTACGTAAACAGCTTCCAAAGCTGTGGACGATCCACTGGCTACATCCACCCCTCCCCTGCCAGCCTCCCCTCCCCTGGGGGTTCATCATCTCTGCAGATTGTCATTCCAGGGAGAAGGGTTAGGGTTAGGGTTAGGGTTAGGACGATGCATCAACAGCAGCAGGCGTTTCAGCAGCAGCATCAACAGCAGCAGGCGTTTCCTCATGAATCCCAAATGAGGACGTGTAGAAGCCAGAGGTAACACTGCCAGTGCTAGAGCCAGAGGAGCTGTCCTGGAGCACACAGGAAGCAGAGCATGCTACAGAGGAGCTGTCCTGGAGCACACAGGAAGCAAAACATGCACAGAGGAGCTGTCCTGGAGCACACAGGAAGCAGAGCACGCTACAGAGGAGCTGTCCTGGAGCACACAGGAAGCAGAACACGCTACAGAGGAGCTGTCCTGGAGCACACAGGAAGCAGAACACGCTACAGAGGAGCTGTCCTGGAGCACACAGGAAGCAGAACACGCTACAGAGGAGCTGTCCTGGAGCACACAGGAAGCAGAACACGCTACAGAGGAGCTGTCCTGGAGCACACAGGAAGCAGAGCATGCTACAGAGGAGCTGTCCTGGAGCACACAGGAAGCAGAGCGCAGGCCCAGCACGTCAGCAGAACACTTTCAGGGACGTCCAGGTTGTTTTCATTATGCAATGAGAAGCACACAACATCTTCTCTGTATTGATTTCAGTGAGTTGGTTTATTTTAATTTTACCCAAAGGTATTGTGGACTCAGGTAGAATTTATTGTCATCTAAATGCTTTTCATGCTTTATCAAGATCTTGATTTCCCTTTTCGATTACTGCATGACCTATCTCAGTTCAAAACAGATTAGTAGATTTGAACAGATTTCAATTTTATTTTGTAATTACTTAAAAATTCATTGTAAATGTACTGTTAAAACCGTCAATATTATTTGGTAATCCAGCTTTCCTAGAGGGAGGGACAATGTCCTGTACTGCCACTATACTGACCCCTGACCTCAACCCTTTCCCCCTAACACCATGACTCTAACCCCAATGCTAGGTGCCCGCCATAATGCTCCAACCCTAACTCCAATACCATGAACGAGCCCTATGGCCTCAATTCCCTAATCCTAACCGTAACCATAAAACTAAATTGTATTTAATGCCATGGGCCTCACCCCTGACCCTAATGTCCGACCCCAACACATGACACCAACATGCAATGAATAAGAATACTGTAGTAAGAACATATGTGATCTAAAACAGTTTAGGGTTATATTTTGTTCAGAAGCAGTCAGTGTTGTGTAGCTCTGTATGACAGAAGCAGTCAGTGTTGTGTAGCTCTGTATGACAGAAGCAGTCAGTGTTGTGTAGCTCTGTATGACAGAAGCAGTCAGTGTTGTGTAGCTCTGTATGACAGAAGCAGTCAGTGTTGTGTAGCTCTGTATGACAGAAACGTGTCATGTGGGTTATTCTATAAACAAGACCGCCTGAGGGATCGTTTACTCACAAAACACAAGTTTCAGTTTATTTGCCAAAACAGTTTGAGTTAAAGAAAATGATGCCGTTAGCAGTTATGTGAACAAATATTCATTATCATTCCTTGGACTTCATCCAAAGCAAAGACAGTAGAGGCATGGATGTGTTTCGGAGAGTTGGCGTGCAAAACGTGGGAGGAAAAAATCCTTTGTGTTCAAGAGGTCGCAAACAATTGTGATCGATCCACCTCCTGAACAAATACTCACAATAATAACAGAATGTCTTTGTACAAAATACTGACCTTGTGTGTTTTGTAGTTGAGATCATATATACCGTTGCCCTATGCAAAACAGAGACTTTAGAATTGTCATAGAAAAAGAGCTTTGATGAGCAAAGCATCACTCTGACCAATAAAAGAGTCACATGATGGGTCTGTCTCCTCTTCTGTGCTCCTGAGTGCCCCTGGTCCCATCATACCTGTCTCTAGCACAGGGGGGGGTCGTTCCCCTGGTCCCATCATACCTGTCTCTAGCACAGGGGGGGGTCGTTCCCCTGGTCCCATCATACCTTTCTCTCATTTCATAGACTCGGTCCTGTTCTCCCGCCCTATCAGAGAGCTGCTCTGGCAGACACAGAAACGTAAACATCAGCAAACCGAGGATGTTATACACACTTGGACATGGAGTCTCATCTACTAAACCACATCTGGAAACCATTATGGGGAAGTTTAATATCATTTTATATTCTTTCTTTTGTTATGTTGTGCGTCATCAAATTATCAGTGAACTGTTATCTCCTCTGGGTTACAGTAGCTCTGCCCACAGTGTGGGAAATGATTCTCTAGTACAATGTTTTAGTATAGCACCCCTTGCTGGTTGTTTTTGGTAATGTTGGAAAGGCCAATGTAGTTGAAGGATGGTGCATGATGGCAAAAGCCTTGCTGTGAATCATCTATTAGCAGTACTGTAAATTGTGTTTATTTCAAATGAACACAGGGATGATACTGCAGATGTGGAGTACCTTAAAGACACGTCATCATTTTAAACTCCCCAGGTTCTAAGATGCACAATATGGTGTTGTCCTGAATGTGCTGTTGTTAAGGTAACACCAACCACAGCCACACACTACTGGTGAGCAATGTAACAACAGATAGATATAAGGGGTGCACTGTCACAAACACATGCAGAGATGTTGCCGTGGTTATTACAGCCTTCTGTGTGTTGGATGTTGCTGTCAGAACTCCCTGTTCTGTGTGTTGGATGTTGCTGTCAGAACTCCCTGTTCTGTGTGTTGGATGTTGCTGTCATTCTCTTGCCATGAACTCCCTGTTCTGTGTGTTGTTGTTTGGTCTTATGTTGTTCTTCACATACATATTATTATTATCATCTTTTTTTCTTTTTTTTGTCAATGCCGTTTGAAGAAACGCCGCTATTGTAAAATATATTATGATGCAATAAGCTGCAAAAAAGGAGATGGATGCGATAGAATTCTGCTGGTTTTGTTTCCCTGGTAACCTGACATAAATTTGCAAGTGAATATGCAGAGAACCTGCAAGGTCAGAGAGAGCTCTCTTAGTACAGATCCAAGAGTGTATACTTCATCTGTGGAGTTGAACCCATGATAGGGAAGACATCAAAATGAGTGCACAAGGAGAGCACATCAACTACGAAAAACCTTCTGCCAAACACTTGTTTGTAAACAATATTCTCAATTATAATATAATTATTGAAATTATCTAATGATGTGGTAGTACAAGCTTCCATTTATATGATGATTGATGTTCACATGGCAGAGACCTGAGAGGGCTGCAGGGAGGGGGACCTGAGAGGGCTGCAGGGAGGGGGGCCTGAGAGGGCTGCAGGGGACCTGAGAGGGCTTCAGGGAGAGGGCCCTGAGAGGGCTTCAGGGAGGGGGACCTGAGAGGGCTGCAGGGAGGGGGACCTGATAGGGCTGCAGGGAGGGGGACCTGAGAGGGCTGCAGGGAGGTGGACCTGAGAGGGCTGCAGGGGACCTGAGAGGGCTGCAGGGGACCTGAGAGGGCTGCAGGGAGGGGGACCTGAGAGGGCTGCAGGGAGGAGGACCTGAGAGGGCTGCAGGGAGGGGGACCTGAGAGGGCTGCAGGGAGGGGGACCTGAGAGGGCTGCAGGGAGGGGGACCTGAGAGGGCTGCTGGGAGGGGGACCTGAGAGGGCTGCAGGGAGGGGGACCTGAGAGGGCTGCAGGGAGGGGGACCTGAGAGGGCTGCAGGGAGGGGGACCTGAGAGGGCTGCAGGGAGGGGGACCTGAGAGGGCTGCAGGGAGGGGGACCTGAGAGGGCTGCTGGGAGGGGGACCTGAGAGGGCTGCAGGGAGGGGGACCTGAGAGGGCTGCAGGGAGGGGGACCTGAGAGGGCTGCTGGGAGGGGGACCTGAGAGGGCTGCAGGGAGGGGGACCTGAGAGGGCTGCAGGGAGGGGGACCTGAGAGGGCTGCAGGGAGGGGGACCTGAGAGGGCTGCAGGGAGGGGGACCTGAGAGGGCTGCTGGGAGGGGGACCTGAGAGGGCTGCAGGGAGGGGGACCTGAGAGGGCTGCAGGGAGGGGGACCTGAGAGGGCTGCTGGGAGGGGGACCTGAGAGGGCTGCAGGGAGGGGGACCTGAGAGGGCTGCAGGGAGGAGGACCTGAGAGGGCTGCAGGGAGGGGGACCTGAGAGGGCTGCAGGGAGGGGGACCTGAGAGGGCTGCAGGGAGGGGGACCTGAGAGGGCTGCAGGGGACCTGAGAGGGCTGCTGGGAGGAGGACCTGAGAGGGCTGCAGGGAGGGGGACCTGATAGGGCTGCTGGGAGGGTGACCTGAGAGGGCTGCAGGGGACCTGAGAGGGCTGCAGGGAGGGGGACCTGAGAGGGCTGCAGGGGACCTGAGAGGGCTGCAGGGAGGGGGACCTGATAGGGCTGCAGGGAGGAGGACCTGGGAGGGCTGCAGGGAGGGGGACCTGAGAGGGCTGCAGGGAGGAGGACCTGAGAGGGCTGCAGGGAGGGGGACCTGAGAGGGCTGCAGGGAGGGGGACCTGATAGGGCTGCAGGGAGGGGGACCTGAGAGGGCTGCAGGGAGGTGGACCTGAGAGGGCTGCAGGGGACCTGAGAGGGCTGCAGGGAGGGGGACCTGAGAGGGCTGCAGGGAGGGGGACCTGAGAGGGCTGCTGGGAGGGGGACCTGAGAGGGCTGCAGGGAGGGGGACCTGAGAGGGCTGCAGGGAGGGGGACCTGAGAGGGCTGCAGGGAGGGGGACCTGAGAGGGCTGCAGGGAGGGGGACCTGAGAGGGCTGCTGGGAGGGGGACCTGAGAGGGCTGCAGGGAGGGGGACCTGAGAGGGCTGCAGGGAGGGGGACCTGAGAGGGCTGCTGGGAGGGGGACCTGAGAGGGCTGCAGGGAGGGGGACCTGAGAGGGCTGCAGGGAGGAGGACCTGAGAGGGCTGCAGGGAGGGGGACCTGAGAGGGCTGCAGGGAGGGGGACCTGAGAGGGCTGCTGGGAGGAGGACCTGAGAGGGCTTTAGGGAGGGGGACCTGAGAGGGCTGCAGGGGACCTGAGAGGGCTGCTGGGAGGAGGACCTGAGAGGGCTGCAGGGAGGGGGACCTGATAGGGCTGCTGGGAGGGTGACCTGAGAGGGCTGCAGGGGACCTGAGAGGGCTGCAGGGAGGGGGACCTGAGAGGGCTGCAGGGGACCTGAGAGGGCTGCAGGGAGGGGGACCTGATAGGGCTGCAGGGAGGAGGACCTGGGAGGGCTGCAGGAGGGGGACCTGAGAGGGCTGCAGGGAGGAGGACCTGAGAGGGCTGCAGGGAGGGGGACCTGAGAGGGCTGCAGGGAGGGGGACCTGATAGGGCTGCAGGGAGGGGGACCTGAGAGGGCTGCAGGGAGGTGGACCTGAGAGGGCTGCAGGGGACCTGAGAGGGCTGCAGGGGACCTGAGAGGGCTGCAGGGAGGGGGACCTGAGAGGGCTGCAGGGAGGAGGACCTGAGAGGGCTGCAGGGAGGAGGACCTGAGAGGGCTGCAGGGAGGGTGACCTGAGAGGGCTGCTGGGAGGGGGACCTGAGAGGGTTGCAGGGAGGGGGACCTGAGAGGGCTGCAGGGAGGAGGACCTGAGAGGGCTGCAGGGAGGGGGACCTGAGAGGGCTGCTGGGAGGGGGACCTGAGAGGGTTGCAGGGAGGGGGACCTGAGAGGGCTGCTGGGAGGGGGACCTGAGAGGGCTGCTGGGGACCTGAGAGGGCTGCGCGGAGGGGGACCTGAGAGGGCTGCTGGGGACCTGAGAGGGCTGCAGAGAGGGGGACCTGAGAGGGTTGCAGGGAGGGGGACCTGAGAGGGCTGCAGGGGACCTGAGAGGGCTGCAGGGAGGGGGACCTGAGAGGGCTGCAGGGAGGGGGACCTGAGAGGGCTGCAGGGAGGGGGACCTGAGAGGGCTGCAGGGAGGGGGACCTGAGAGGGCTGCAGGGAGGAGGACCTGAGAGGGCTGCAGGGAGGGGGACCTGAGAGGGCTGCAGGGAGGGGGACCTGAGAGGGCTGCAGGGAGGGGGACCTGAGAGGGCTGCAGGGAGGGGGACCTGAGAGGGCTGCAGGGAGGGGGACCTGAGAGGGCTGCAGGGAGGGGGACCTGAGAGGGCTGCAGGGAGGGGGACCTGAGAGGGCTGCAGGGGACCTGAGAGGGCTTCAGGGAGGGGGACCTGAGAGGGCTGCAGGGAGGGGGACCTGAGAGGGCTGCAGGGAGGGTGACCTGAGAGGGCTGCAGGGAGGAGGACCTGAGAGGGCTGCAGAGAGGGGGGCCTGATAGAGGCTGTGTATTAGAGGCAGTGTATTAGAGGCTGACTATTAGAGGCTGTGTAGTGGAGGCTGTGTAGAGGAGGCTGTGTAGTGGAGGCTGTGTATTAGAGGCTGTGTAGTGGAGGCTGTGTAGTGGAGGCTGTGTCGTGGAGGCTGTGTATTAGAGGCTGTGTAGTGGAGGCTGTGTAGTGGAGGCTGTGTCGTGGAGGCTGTGTATTAGAGGCTGTGTAGTGGAGGCTGTGTCGTGGAGGCTGTTTATTAGAGGCTGTGTATTAGAAGCCGTGTAGCTGCATGTCACAGGCCCTAAACTCTACATCTCTCTTCTGCCACAGAACGCTTGTTGCCTCGGCAACAGGCAGGAGACAGGTTCAACAGCTCAGTAGAATCAAGAGCTTCAGATGTGCTGCTGATGGTTCATGTGTGTGTCTGTGTGTTTGTGGGTGTGTGCGTGCGTGTATTTGTTTGTATGTGTGTGTGGATGTGTTTTTTGTGCATGAGTGTGCATATGTTTGTGTCTGTGTGCGTGTGTGTGTTTTTTCTGTATGTGTGTATGTGCTTGCATATGTTATGGGTTTGTCTGTGGCAGCATACCTTGATTTTGATCATCCAATATGACAATGCTCCTCTGGTGCCTGAATAGCCACATGTGTGGATGTAAATGCTGTGGGTTACTGTTAAACCACTTCATGTGTTTTGTGACGGTAGTTTGATATTCAGTCAAATATCTCAAACACCCTCTAATCCCACCTTGGGGTAGGACCGCACTGTCTACTTTTGGTTGGATCTTTCTGTCAAAATTATGATTAGGGTTTAATGTAATACATGTGATACATAATACAAACTGTGATAACTAATTTTCATGTAAAAGTAAATATCAGTCCAAGGCTGTGTACATCTATGTGTCCAGGAGGGGGCACTGTGATCAAATATCTTGCTGGGTAGGAGCAGGCCTGGGTTGTGATATTAACTTCAGCACACCTTTGGTCATAGATGAATATATGAATATGTTTTGAGTGGTGTATTGTTTGTGTACACTAAAGACAAGACACGTGGATAGCATCATACAGACCCACAGGAAGTGACATCATGAGTTTAAAGCTTCCTGCTTCAGCACTATGGTCTTCCTGAGGAAGCGGAACACTCTCAGCGTCAGCGACAGCACTGCTTCACAGCTCCTAACACAGATCCCTTTAGCAAGGATGATTATACTGCCTCGTGTTGAAGCACCCTCGTTCCCAGAAGTGCAGAAGTGATCTGTTGTCAATGAAGTGACATGATGCAACACCTAGCAATCCAAATATGTCACTTTCTCATTACCAGCCACTGGCCAGTTATGGAGGTTCCTTGTCCAGACAGGTCCAGACACAACCAGACACAACCAGACACAACCAGACACAACCAGACAGCACCAGACAGGTCCAGACACAACCAGACACAACCAGACACAACCAGACACAACCAGACAGCACCAGACAGAAGCAGACCAGACATGAGCTGTGAAGGTCTAGTGCTGAGGTTGACTGTGGTATTGATGACCTGTCACATGTAGAGGTTGGTTTGGGAATCAATAGAATAATGTGACAACCAGGGGCTGACTTACACAACCCCCTCCACAACTACACAACACACAGAACCCTTAACATTGATGTTATGTTACCTACCATGTGACTGCATAGCGATACATAGAGTAACAACATAGATCCATAGGAGCTGCTAAATAATGAAGTGGTGTTGTAAAGTTTAAGAAGGCACAGTAGGGGGAGGGGGTGGGGGAGGGGTAAGTGGATGCTGTAAAGTGGCAGTTGAAGGTTGTTACCAAAAGGAGATGCCTTTAACATCCACTATCATCCACTCCTGGAAAGCTTAAACTCAGAGTTATTACCCAAGTGAAACATCATGTTTACTGTAACCTTAATGTAAAGTGTAACTACCATGTTCTTTCAATAGGTAGTGCTGTGTATATTTTCGTGAAACTTCTCTTTCTATTATGTTTCTTTCAATTCATCCTTGTTCTTTCAGCTCTCATAGTGTTTTATCTTCCCACACATGCCACCTACATCAGGAGTACATGGCCTTTTCCCTCTCAAACTAAAATAATGTTTCCTCTTTAATAATATAAATATATGTATGTGACTGATGTGCTGTGCTTAAACCGTGACTAAATGAATTATGGCAACACATTTTTATTTGATATAGGAATTTACTTTGATGGCTCTTTTGCAACAAAGTTCAACAAGTATGTTCTTGTTTCCAACTGTCTAGTCCAGAACATAGAAATAAGATGAATATGGCTTTTCTATTGTTCATGCTGGTGACCCTAAAAGCCCGGCCTAACCACCAGTCACACTGTCCTGGGATCACACTGTCCTGGGATCACACTGTCCTGGGATCACACTGTCCTGGGATCACACTGTCCTGGGATCACACTGTCCTGGGATCACACTGTCCTGGGATCACACTGTCCTGGGATCACACTGTCCTGGGATCACACTGTCCTGGGATCACACTGTCCTGGGATCACACTGTCCTGGGATCACACTGTCCTGGGATCACACTGTCCTGGGATCACACTGTCCTGGGATCACACTGTCCTGGGATCACACTGTCCTGGGATCACACTGTCCTGGGATCACACTGTCCTGGGCATGAAGGGGTTTGTGCCATGTCTGTTGAGCTGACTATGTGCAGATCTCTTCCTGACATGTGCAGCTCTCTTCCTGACATGTGCAGCTCTGTGTGAAGACAAACACCTGAGGTCTGTCCCAGGAGAGCGTGGAGGCACACGGACCATCCCCTACAGGACCATCCCCTAGATCCCCTAGGACCATCCCCTAGATCCCCTAGGACCATCCCCTAGATCCCCTAGGACCATCCCCTAGGACCCCTAGGACCATCCCCTAGATCCCCTAGGACCATCCCCTAGATCCCCTAGGACCATCCCCTAGATCCCCTAGGACCATCCCCTAGGACCATCCCCTAGATCCCCTACAGGACCATCCCCTAGATCCCCTAGGACCATCCCCTACAGGACCATCCCCTAGATCCCCTAGGACCATCCCCTAGATCCCCTAGGACCATCCCCTAGATCCCCTAGGACCATCCCCTAGGACCATCCCCTACAGGACCATCCCCTAGATCCCCTAGGACCATCCCCTACAGGACCATCCCCTAGATCCCCTAGGACCATCCCCTAGATCCCCTAGGACCATCCCCTAGATCCCCTAGGACCATCCCCTAGGACCATCCCCTACAGGACCATCCCCTAGATCCCCTAGGACCATCCCCTACAGGACCATCCCCTAGATCCCCTAGGACCATCCCCTAGATCCCCTAGGACCATCCCCTAGGACCATCCCCTAGATCCCCTAGGACCATCCCCTAGATCCCCTAGGACCATCCCCTACAGGACCATCCCCTAGATCCCCTAGGACCATCCCCTAGATCCCCTAGGACCATCCCCTACAGGACTATCCCCCAGATCCCATAGATCCCCTAGGACCATCCCCTAGATCCCCTAGGACCATCCCCTAGATCCCCTAGGACCATCCCCTAGGACCATCCCCTAGGACCATCCCCTAGGACCATCCCCTAGATCCCCTAGATCCCCTAGGACCCCATGCACTCTAAAGGGTGACATTCAGGTGAATCTCTTACTTGACACTGATAATATCATGTCATTGTCTTTGTGGAAATTTCCTTAAAAGATGGGTTTTGATTAATGACAAATGTACATGATTAATTAAAGCATATTTTTATTTGGTCAAATAAGATATTTCATTCTAAGGAAAGCACGTGGTGCTGAAAGAACAGCTCTTTCTCAAGTCCAGTGCCTTGTTTACTTGTCCACGAACTACGATCTTCGATAGCAGTGTTAAATCAATGTTGCCCATTTTACCGGAATAACCCTAACCGGAATTAAAATCTAAATCGTAAACTGTAACCGTTAAGAAAATAACATTCGATGACAGTTTTCAAATACAAAACTGTGCTACCTTTAGGACCCGGTGTCGTTCTTCATTGGCTTTTTCTGTAGTTATTGAGGGGGAAGAGTCAGGACCGAGAGAGCGCGCCTGTATCACGATCTACACTGAACTGGAATCAGCTTTCAGAATGTACAATGATTATTCCACTGTGAATGCTAGGACTACAATTTTATCAGCCCTCCAAAAAGGATTCATCAGCTTGTGAGACAGCTGAAAGGTCCAAGTGTTCAATAGTCATTCCTTGGCGCTTGGAATTTCCAAGTCGTGCGGTACCAACAAAACCTGGTTCAGTCTGACTGAAAGCACTGTGGTCTAATTGGGCTCAACTCTCACGTTTTTCTCGGTTTGAGGTCGGATCACTTGCAAGTGCGCCCTACATTCCAGGTTAGTGTTTTTGCATGTGTTTTACGGACGGAAAGTCTATCAGTGAATCTATAATGAAAAAAGCGACATTTTCCAAGATCTTAACGGCTTGCCTGTTCTGCTTTAATTAACCCAGATTTGAGAGTTTTTGTTTAACGGGGATATCCCTCCTTAATGCTTCTCTGAACTACACGATTTGATAAACTGGGGATTTAGATGCTAACTCTTTCAGAAATGGTCAGTTGAATATCACGTTAGCCAGTAGCCTATAAATTATTATTCAACACAGGCATGTTACGTGTCACTGAATACTAATTGGGCGTCCCTGGTTAACGCGCTGTTATACTCAATTGGGCTTTCATATTGACATGCTATGGTGTGGGCCGCCCAACGACTTGGTATTGAGGCCATACTAGGTTTTGTTGGTCATACAACACATTTAAACGCTTTTTACAGCAGCTTTGCTAATTATGTGACTGCATACATTTTCTATTCATTTTTGTTTGTTCCTGTGTAGGTGTGCATGCAGCGATGAGGAATAGGGAGAGTGGATTTCCATATCTGATCATCTGCTTTATGCTGATGATCCTCTGGCAGGCGAGGTAAGTCGTTTAATTAATGGAAGAAACGTATTAGTTTCATTACGAGGCAAAGCTCTGTTTTTCACTCATACTGGGCCTCACAATTCGTGTTTGCTCAGAACACAAGAACAACAATAGGATTTGGATGCCCCAGCGTGAGATAGCGAGCAAGCGGCAGTGAATAGTTGTCAAAGCGGGGGTCTTTGTAAACTGACTGTGTCGTCTTGATTTGAGGACGCTGCCCCGGTGGCGGTGAGGGGGAGTCTCGGACGCGGTCACGCCTCATCCGCTTGGGGCCCTGGAGAAGTAGGCTACTCTTCACAAATTGGGAAAATAAGCAAACACATAGAATCGATTTATTTATTTATATTGACTAACTTCACTGGATAAAAATGTCCAACCAGTGTCTTAGTTAAGGTGTGTTGGCTCAGTGGACCAGGATTGGTGCTCTGATGTCTGTTTAGATGGTGGTACATTGTAATGTTTTATATAACCTGCGTTGTTCAAGTACAGTGGGTTCAAATTGTTATGAATATAAAAAATGAACCATAATGAACAACGCTGTTACAAGATTTACATTTTATTCATTCAGCAGATTCTTTTATCCAAAGCTACATACAAATCAAGGTTCAGAAGTGTATGTTGGTCATTTTGGTGGTCAAAGAATGGTCTGTATTTCAATATATATATATATACACAGTATATTCTATGTAATACAGTATTAAGGTAAGTGAACAGTGAAGACGACAGTCTGTCTGAAACATAATCCACCTCTGACAGATCATGATGCTACCATCAGTGTACCCAGATCAGATGGCACAGAAATGTTCAGCCTTGAACTGGGTCAGCTAAGCAGAGCGATAGGGGAGTGTGTGTATGTGTGTGCACTATATTTTATGTGTGTGTGTGTGCACTATATTTTATGTGTGTGTGTGTGTGCACTATATTGTATGTGTGTGTGTGTTCCGTGGATGTGTCTGCATGTGAGTGAATAAGAGGCCTTCTGATGTGGAAAGATGTTGTGAAAGCCCAGCTCCCAGGCAGAGGAAGGGACTCCCCTGTGTCTGTTGTGATGAAGCCCTGCTCTACAGCTGCTGCTGCTGTTAACTCTGGTGTGTTGTCCAGGTCCGTTTCTGCTGATACTGCCACCAACGCCTTCAAGACGGAGAACATCACCCTGTTCACCCGCATCCTGGATCGCCTTCTGGACGGCTATGACAACCGCCTGCGTCCAGGACTGGGGGGTGAGCAGCTTGGGGTTTCTGTCTGGAGGGGAATCCACTTACTGGAGGAACAAGGAGCACGCGACTGATCTATAAGTCCACAACAGTGGCAGTGAGTCCCAGCCGGACGGGCCCACCAGAGTGGGAAGTGACTGTCCTGGTATCACCAGAGGGGGAGGTGACTGTCCTGGTACCACCAGAGGGGGAGGTGACTGTCCTGGTATCACCAGAGGGGGGAGGTGACTGTCCTGGTTCCACCAGAGGGGGAGGTGACTGTCCTGGTACCACCAGAGGGGGAGGTGACTGTCCTGGTTCCACCAGAGGGGAGGTGACTGTCCTGGTTCCACCAGAGGGGAGGTGACTGTCCTGGTACCACCAGAGGGGGAGGTGACTGTCCTGGTACCACCAGAGGGGGAGGTGACTGTCCTGGTACCACCAGAGGGGGAGGTGACTGTCCTGGTTCCACCAGAGGGGGAGGTGACTGTCCTGGTTCCACCAGAGGGGGGAGGTGACTGTCCTGGTTCCACCAGGGGGGGAGGTGACTGTCCTGGTTCCACCAGAGGGGGGAGGTGACTGTCCTGGTATCACCAGAGGGGGAGGTGACTGTCCTGGTTCCACCAGAGGGGGGAGGTGACTGTCCTGGTACCACCAGAGGGGGAGGTGACTGTCCTGGTTCCACCAGAGGGGGAGGTGACTGTCCTGGTACCACCAGAGGGGGAGGTGACTGTCCTGGTCTCTTGCTGTTAAATAACAAACTGGAAACGAACTGCTGAAAGATGGGAAAGCCTACTCTGTCAACGCTCAGTGTTGAACCATGACCTCTGGTGCCGTACCCAGGCCACATCCATCAACAGTCTTAATGGTGTCAGACTGATGAATGCATGTCCTTGCTCGTTGGCAGAGCCATGTGATCTAATCAGTAATCATGTAAGAGGGGTGATGTGAGAACAGTGTGTCTGGGGTCCAGCCTGACAGGCTGACAGCCTGACAGCCATGTGGAGGGAGAGCATCCTGAGGCCCCTGGGGAGACAGACACCGTGCCAGGGAGCGCATGGGGAAGGCTTCCTGCTTCATCTCACTCTTCCTCCTCGTCTTCCTCCTGTCATCGTTCTTCTCCTTCCTCCTCCTCTCCCTCCCTCTCTCCTCCTCCTCTCCCTCCCTCTCTCTTCCTCTCCCTCTCCTCCTCTCCCTCCTCTCCCTCCCTTTCTCTTCCCTCTCCCTCCCTCTCCTCCTCTCCCTCCTCTCCTCTCCCTCCCTCTCTCTCCTCCTCTCCCTCCCTCTCCCTCCTTCTTTCCTCCTCTCCCTTCTTCTCTCCCTCCTTCTCTCCCACCTCTCACTCCTCTCATTCCTCCTCTCATTCCTCCTCTCATTCTTCCTCCTCCTCCTCCTCCCCCCCCCCTCCTCCTCTCTCTGGGACAGTGAGAGCCCAGGGTTGGTCGTGGATCTCCCCGTGTCCTGGTGTTGTGAGTCAGCAGGGCTGTGCCAAGCGTCCTCTCTGTGTTTGTGACAGAACTGTGTCACGGAGCTGTGCTGGTTCACCAGGCCGTGTTCTGACAGGCCGGCTCCTTCTCCTGCCTGTTTTACTGGATTGTGATATTCATATCTTAGGTCAGCGCTACTAAGCCGTAAAAGCACTCTACCTTATCTTGAGTGTATGAGGAATGTAATAACATTGTAAATGTCAATTACAGTAATACCATTACTTGGACCTTTTTACGAAAGGATAAAAAGCCAGCCATCATTTCACTGGTATCATGGTGACCGTTTGCATTGATGCTTCACCACTAACATCTCTACTGCTAGGAAAAAGAGGCAGGGTGTGTGTGTGTAGAGGCAGGGTGTGTGGAGGCAGGGTGTGTGTGTGTGTGTGTAGAGGCAGGGTGTGTGGAGGCAGGGTGTGTGTGTGTGTAGAGGCAAGGTGTGTGGAGGCAGGGTGTGTGTGTGTGAAGGCAGGGTATTTGTAATATAAATATGTATTAATCATGATTGCAAGTACAAGAGGTACTAATCCAAGGTGAATGTGTATGTGCCCTATATGAGATGTTCCATTATGGGGTAATGAGGATTCAAAACTCAGAGCAGAGCTAATCAATGCCAGGGTGTTAATGTGGATCATAAACGATGGACCTTGGAGAGATGATGTCTCTGTACACAGGAACATGTGACATATTAAACATCTTCATCCAAGAAAACAGAAGAATATTTCTATATGGTGACCGAATCTCTCTTTCCAGTCTTTGTGCATCTCTTCTACCCCCCTCCTCCTCTCCTCTTCTACCTCTCCTCCTCTCCCTCTCTTTATTCATCTCTCCTCCTCCATCTTTCCTCCTCTACCTCTCCTCTTCCTCCTCTTCTTCTAGTGCCCCTCACCCCACCACTGCCTCCCATCAGGTGTGATTTGAAACTGAAAGTTAAAAAAGGGAGGTTATTCCTTGGTCAGGGAGTGAAGTACTGTCCTGTTCCTCCCTGAGTACTGTCCTGTTCCTCCCTGAGTACTGTCCTGTATGTGGGGCAGGGAGGACATCAAAAACAGATCTCTATGCATCACAGAACAAAACCATTCTAAAAGAGTGCCCGGAAAACCGCATGCCGCATGACAAAATATTCCTTTTTGCTTCTTCTACGTATTCACATGATGGATCCATGAAAATTTGATGTGTCATATTTGTGGCATATTTGTTTTCTGAACTCCAACAAACAAACAATATATTTTTTATTTTCAAGACAGTGTCTGTATTCATCCCAGCTACAGTATGTAGGTCAGCGTGACCAGTTGTTAAACATCTGTATTTAAGAGCCAGAGCAGTGCTCCAGGGAAGAGCACAGCGAAGCTGCTGGTTTAGCAAGTCCTGCTGGGAGGACTGGTCAGCAGCAGGGTTAACCAGCCCAGTCCTGCTGGGGGACTGGTCAGCAGCAGGGTTAACCAGCCCAGTCCTGCTGGAGGACTGGTCAGCACAGGGTTAACCAGCCCAGTCCTGCTGGAGGACTGGTCAGCACAGGGTTAACCAGCCCAGTCCTGCTGGAGGACTGGTCAGCACAGGGTTAACCAGCCCAGTCCTGCTGGGGGACTGGTCAGCAGCAGGGTTAACCAGCCCAGTCCTGCTGGGGGACTGGTCAGCAGCAGGGTTAACCAGCCCAGTCCTGCTGGAGGACTGGTCAGCAGCAGGGTTAACCAGCCCAGTCCTGCTGGAGGACTGGTCAGCACAGGGTTAACCAGCCCAGTCCTGCTGGGGGACTGGTCAGCAGCAGGGTTAACCAGCCCAGCCCTGCTGGGGGACTGGTCAGCAGCAGGGTTAACCAGCCCAAACCTCCTCCAGCAGCATCCAAAACCAGCTAAGCTATCACCTTTTCAATGTTGTTAAGACAGTAGTAGATGACATATTATTGGTCTTCATGGTGTGGTGAGCATGGGCTGGTGTCTGCTAGGCTAACCCCTAGGCTAACCCTAACCCTCTTACAATCTTGACATCTTAGAGAGGTGACTCACGTTCACCCTGAGGACAGAAGATGGCCCTTGTGTTGTGGTGACACTGTAGAACTAGTTCACAGAATTACTCACAATGTAGTTGCATCAATGCAAGATAGAAGTGGCCCTCTCAGCAAATTAGGTTTATGTGGTATTGTTATGGATAAATTCAACGGATCAATTGCAACAATATATTTGGTTTCATGCTTTGTTGACTGTTCCGGATTAGATTTATCCAGCTAAATTAACTGAGTTTATTTGTGCCCGTTGGATCATGAATCATGCGTGTTGGTAGAAAGACGAGGACAGAGGATCAAACTGACCGTTCCATAGCTCATCTGTTAAACTGGGTGTTCGTCTGAGACACACAAGTGAACCTCTGACAGTTTGTTCCTTGTTACTATAGATGGTTTGAGGTCCCGGGGCAGTAAAAGCACTCTGGGCTTCTTCTTTATCTTCTTACACTCTGCACTTCTGCTAGGGCGACTCTTTTAGTAGAAAATATAGCTCACATTACTTTTGTTCTTGATTAGTTTGACATTATTTTTGGTTTGTTAAAACGTACACAGGTATGTTGTGTTTTTAAATTGGTTTTTAAATATTGTTTATTACAGCGTTGTTGATTTCCCCAACATAATTTTGTACATATGTATACTTTTATATAATGAAAGGACACAATGTTACCTCATGAAGCCAAACTAGAGCAGCAACATCTCACCCAGGACACGAGATAAAGGTTACTAACCAGACCACCAGTGTTAGACTGTTTTTCCCAGCATGTTGTATTGCATGTTTTCTTTTCTATCAAATGTAATTTTGCTTAAAAAAAGGAAAACAAATCTGCTTCTGTTCTGGATTAGAATCATGTTGAAAATCTTCTGTAATGTAGCTTTACATACTTAAACATATGTCATGAAATATGAAGTGTGAAGTATGTCTTGCTAAATGTACTGCACCCTCCACCCACTGAGGTCCCCCTGTAGCTCATGAATAAGTAAGGATATCCATTACATGTCCGTGTGCAGGGAGGCGTGAGGGGCGCAGGGGCGCAGGGGGGGGAGGGGCGCAGGGGGGGCTCTGCTCCTGACAGCACTTTAGTCAGCCTAATGAGAAGCTCTCTGGAACACCGAGGTGGTGCGCCGGGCCGGGCGGAACCTCTAAAAGCTTTTGGAATTGGCCGAGCGGAGAGGAGATGCGGTGCTTCATGAAGCAGACACGCTGCAGAGAGGTGCTTCATGAAGCAGACACGCTGCAGAGACAGAGCTGTGGTGCTTCATGAAGCAGACACGCTGCAGAAACAGAGCTGTGGTGCTTCATGAAGCAGACACGCTGCAGAGACAGAGCTGTGGTGCTTCATGAAGCAGACACGCTGCAGAGACAGAGCTGTGGTGCTTCATGAAGCAGACACGCTGCAGAGACAGAGCTGTGATGCTTCATGAAGCAGACACGCTGCAGAGACAGAGCTGTGATGCTTCATGAAGCAGACACGCTGCAGAGACAGAGCTGTGCTTGTTTGCAGGTTCTACGCAATATTACCTGGAGGCTCGTGTGAAACGTTTGGGTTTGTTGTGTCATGACATAGTTCAACATGTTTGTCCAGGGTGAGATTGAACACAGGTCTCCTGCCCTGGTGTTTACCAGTAGGCCAGAAGGACATGCCAGTAGTCCAGAGGAACAGGGATGACAGACCAGAGGAACAGGGATGACAGGGGGGGACAGACCAGAGGAACAGGGATGACAGGGGGGACAGACCAGAGGAACAGGGATGACAGACCAGAGGAACAGGGATGACAGGGGGGACAGACTAGAGGAACAGGGATGACAGACCAGAGGAACAGGGATGACAGGGGGGACAGACTAGAGGAACAGGGATGACAGACTAGAGGAACAGGGATGACAGACTAGAGGAACAGGGATGACAGACTAGAGGAACAGGGATGACAGACTAGAGGAACAGGGGGGACAGGGATGACAGACACATCTATGTATATTCATATTTATAGATGTTTGTCGGTAAGGAAAGCTTCATATTTGACAGCTCTGGTCTCTCATTTCTGTTATTCTCCTCAGATCGTGTGACAGAAGTGACGACCAACATCTACGTCACCAGCTTTGGCCCCGTGTCAGACACAGATATGGTGAGAACACACAGTCCTCTTCACACACAGTCCGTCTGCATCCTGAACTGATAGTTCCCTTCAACCTCCTTCCTGAAGAGGCCAGGACCTTAACACCGGCCTCCACTTTGGACTCCACACGCCAGGCCTCTAGCCCAGAGTCTCTCCTCGCCCAGACTAGTGCTCCTCATACCACAGGCTGCACACCTGTTTGCTTTTCTAAAACGTATCTCTTTGGATCCTTCATGGCCGGTTAATGTTCTCCACAGAGCTGCCTTCTCTGTTCCCTCTCTTCAACAGGAACACAATGCATGACAAGGAGAGATGAGAGCAGACAGCGCGTGTTCATTGTGAGGGTCCCTTATTCTTCCAGATCAGTCCTATCTCACTGTCAGCTCCCGTCAGGTTCCCCCTCTGCTGGACTGGCTCACTGTCAGCTCCTGCCAGATTCCCTTCATGATGTACCTCAGAGAGCAGGGCAGCACGCCCTCCTCCAGCTCCCTTCTCTCTATTATTAGACTAGATGAAGGTGTGGGATCCAGGCGACAGAGGAGAGCAGAGCTGGACCAGGGCTGGGAAGGATCCTTGGGTTACATTTACATTTGATGTTTCATTTACATTTATCCAAAGCGACTCACGAGTGGTGTATAGTACAGCAGCTGATCAAGGGGCAGTAGTGTATAGTTCTACAGTGTTTCCATGGTCACAGTCAAGAAATAGTCTGTATATACAAGCCACATGACAAAGGATCCACTCCTCAACATGCACGGTCAGTGCAGTACGTATTCACAGAGCAACAATAACATCTCGATTACACTCCTAGCTGATTACGTTTAAGTGGTTTAAATGTGCATGTAATAGCTAACCTGCTGGTTGTAGCGGGGTCTGCCTCTGTGCTCATGACCTAGGGAGACAGAATCAGAATCAGAAATCAGAAAGGGGTTTTATTGGCCATGAAAGTTTGCACAGTCAAGGAATTTGCTTTGGCAGGAAGGTGCATACAATAAACATATAGTATCCTTAAATTTAAATATGTGGACTGTCTATACTAACTATCTATACTATATAACTATACTATCTATACTAAAGTGGAATTATATTTAAAATAAAATATACAATAAAATATAAGTTGCCTAATTTACAATATAAAAATACAAAAATACAAATATGACAGAAAATACAAATGTACAAGATGCAGTAATGTAGTGCAGAATATTAGAGTCATTAAGTAAAGTCAACAGTGCTGCTAAATCGGTTGACCGGCCGCTAGATCAATGCGTGTGCCTGTACCTGCAGGCTTAATTCAAGAACTCTGGCTTACCAACTAACCTTTAACCTTTAACCTTTTCATTGAGCTTTCGTCAAGGAACAGCACCTTCCTGCTGCTCCAGGTGGACCTAACCCTAACCCTAACCCTAACCCTAACCCTAACCCTAACCCTACCCTAACCCTGCCAGCTGATCTGTGTACAGATGTTGAGGTTGTTGTGAGTGACCATGTTCCTTCCACAGGAATACACCATCGACGTCTTCTTCCGGCAGAGCTGGAAAGATGAAAGGTTGAAGTTTGAGGGACCAATGAACATTTTGCGACTGAACAATTTGATGGCCAGTAAGATCTGGACTCCAGATACGTTTTTCCACAACGGCAAGAAGTCAATCGCCCACAACATGACCATGCCCAACAAGCTGCTGAGGATCACAGATGATGGTACTCTGCTCTACACCATGAGGTAAACACACACACACCTCGCCTGCTCTACACCATGAGGTAAACACACACACACCTCACCCTGTTTAAAACCAAACCACTCCAAAAATAGCATTTGTTGCTTCACATCTAAGATATGACACATGTACAATAATACCTAAATGAACTGTCTTTCAACATACACCATAATTATATTCTAGTAATAGAGGGACTCTGACCCAACAGAGGATTCAGAGACATTAAAAGAGATTAAATGTTATTGCACGTCTCCTATGCTTCTCATTAAATCGCTCTCTGAAAAAAACCTCCTTCTACCTCAATCTCTCCAAATCAATAAAGCTGTGATTTATGGAACGGTGTGTGACAGCAGCCATTGACTCCCCTCAGATACTGCTGGCTGAAAGCATTGAATTGTCAAAAGCATTGAGAGAAAATCACTTTGGAAAGAGCATAGTCAGGTCGTTCATATGAAAGTATAAAGCTCCTCTGCACAGCATGCAGTGAAGACCTGCTCTGGTTCTGCTGTTCCTGCTGTATCTCTGCATCCCAGGACCCTTTTTTTATTGTTCTCCATTCAGTTCCTTCATCTGAGCATGTTTGATTATATTAGACGCCTCCTTTCTCCGTCCCTTGTGGAGGTAATTGCTGACCTGACTCGTTTTAATTGGTGAAAGCAGCAGAGTGGAGACATGCTGTAAAGCTGGGAACATCTGAAACTGGCTCCGTGACTGAGACAGTGTACCGTGGAGAGACATGTTGTCCTTCATTTATCAAACACAGATGAAAAACATGTAACTTGCACTGTATGTTGTATTAATGTACTGTGTATGGGTGTGTGTGGGTATGTATTGGTGTGTGTGTGTGTGGGTGTGTGGGTATGGGTGTCTGTATCTGTGTTTGGGACGCAGGTTAACAGTTCATGCTGAGTGTCCCATGCATCTAGAAGATTTCCCCATGGACTTCCACTCCTGTCCCCTGAAGTTCGGCAGCTGTGAGTGATCATGTTTAACATCCTTTAAAGAGAAACACAAAAACAGCTGTCACAAAGTAGATTATCATTAAGTTATTCTGGACATCATATGTCATGTATCATGAGGGTTCATTGATTGACAGGTCCACCAGCTAGATGGCACCAGCAGCATGACCTCGGTCACAGTCCTTTGCTTTCACCCAGTCAGTGTTGAATCTTGTCCCTCTAGTTAACAACACAGTGAGCAGACGTCCTCTCCTCTATGTGTGTCATTGTGTAGCAGTGTAATTGTGGCTGTGTACTTCCTGTTGTGCTGCCTGGTTGTGGGTAGCTCCAGGACTGTGCTGCCTGGTTGTGTAGCTCCAGGACTGTGCTGCCTGGTTGTGTAGCTCCAGGACTGTGCTGCCTGGTTGTGTAGCTCCAGGACTGTGCTGCCTGGTTGTGTAGCTCCAGGACTGTGCTGCCTGGTTGTGTAGCTCCAGGACTGTGCTGCCTGGTTGTGTAGCTCCAGGACTGTGCTGCCTGGTTGTGTAGCTCCAGGACTGTGCTGCCTGGTTGTGGAGCTCCAGGACTGTGCTGCCTGGTTGTGTAGCTCCAGGACTGTGCTGCCTGGTTGTGTAGCTCCAGGACTGTGCTGCCTGGTTGTGGAGCTCCAGGACTGTGCTGCCTGGTTGTGTAGCTCCAGGACTGATCTCCTGCCCCCTGCAGATGCTTATACCATGTCGGAGGTGACGTATGCCTGGACCTACAACGCCTCCGCCTCCGTGGTGGTGGAGGAGGAGAGCTCCCGTCTCAACCAGTACGACCTGGTGGGGAAAACTGCAGGACAGGAAACCATCAAGTCCAGCACAGGTACCCCCCCCCAACCCTCTAGTACACACAGGTACCCCCCCCCAACCCTCTAGTACACACTGGTGCCCCCAACTCTCTAGTACACACAGGTACCCCCCCCCAACCCTCTAGTACACACTGGTGCCCCCAACTCTCTAGTACACACTGGTACCCCCCCCCAACCCTCTAGTACACACACATAGCACACAGGAGGGGTATGACTGTTGCCAGCTCTGTACACAACTTTGATCGTCTGTTGATTTATTTTTAAGCATCTTTATTGAAGAGGACATGTTGGAAAGATGGGATTTGTTGTCCTTAAAGTAGGAGCCACATGTAAGGCAACCTGCAGATGATTTACAGAACGTGTCACCGTGCGTGTGACAACAGAAGCACACCTGCTGCCCCTCCCAGGACGTTACACTTCACCACAGAACAGAAAACCTCTTACAGAGGACAAAGGACTTTAGAAATGCAGTCACAGTATGACGATGTGCAGACAACTGCCTCTACCAACAGTTGGGGGTTGGAAATAACACAAAGAGAACGAGAGATGGGGGGGGGTGGGGAGAGAGAGGGAAGGAGGGACAGAGACGGAAAGAGAGGAGGTAGAGAGAACAAGAGAGAGGGAGAGAGGGGGAGAGAGAGTGAAAGGAGGAGGGGTCAGGTGAGAATGGGGATCTGTGTGGTGTCAGTCAGCAACACAAGGATCCTTAAAGAGAAGATGTGGTCGTCTCTCGTGGCGCTGTGGAGGAAGAGCCTGTCTAACAGAGGAGCAGCGAAGCGTTCACTGAGCAGGAGAGGCTGTGTTCAGGAGAGGCTGTGTTCAGGAGAGGTTGTGTTCTGGGCTGGGAGACACGGGGAAGCATCAATCACTGGAGGGGAACAGATGTGTCTTCCTCAGAGGGGCTGGAGGGGGAGGAGTCATTAGCAGATCCTGAGTCGTCCCACAGCAAGGCTCAGTCACCAGGCCTCACCTGGAATACGGAGAACACTACCATGGAGATCGGATCTGGGTATAGCATCATGGGTCTAGTTATTGTTTATCTTTGTTTTTAGACGTTACCGTCCACAGGCTAGACCCACAGGCAGCGCTGTAGCTGTATTGGTGTACGTGCTGCATGATACAGCACTTTACCCCTGGTTTGTGCATTGGTCGAATTAGGTTTGGGGTGGCCACTTAAAATTCCCACATTAAATGTAGTTCCTTTGTTTTTAGTTGAGCATCATGAGTCATCATCATGAGTCAAAAGCCCAGAGTCATCCCAGAGAACTGCTGATTCACCTCCCCGACATGGTTCATCACATGACTGACCCAACATACAGACTAACTAGCGATAGTTTGTTGTAGTGAGGTGCGAGAGGGGCTTTGTCCAACGTGTGACACTGACTGTCCTGACATCAGGCCTGCCACTGCATCCAGATCAATACCCTGCAGATGCAGTGGTCTTCAGTAATTAGGATCAGCCCTTTAGCCGTCCTCCTGGGAGCAGCCTTGTCACACAGGCCATCAAGGCCCTGGAACGCTCTCAGAGGTGGGGCTGGTCTCAGAGGTGGGGCTGGTCACAGAGGTGGGGCTGGTCACAGAGGTTCAGAGGTGGGGCTGGTCACAGAGGTGGGGCTGGTCACAGAGGTGGGGCTGGTCACAGAGGTGGGGCTGGTCACAGAGGTTCAGAGGTGGGGCTGGTCATAGATATATATAAACACTAGATGTCTTACGGCGGACTCTAGAACGTCCGCACATGGCGGCCATCTTGGAACAGGCAAATCGCTCACCCATAACATTGTGTTGGTGCTACATGTACTTTTTAAATAACCATAACTTGCTCAATTTTTCACCGATTTTTAAACGGTTTGGTTTGTTATAAACGTGAGAGATGTAGTTATGCCACTGCATACTATTATTCTATTTGTTTAAAAAAAACATAACATAATCTAAGTAGGCAGGAACCTCCTCTCTGGTGTCTCCTCTGAGGGGAACCTCCTCTCTGGTGTCTCCTCTGAGGGGAACCTCCTCTCTGGTGTCTCCTCTGAGGGGAACCTCCTCTCTGGTGTCTCCTCTGAGGGGAACCTCCTCTCTGGTGTCTCCTCTGAGGGGAACCTCCTCTCTGGTGTCTCCTCTGAGGGGAACCTCCTCTCTGGTGTCTCCTCTGAGGAGAACCTCCTCTCTGGTGTCTCCTCTGAGGAGAACCTCCTCTCTGGTGTGTCTCCTCTGAGGGGAACCTCCACAGCAAGACGCCCCCCCGTCCAGAGGGAATCCCTTTCCTGTTCTTTATGCACAACTAAAAACTGCAATCTAGAACAAGTGTTGTGGTTCAACCAATACGAGCGCACAGGCCCCTCCCACTCCCCCACCCTTCTCTCCCCTCCCCCTTCTATCCCCTCCCACACTCCCCTTCTCTCCCTCTCCTTTCCCTCCCCTCTCTCCCTCTCCTCTGTCTCCACCCACAGCAGACAGGCATGAAGACAGGCATGCTAATTAAATTACACATGATGTAGAGCTATAGAGGACTGGGAGTGTGCTGGCTCACTTTATCTACATTCCAGAGCTGGGAAGTGTGTGTGTGTGTGTGTGGTGTGTGTGTGTGTGTGTGTGTGTGTGTGTGTGTGTGTGTGTGTGTGTGTGTGTGGTGTGTGTGTGTGTGTGTGTGTGTGTGTGTGTGTGTGTGTGTCTGTGTGTAGAGAGAGAGAGAGAGAGAGAGAGAGAGGGGAGAGGAGAGAGAGAGCAGAGAGGGAGAGAGAGAGATAGAGAGAGAGAGAGAGAGAGAGAGAGAGGATGCCACATCAATGGAGAAAACACTGGGAGTGCACTGGAATAAAAGAGTGAAAACAAACTCTTGAGTGCTCAGACTGAGCGGTCCCTCCCCCCTGCTCAGAAACCAACCCCCTCCTATCAAGGCCTTCGTTGCAGAATTGCAGCAAATTAGATATATTTCTCTCTGTTCGGTTGCCATGGGTAACACTCTTGTTCGTCTCATGTCTAATCTGAGCTTCTCTTTAAGATCAGATCTCCCATCAGCTACACCACCAGCATGTCCTCATTAGCCGCAAGCTTCTGCCAGCTTCGTGTGATTATTATAGAATCATCAGTTGTTCGATATCCTTTGAGTGTGAGAAAATGGACACCAGGAAACATCCTCACTCCCCAGCCCGAAATAAAGTTGTAGATATTGTATGATGCAGGATTTCACGAATGTGAATGGCTCAACTAGATATCCTAACACAGAACTTTAATATGAAATCAAGCAGCTCATAATGCTGTTAGACATACACACCATGCATGGCCTTGTCTAATGACATGTTCCAGTAACAACATGAGTCCTTGTTCCTGTCCAGGTGAATACACGGTGATGACGGCTCACTTCCATCTGAAGAGGAAGATAGGTTACTTTGTGATCCAGACGTACCTGCCCTGCATCATGACTGTCATCCTGTCTCAGGTCTCCTTCTGGCTCAATAGGGAGTCCGTCCCTGCCAGGACCGTGTTTGGTGAGTAAGGAGAGTGTTTGGTAGGTAAGGAGTGTGTTTGGTAGGTAAGGAGGGTGTTTGGTAGGTAAGGAGTGTGTTTGGTGAGTAAGGAGTGTGTTTGGTGAGTAAGGAGTGAGTGTGTTTGGTAGGTAAGGAGTGTGTTTGGTAGGTAAGGAGTGTGTTTGGTAGGTAAGGAGTGTGTTTGGTGAGTAAGGAGTGTGTTTGGTGAGTAAGGAGTGAGTGTGTTTGGTAGGTAAGGAGTGTGTTTGGTAGGTAAGGAGTGTGTTTGGTAGGTAAGGAGTGTGTTTGGTGAGTAAGGAGTGTGTTTGGTGAGTAAGGAGTGTGTTTGGTAGGTAAGGAGGGTGTTTGGTGAGTAAGGAGTGTGTTTGGTGAGTAAGGAGAGTGTGGGTAGGTAAGGAGGGTGTGTTGGTGAGTACGGTGGGTGTTTGGTAGGTAAGGAGAGTGTTTGGTGGGTAAGGAGTGTGTTTGGTAGGTAAGGAGTGTGTTTGGTGGGGTAAGGAGGGTGTTTGGTAGGTAAGGAGAGTGTTTGGTGGGTAAGGAGTGTGTTTGGTGAGTAAAGAGTGTGTTTGGTAGGTAAGGAGTGTGTTTGGTGAGTAAAGAGTGTGTTTGGTAGGTAAGGAGTGGTTGGGTGAGTAAGGAGTGTGTTTGGTAGGTAAGGAGTGTGTTTGGTAGGTAAGGAGGGTGTTTGGTAGGTAAGGAGTGTGGTGGGTGAGTAAGGAGGGTGTGTTTGGTGAGTAAGGAGTGTGTTTGGTGGGTAAGGAGGGTGTTTGGTGAGTAAGGAGAGTGTTTGGTAGGTAAGGAGTGTGTTTGGTAGGTAAGGAGGGTGTTTGGTGAGTAAGGAGTGTGTTTGGGGTGAGTAAGGAGTGTGTTTGGTGATAAGGAGTGCGTGTGTTTGGTAGTGTAAGGATAGTGTTTTTGGTATGTACGGAGTAGTGTGTTTGGTGAGTACGTAGTGTGTTTTGTACGGTACTTATTTAGTAGTAAATGATGTGTTTGTTCGTTTCCGTTATTTTTTTTTTGTACGCGTAGTGTGTTTGTTTCTCCTGTGTCCTCTTCTTTTTGTTTTTCTTCCTTTCTCCTTCGTTTGTAGTACTTCTTTGTTAGTCACTTCGTGTGTTTGTTGCTTCGTTTTGTTTTTTGTTTGTACGTCTGCTCATTTCTTTTTGTGTTTTTCGGTCCTCTCTTTCTTCTCGTCTTCTTTTTGTTTTTCTTCCTCTTTTTGTCCTTCTCTCTCTTCCTTATCTTCCTGCTTTTTTGTTTGTTCCCTTCTCCTTCTGTCTTCCTGTCTCCTTCTTTCTTCCTTCTCTTTCCTTGCTGCTTCCTTCTTTTTTTTTCTTTCCTTCTCCTTCTCTTCTTCTCTATTTTTTCTTCCTCTTTGTTTTTTCTTTCCTTCTTTTTGTTTTTTCTTCCTCTACTTCTTTTTTTTTCTTCCTGCTCTCCTGTCTCTTCCCTCTCTCTTATCCTGTGTTTTTTTGTTTTTTTCTGTCCTGTCTTTCCTCTCCTGTCTCTTATCCTTCTTTGTCTTCCTTCTTTTGTTTTTTTTCTCTTTCCTTCTGTGGGTATCTTTCGTGCTTCTCTTCCTTCTTTTTGTATTTTTGCCGTTCCTGTTTTTTCCGTCTCGTCCTTCTCCTTCTGTGTTTCTTCGCCTCTTTTTTTTTTCTTTCCTTCTCTTCCTTCTTTTATCTTTCCTTCTTTTTGTTTCCTTCTCTTCCTTCTCTTTCCTTCTCTTCCTTTGTTTTTTTTCTTTCCCGTCTCTTCCTTCTGTCCTTCTTTTGTCCTGCTGTTTTGTCCTTCTTTCTCTTCGCTTGTCTTGTTTTTGTTGTCCGTCATTGTGTTTGTCCGTCTTGTTTGTGTCTTCCTTCTGTTCGTCCTTCTGTGTGTCCGGCGTGTGGTGTCCGGCGGCGTGTTTGGTGTGTCCGGCGTGTTTGGTAGTGTAAGGTGTGTGTTTGGTGAGTCAGTGAGGGTGTGTTGGTGAGGATTAGGAATCCTCTATTATTCCCTGCAGTAGTATCTCAGCTGGTCAGCGTGGTCCCAGACTGACCCTCCAGTCTGACATCTAGACCCTGCATCTGTGCTTCAGTCTGGGAGCCAGGGGGGGGTGGGAGAGGGGATTCCCCTGTCACTGGAACTGGAACTGTGCAACACCAACTTGATGTGATGTGACAGCATTAAATGCTCAGCTGGACTCTAATATGACACTGCAATTGAATCTACACTCTGAACAGCTCTGGTCCTCATCGGTACTGCAGGTCAAGCCACTGCAGTCTGCTACCTGAGTAAATACAGCAGTATAGGATACTATATTATATAGAGTTTATACAGCAGTAAAGTATATTATATACAGATAGTATACTATATTATTTACAGTAGAGAATGCTGTATATGCAGTGTTATATTCCTTGCCTGAGAAACTGGGTTTGACGTAACTCATTATGTGTAGCATGTAAGAGAAGCTCCCTGCTGGACTGAGACATGATGACCTCGGCACAGTGGCTAATGGTGACGCTCTGCCAACAGCTTTAATGGATCAGGCTGTTGTGGCCCACGCTGGCTACGACAAGGCTCTGTCTGATTTGTGTTTGTGTCGAACGAGGGGCTTGTTGGCTCATGGTTCACTGTGTTCTTTTCAAGTCATCCTCATTATTTTGGTGCCACATATGGTTTACCCTTGGTAGAGTGTATTCTCTTCTCCTCTGATAAGAAAAAAAAGTAGGCTAAAGAAATTCAAAGCGTTATTCTCTGGTTGTTGGTTCTAAAAATATCCTTTGGGTAAATACTGTCTTTTGTGTTATTTGTAGAGAAGATGATTTATTTTTCTTCTTCAGAAAAAGAAAGGCAAGAAGCTCACTGTCAGTCTGGAGTTTGAGGAGTCAATGTTTACACTTCACGCCTAAATATGTTACAGTATCTTCAATGTAGTAATAACCATTGACAGCAGGACTGTACTGTGCACATGATGACAGTGGAGACAATGCTCCCATCAACGCGAAGCCTGCTTTAGGAATAGTTTACAGATAACAAGAAGGTCACCACCAATCTGAAACAGCCACATAGTGAGCCTGCAAGGCTGGGAACCAGGACGAAGGAAGTCCCTGAAAGGTCAGCTTGAACTAACTCCAGTTGTGTTGTTAGTCGGGCTCAGCCCGGGGGTAGAGAGGACATGCTGAAGATGCAGTTCTGTCCTCAGACCCTTAGCAGTGGTGTCATATTCCACCCCCGGCTCGTACCGCATCGTTATGTGAATGTCATCTAAAGAGATGCGGAACGGAGACACAAATCACGACGGTGTCCAATTGGACCAGTTCTGGATGTTTTAACAACACAACAGTTTTTTCCAGTTGACCTTTCAGTGGCTGTTTTCTGTAGCTCACCCAGAGTGCTGGTGTGTTCTGTGCCTGCAGGGGTGACCACTGTGCTGACCATGACCACCCTCAGCATCAGCGCCCGTAACTCCCTCCCCAAGGTGGCCTACGCCACGGCCATGGACTGGTTCATCGCCGTCTGCTATGCCTTCGTGTTCTCCGCCCTCATCGAGTTCGCCACCGTCAACTACTTCACCAAGCGCGGCTGGGCGTGGGACGGGAAGAGCATTGTGAATGACAAGGTAACTGCTGTCCTGCTGTCCTGCTGTCCACAGGGTTCTGTTACAGAACATCTCTCTGTAAGGGGAATCCTCTGGAATCTAGGATGTGGCACTATGCTGTGTAAGCACCTTTGGCTGTGCTTCAGATGCAGAGTTCTCCAGACAGAGAACTCTGATTTGAAGTCAGATGTCATATTTCTCTGTACAAAGCTCAGCAGTGAACATGTTTGTGTTCAGCTTCCTCTCCTGCAAGACACAGCTGTTATACAGGTCAAGTGATTACTATGATGTTCAGGTAGATGTTGCAGTATAAGGGCTCCTAATGACCAGTCAATACAGCGTTGAGCTGCCTCAAGTGCCCTTACTGCCTCAGGTTCCCTTACTGCCTCAGGTGTCCTTACTGCCTCAGGTGCCCTTACTGCCTCAGGTGCCCTTACTGCCTCAAGTACTCTTACTGCCTCAGGTGCCCTTACTGCCTCAGGTGCCCTTACTGCCCAGTGCCCTACGCTCAGGTGCCATTACTGCCTCAGGTGCCCTTACTGCCTCAGGTGCCCTTACTGCCTCAGGTGCCCTACTGCCTCAGGTGCCCTTACTGCCTCAGGTGCCATTACTGCCTCAGGTGCCCTTACTGCCTCAGGTGCCCTTACTGCCTCAGGTTCCCTTACTGCCTCAGGTGCCCTTACTGCCTCAGGTGCCCTTACTGCCTCAGGTGCCCTTACTGTCTCAGGTTCCCTTACTGCTTGAGGCAGGAAGGGAGCGAAGCTATAGACAGAGGCTGAGATATTGTGCGTCTTGACAGTATATATGAGACCTTGCCGTCTTCTGTACGCCGTTCCCCTGCATTTATATTGATACATTAGCCTTTCCTAGATCCCATTCTGATACATTAGCCTTTCCTAGATCCCATTCTGTCTTGTTATGAGCCTGCCTTGTGAATTCATTCATTAAGTCTGACTGGCTGGAGGAGACAGTGTCACATGATGTTCTTTCTGTGAGCACTGATGACTATCTCTGAACTTTCGATCCCTGGACAGAAAAAAGAGAAGGCATCTGTCGCGAAGAAGAACAACGCGTATGCCGTAGCGGTGGCCAACTACGCACCCAACATCACCAAGGACTCAGGCCTGCCCACCATCGCCAAGGGAGGGGGGTCCGACCCTGGCAAGACCAAGGTGGAGGGCAAGGCCGACAGCAAGAAAACATTCAACAGCGTGAGTAAGATTGACCGGATGTCGAGGATAATGTTCCCTGTTCTGTTTGGAGGCTTTAACCTGGTGTACTGGGCCACCTACCTGAACAGAGAACCTGTCATCAAGGATATGGTCCCATCCAATTAAAGACTCTTCTATACTGTATCTGAATCAGGGGACTAAGAGACAAACCAAACCCACCAGTAACTGCAGGCATGAGCTCTGCAGCCAGCCCAGCCCGGGATGATGAAGGATCCTCTTCTCTTTTCTACACCACTTTCTGCTTTTTAAATAACTGCCTTTGTAAATGTCTATGTATTTATATTCCTGAGTTATGTGTGTTTGGTGGTATAATCTGTAAATAGTATTTAAATCTATGTGCTTTCTATTTTCCATTCACCCTATGATGTTGAGAAACAGGAAGTCAGACATGAACTATTTAAAAACAAGTTTACATTAAATACTCAGTGTTTTATTCCATTATACTGTTAGCTCAAATTTTCTTGATCTTTTTGGTGACTTTTATTGTGTTTGTTTTAATTTGTGAGCAAACTCAATTCTTTATTGTGTAAGCTTCTAATCTGTCCAATGCAACAACAAAAAAAGAAAGAAAGTTGCCAATTTTGTATATTTTGTGAACTAAAATGAACAAAACATTTTTTTATCATCAGTATGATTCGTTATATCAGTAAGACTTTGCATGATGTTTACTGTATTAATGTTTGTATTCATGATCATTTTATTAGATTTTATTCCCCAAAGTCCTGAAAAGATGTCTTGGAGTTCTGTCATCACAGAGAATATCTGTGTTCTCGTCTTGATCCCAGAATCTTTCAGACATACAGGATCTTCTTACAGCTGTGTGGTCCTCATCGTGATAGACTGTGTGGTCCTGGCGGTTAGGAGTTAGTAGGCTGCGATCTTCAGACTCATCCAGCTCTGGTTTACAGGTAAAACCCAGAATACGGACCAAACTACCCCAAGGGCTTCAACCCAACCTAGCCTAAGCTATGTATTACAATTGGACCATTATTTGTACTTCAGTCATAAACACCTTTTTAAAGACATTTTAATAATGTATCTATATTTTTCATAGGATTATATTATAAATGTAAATTAGATGTTAGAGTTTCTGAACAATAGGCACATCCTCTTGGGTGCTGGTTCAATGTACTGTATATCTACTCTCAGATCTGGACACTTTCAACACAATCAAAATGTTCCGTTGATAAAGATGTATATTTTACACAAATTATTTTGCCTTGGAGGTTCCAGGGAGTGGTTTATGTTTTCTGTGGATGTGTGAATGGTTTGTTTGTATTAAGTCATTCATGACTTCAGGGCCAAAATGAGGGAACGTGTCATTATAGCTTAGTAATAACCAACTAATCTTGACTGGACGATAGTAGTATTACTCTTGTACAGTCTTCAGATTATGTACCTGGACTGTGCACCTATGTAGTGCTAGAGCAATAATTAGATCAAGTTGTGACAGAGACGTGTTAGAATTGGAAACATCTCTGAATTTAAAAATGGTCCAATCACATGATAAACACTGAACACATGGTCCAATCACATGATAAACACTTAATACATGGTCCAATCACATGATAAACACTGAACACATGGTCCAATCACATGATAAACACTTAACACATGGTCCGATCACATGATAAACACTGAACACATGGTCCAATCACATGATAAACACTTAACACATGGTCCAATCACATGATAAACATGTGTAACATACACTGTACTGAAGACATGGAGTGTGTGTGTGTGTGTGTGTCTTATCCCATTGTTTTAAGACATTAATCGATATATTTACCAATCCACCAGACGTGTAGGACGCAACACTGCTACTTTAAACAGAACAATGACAAGCAGACATTTTGGTTGTCTATCAGTATTTCCTGTGTTGAACACTGAGGAGATGGATACTAGGATACAGGACAGTATGTTGAACATGGAGGAGATGGATAATAGGATACACAGATAATGTGATGGTTCATCTGTTTGTTAAAACGTTAAAAACACACTTGTCAAGTGTTTATTTTCTATTTGCTCTGATTGTCTTTGTTTGAAGAGATGCTAAGGGATCATAAATAAAGCTTCTGTGGATGATTCCTCCAGTCTCTCTGGATGATTCCTCCAGTCTCTCTGGATGATTCCTCCAGTCTCTCTGGATGATTCCTCCAGTCTCTCTGGATGATTCCTCCATGTCTCTGGATGATTCCTCCAGTCTCTCTGGATGATTCCTCCTGTCTCTCTGGATGATTCCTCCAGTCTCTGTGGATGATTCCTCCAGTCTCTCTGGATGATTCCTCCTGTCTCTGGATGATTCCTCCAGTCTCTCTGGATGATTCCTCCAGTCTCTCTGGATGATTCCTCCTGTCTCTGGATGATTCCTCCAGTCTCTGGATGATTCCTCCTGTCTCTCTGGATGATTCCTCCAGTCTCTCTGGATGATTCCTCCAGTCTCTCTGGATGATTCCTCCAGTCTCTCTGGATGATTCCTCCAGTCTCTCTGGATGATTCCTCCAGTCTCTCTGGATGATTCCTCCTGTCTCTCTGGATGATTCCTCAAGTCTCTCTGGATGATTCCTCCAGTCTCTCTGGATGATTCCTCCAGTCTCTCTGGATGATTCCTCAAGTCTCTCTGGATGATTCCTCCTGTCTCTCTGGATGATTCCTCCTGTCTCTGGATGATTCCTCAAGTCTCTCTGGATGATTCCTCCTGTCTCTCTGGATGATTCCTCGAGTCTCTGTGGATGATTCCTCAAGTCTCTCTGGATGATTCCTCCTGTCTCTGGATGATTCCTCAAGTCTCTCTGGATGATTCCTCCTGTCTCTGGATGATTCCTCCAGTCTCTCTGGATGATTCCTCAAGTCTCTGTGGATGATTCCTCAAGTCTCTGTGGATGATTCCTCAAGTCTCTGTGGATGATTCCTCAAGTCTCTCTGGATGATTCCTCCTGTCTCTCTGGATGATTCCTCAAGTCTCTGTGGATGATTCCTCAAGTCTCTCTGGATGATTCCTCCCATGTACGTGTACATGATGAAAAGGATAAAAGTTTCTAAAAGGACTTCTTTTGCAATGTCCCAGCTTCAGATCAGTTCAGTGTGACAGGGAGTGATGACAGCAGTGTCAGAGGTTTGGTACCTCTGGGCTTCTGCTATATGATTATTAGCAACACAACAGCAGATACACAACCACACTACCCTAGCTATGAAGCTTATCATTAAAATAGCCATATGAGTGTCTTCTACAATGCATGCTTCATGTCAAGCGGTTGTGTTGGGATCCGTGAAGCAGTGATGTTCAGCTGCTGTGTTGCAGAAGAGACCTTCCCGTCACGGTCGGGTTCATCTGCTCCGTCATCGCAGAGCTAAACCGCCATCACGTTCCTGGAAACACTGGATTTAACACAGTGTTAATCTTCGCTGAGTTGTGTGATTTTGTTAGTGAAGCAGAACACTACCAGGAATAAATTGTTTTGTGAAAAGTTAAACAACCAGGACTTAAGAGCCATACTAGATGTCAAAACAAGACCAGCATCCTGCAGTATCATTTAGAAGAGGCATGTTTATTCCTGTTCCTCTGTAAACATTTATGAGGCACAATAGACAAAGTGCAAGTCAACCACTAGAATATAGGCGTGTGTTTTAGTTTTTCTTTACCATAAAACATCATGTGAAGCAGGCTGGTTTCAGCAGGCTGGTTTCAGCAGGCTGGTTTCAGCAGGCTGGTTTCAGCAGGCTGGTTTCAGCAGGAGCTGTTCAGCCAATCCACGCTCTGGTGTGTGTCTTCGTGAAAAGAAAATTGTGAGGAGAAAATAGCCTCTCTAAACAGTTTCCTTGGTAACCGAAGAGAAGGGATTTTCTTGTTTGAACAGCTAAGCATCCCATGACAGTCCCAGAGCTAATATGAGCTCTGAAGAAAGCCTTGTGAAGACACGCAGCACCACCGTGAAGCACCTTCCACCAGAGCACCTCAGCCGCTCTTCATCACCACCGCTGTGGAGGAAGACTCCCTGGTGTTTAGCACATCCTGTTTATATCATTTAACGTAGATAATGGTCAATAGAGAATAGGTGTTTGTTTAGCTTGTACTAAATAGTCATTTTACATCCTTTCACACTCACCCCCTCTCACTCACCCCCTCACACTCACCCCCTCACACTCACCCCCTCACACTCACCCACTCTCACTCACCCCCTCACACTCACCCCCTCACACTCACCCCCTCACACTCACCCCCTCACACTCACCCCCTCACACTCACCCCCTCACACTCACCCCCTCTCACTCACCCCCTCACACTCACCCCCTCACACTCACCCCCTCACACTCACCCCCTCTCACTCACCCCCTCACACTCACCCCCTCACACTCAGCCCCTCTCACTCACCCCCTCACACTCACCCCCTCTCACTCACCCCCTCACACTCACCCCCTCTCACTCACCCCCTCACACTCACCCCCTCTCACTCACCCCCTCACACTCACCCCCTCTCACTCACCCCCTCACACTCACCCCCTCTCACTCACCCCCTCACACTCACCCCTCCTGTCCTGTCCCTTTCACCTGTCAGTCAGGTGCAGAAACTTCTGGAGAACGATTACGGTTCACGGTCTCCTTGGCAGAAATCCATCGCTATGTGTTCCTTTAAGCAATCTGGGAGTAAATGAAAATGTTTGACTCACACTAACCCGGGCTACAACACTGTCTTGGTTTAGTACATTTCACATGCGCTATTTGTGATTAAATAAATGCTATTGATATTTCTATATCTTGACACCAACTAATAAATTCCCCTGCATATTATCAAAGTACAAATATTTACATTTCAAAGTCCTATTTTGTAAATGTGGGGTTCATATTTTATGTTGAAAATAGTACGTATGTAATATATTTGATGGTGAATTAGATAGATGCATGTCTGAGACCCTGAGGAGATGGTGGATCTCCAGCATCAGATCTCTGCTGACTGGCCCTGCCATCAGTCCTCATTACAGCTTTAATTAAAATGTCATCACAGTCCACTTTCACAGCTCGCCCAGACGTGATGCATGATGATTACGACATCCTGATCTTCCACAGGAAGCACTTCCCACTACAACAGGCCCTTCATCTCTGCTGAGAGTGAAGAGACACCAGGAACATTTAGCTTTAATCTGAGTAGATCACGGATGGTATATATTTGTATTCGCCATAATGGTCATTCAAATGTTGAAAAGACTATGGTATGGTGGTTGGAGGTTCTACTTCAGTAAACTACAAGCAAATGAAAAAGCTGTTTCCGAAGATAGTCCAGTCTTTGATTAGCATTCCAAATAGGGCAACACAACCGCTAAAAATAGCTTCTTATTGTGAAAGCGATGCAGGCATCATGAATACTTCATGCAGTTCAGTTACTGAGCAGATAAGAAGAACTGTCTTCCTCAGCTCCAACCTGCTATAATTAGAAAAAGCTACAACTGTACAGCAGCTGTCTGTGGTGGGCGAGACATGAGACAATGACAGGACTCTGAGAGAGGTGCACCCTGGGAACAGGTCTCTGAGAGAGGTGCACCCTGGGAACAGGGCTCTGAGAGAGGTGCACCCTGGGAACATGCAGATGGCTACATCACACAGCTCAGACCTCCAGATGTTATTCATGGTGATGGTCATCAGACACAGCGGCCCTTCACACTGCACCTCCCCTCACAGCTCCACTCCAGGTTGTACTCCAACATCTCATCACCATCAAACAGGAAAAGACCCCTTTTGAAACACAAACAATGTGTTCATGCTTTTACTGAACTGTCTCCTAAGACATTGTATCAAACTGTACAATATTAAATGATGTACACTAACTATAATCTGCTAGGCAAGACACTTTTGCAGCTAATAAGGATGCGTGGGTGTTTGGCTCACTTTGATGAAAAAAATATTTTTTTAATCTAGGTAGTGCACTCCCACGCTGTCTCCATGCCACAAGACTCCTCTTTGAATCGTGTTTCTCCACAATGTGTGTGGTGCATAGGTGTGTGGGTATGTGTGTGTGTGTGTGCATAGGTGTGTGGGTACGTGTGTGTGTGTGTGTGCATGCAAGGGGATGTCTGCTGTGGTTCCTCCTCTAAGCAGCCTACACACATAAAGCCATGGGTGGCTGCCTGTATGTGTGTAACAGCTCAATACTGCATCATGGATCAAACCCAGCCTCCCAGAGCAGGGCTTTCCTTCACCCCTCACACCGTTTGGTCCATAACAATGGAAAGCCCTTCACTGGGAGAATGACTGGATGTGGCCTTTCACAATACTTTTTTTACCAGTCATTTCCATATTTAGACTATGAATAGAGATGTGTGTGCACACTCATACACAAACACACACTCCTACACACACACACACACACACACTGTCCGACATCATATCTTCAACTGGTAAGAGGAGATATCTATTGTCAAAGATATCAGGGATCAAAGCAAGGGAATATTTCATTTGTCAATCTTCTTGTCTGAAAATGAATGCTACTAGAGCAGCTGGTTGATGTTGCTATGGCAATGGTTTCCCTTTGTCCCTTTTCTCATTTATTGTCTAAAGCGCCACTATGTGGACAATAAAGGAATTGCACGCCAAACAGCACCACATTACATTTAGTCAATTAGCAGTCCATTACATTGGCTGTTTTTGAAACGCGTTATCTTGGGTTCTCTTCCTTTAAAGGCAGGGTAGGCAATGTTGTTGAGAAGCACTTATTTATATATTATATTTGCCGAAGGTAACTTTAAAGTTAGCGTGAAGTTGATTTTCTCACGATTTAAAAGCCTGGTGTGATGAACTTAAAACTAATTTTCAGTTCTGCTTTACAGCCACTTTAAGCAGTAAGGACTTTACGCTCTAATGGTGTAAACTACTTACTTTTAACTACACTTCCCATGATGCACTAGCGACGACCTTTGACATCTGGAAAATGGCCGCCCCCTGTTAGACGTGTTTTACTGATCCCACACATGATCACAGCCCTCAACATGATATTTTCACTGTATTCTTCTCAGTTTGCTTACAAGACAATCTTTTGTAGGCGTATTTTGGACTTTAGAATCCTTCGAACAAGACTGAGGAACCAGGGCAATCATACAACATGCACAATTTTAAGACACCGCTGGATGAAAAATGTACCAGTGTTTTCTCAAAACAACACTACAGCGATGTTCAGTACGCAACCTGAAAAGGTCAAATAAATCAGTATTTCTACCCACAGTGCAGACCTGCGTTTGACAGTGACTGTTTCGGACATAACTGCATTTTACAATTTACAGTAGCTAGCTACTTTGTTCGACCTTGTTGAGACTAGGGCATTTCGCGGTAGTAGGCACCTCCGCCGCTGTCGCCAATAATATCTGTCCTGGCACGTCTATTGTCTTGGACGAGCGCCTTTTAAAACTATTCTTTTTCTTTTAAGGAACATTTTGACATGTCTGAGTTCCCAGTGGAGAGGATCCGGAACTTCAGCATCATTGCTCACATCGACCACGGCAAGAGCACGTTGGCAGACCGGTTTCTGGAGATGACGGGTAATCCCAGGCTGACAGCTCTTCCACAGCCCTGTTCAGTTCAGACCTCCTCAGCACAGCCATAACGCGATGACTGTGAAGAGATGGGATGGATATAGCTCAGTGATTAGAGTATTTGACTGCAGAGAGAAGGTTCACATCTCCGTGCTTTGAAGTGTCTGCTGAATAAACACATGATTGTATTTTTTTTTAACAGGGGCCATAGCTAAAACAGAGAGGAACAAACAGGTGTTGGACAAGCTGCAGGTGGAGAGAGAGAGAGGCATCACTGTTAAGGCTCAGACTGCCTCTCTGTTCTACACACACCAAGGACAGACATACCTGCTCAACCTCATAGATACTCCAGTACGTCATGTTTCCCATATATACTCCAGTACACAGAGATGGCAAAAGTACACACATCCTTCACTCAAGTAGAAGTACAGACACTCATGTTTAACTGACTGTACTGGCTACACTTTTCATAAAATATGAATGTACTTTACACCAGTGCACCAAATGAACCTTCATGCCCTTGTTGTGGCGCAGGGCCATGTGGATTTCAGTTACGAAGTCTCCAGATCGATTTCTGCATGTCAGGGAGTTTTGCTTATGTTGACGCCAACCAGGTTTGCTCTCATGCACGGACATCTGGCATCGTGTTGACCAGCGCATTTACATCTGATTCATTTAAGACACTTTTATCCAAAGCAATGCACACATTACTGTTACTATACCGTCATCCAGTATTGTTTCTTGTTGTTATCAGGGTATTCAAGCCCAAACAGTGGCTAACTTCTATCTAGCATTTGAAGCTCAACTGACAATCATTCCTGTTATTAACAAGGTAATACCATGTGATCAATATTTGGTATATTTGCTGGTTGTCTGTATTTCCTGTCATGCTGTCTTCAAGTTGTCCCTGTGATGAAGTGAAGAAAGTTACAGTAGTTCTGTCTGTTTTTCTGTAGATTGATTTGAAAAATGCAGATCCAGAGAGAGTAGAGAAGCAGATTGAGAAGGTGTTTGATATTCCACGTGAGGAATGTATTCGGGTGAGTGAATATATAATATAGACTAACAGTGTCTCCAGATCTTCAACAGGGACATGTCCTAAAGGGGTGCTTTTCTTCTCCTAGATTTCAGCCAAACTCGGCACCAACGTGGACCAGGTGTTACAGGAAGTCATAGTTAGAATCCCACCGTAAGTCCAAGTAAACCTGACAACAATCCAGCTGTTTACACCTCCATGTGCATCCATGTTCAGAACCTCATGGAAACCAACCCTTCACAGGCCCACAGCCAGGAAAGAGGAGCCATTCAGAGCACTGGTGTTTGACTCCAACTTTGACCATTACCGGGGGGTGGTTGCAAACATCGCTGTGTTCGGAGGGCAGGTCAGTAAAGGAGACAGGATCGTGTCGGCATATCTGGGAAAGACCTACGAGGTGAACGAGCTGGGAATCCTGAGGCCAGAGGAGAGTCCGACAAGCACACTGTGAGAACCCTCTCTGTATACATGTGTTCTAGAACCCTCTCTGTATACATGTGTTCTAGAACCCTCTCTGTATACATGTGCTCTAGAACCTTCTCTGTATACATGTGTTCTAGAACACTCTCTGTATACATGTGTTCTAGAACCCTCTCTGTATACATGTGTTCTAGAACCCTCTCTGTATACATGTGTTCTAGAACCCTCTCTGTATACATGTGTTCTAGAACCCTCTCTGTATCCATGTTTGATCATCTTATTTAAAGATAGGCATCAGTCTAGCTTTGTGTTGTATCTGCAGGTATGCAGGGCAGGTGGGCTACATAGTAGCAGGCATGAAGGAGGTGAAGGAAGCCCAGATTGGTGACACGCTCTACAGCCTCAAACATCCCGTGGAGGCCCTGCCAGGGTTCAAGCCCGCCAAGCCCATGGTGTTTGCTGGTACAGACTACTGATCTGGGGGCATCTGTGAACCCCTCTGTGACAATGATTGTAAAAAGGTCTGTACGCATGACATGATGTTTTATTGGATAGATGAGTCAGCTCTGTGTCCTACAGGGATGTATCCTGTGGACCAATCAGACTACACTGCCCTCCGCAGCGCGGTGGAGAAACTGACCCTTAACGACTCCAGCGTCACGGTGAAGAGAGACAGCAGTCTGGCGCTGGGGGCAGGCTGGAGGTAGGCAGGCTGGAGGGAGGGAGGCAGGCTGGAGGGAGGCAGGCTGGAGGGAGGCAGGCTGGAGGGAGGGAGGCAGGCTGGAGGGAGGCAGGCAGGCTGGAGGTAGGCCTCTCTAGGGGGTATAGAGGGCTGGAGGTGATGTAGATATAGGCCTCTCCAGGGGCAGGCCTCAGGTAGGCTGGAGGTGATGGAGATAGGCCTCAGGTAGTCTGGAGGTGATGGAGGTGGCCTCAGGTAGGCTGGAGGTGATGGAGGTGGCCTCAGGTAGGCTGTAGGTGATGGAGATAGGCCTCAGGTAGGCTGGAGGTGATGGAGGTGGCCTCAGGTAGTCTGGAGGTGATGGAGATAGGCCTCAGGTAGGCTGGAGGTGATGGAGATAGGCCTCAGGTAGGCTGGAGGTGATGGAGATAGGCCTCAGGTAGGCTGGAGGTGATGGAGGTGGCCTCAGGTAGGCTGGAGGTGATGGAGATAGGCCTCAGGTAGGCTGGAGGTGATGGAGGTGGCCTCAGGTAGGCTGGAGATGATGGAGATAGGCCTCAGGTAGGCTGGAAGTGATGGAGATAGGCCTCAGGTAGGCTGGAGGTGATGGAGGTGGCCTCAGGTAGGCTGTAGGTGATGGAGATAGGCCTCAGGTAGGCTGGAGGTGATGGAGATAGGCCTCAGGTAGGCTGGAGGTGATGGAGATAGGCCTCAGGTAGGCTGGAGGTGATGGAGATAGGCCTCAGGTAGGCTGGAGGTGATGGAGATATGCCTCAGGTAGGCTGGAGGTGATGGAGATAGGCCTCAGGTAGGCTTGAGGTGATGGAGATAGGCCTCAGGTAGGCTGGAGGTGATGGAGATAGGCCTCAGGTAGGCTGGAGGTGATGGAGATAGGCCTCAGGTAGGCTGGAGGTGATGGAGATAGGCCTCAGGTAGGCTGGAGGTGATGGCCTGTACATGTGTGTTTATCTCCCCTCCAGGTTGGGCTTCCTGGGTCTGCTCCACATGGAGGTGTTTAATCAGAGGCTGGAGCAGGAGTACAACGCCTCGGTCATTGTCACAGCGCCCACTGTGCCCTACCGAGCAGTCCTGTCATCACCCCGCCTCATCAAAGTAACCCATCCACCCTTCACATCATGAAGCTTCTCACACCAGTATGATCATAGAATTACACCATATGTTAACATGATACCAATATGACACCAGCATTAGTTAATATGATAACACAGCAATCACATGACACCAGTGTTCAGATGGACACAGTTCAGAGACTTGGTGGCTGTTATAGTTTGTCCTGACAGAACTCAGACTGGCCGTCCTGTTGTGCTGCTCCTACAGTCTGTGTTCTAGGAGCATGACCAGTCACACCTTCTACATCCACTATAGATGGGTCTGGCTCAGTGGTGGAGCATCTACGGAGCTCACTGGTTCAAATCCCCCCGTACCTCTCTGGATGAAAGCGTAAGACCTGATGGCAGGTGGTGTGTTGCAGGAGCACGGGGCGCAGGAGATCACCATCGTCAGCCCGGCTCAGTTCCCGGACAGGAGCGTCGTCAGTGAGTACCGGGAACCCATGGTGCTGGGAACCATCATCGCCCCAGACGACTACACCAGTAAGATCATGAGCCTCTGCCAGGTATGTCTGTATGTTGCTTCTTCAGAACGTACTGGAACCTGCATGTTGGTCTCTTTAGAACATTCTTGAACCTGCATGTTGGTTCTTCAGAACGTACTGGAACCTGCATGTTGGTCTCTTCAGAACGTACTGGAACCTGCAGTGTTTAGTTTGGATGTTTAGTTTGATTTAACCTGTGATTGTTGCTGCCTCAGAATCGCAGAGCCCTGCAGAAGAACATGGTGTACATCGATGAACACAGAGTCATGATGAAGTACCTGTTCCCGCTCAATGAGGTGGTGGTGGACTTCTACGACCTTCTCAAGTCCATGTCCTCAGGCTACGCCAGGTGACACTGGGGCTGCTCCCTGATTGGCTACTGAGAGTGCTGTAAATGAAGATACGTGTGTGTCGGCTGTGTGAGCCAGTAACATCTGCTGTGTACGTTGTGTTGCTGTCGCTGTGTTTCAGCTTTGACTACGAGGAGGCTGGTTACCAGGCAGCTGACCTCATCAAGATGGACATTCTGCTCAACGGACAACCTGTAGAGGAACTCACCACTATAGTACACAGGTGAGGTATGTAGAGTACAACGTCAGATCAAGAGTTTGTGGATTCATATCCATCTGCTAAATGAAAACATTAGAGTTATTAACTCTCCACTGTTTTCAGTGACGTGTAAGACAACCCTATGCTGGAGTTACTAAACAAACCAAGTGGTCCATGTTGGTTGATGTGTACGAACTGAGCGTCAGTGTGGCTGATGGTCCCTGTGTTCCTGTGGCAGAGACAAGGCGTACAGCGCAGGCAAGGCCATGTGTGAGCGTCTGAAGGACTCCATCCCCAGACAGATGTTTGAGATCGCAGTTCAGGCGTCCATCGGCAGCAAGGTCATCGCCAGAGAGACGTGAGTCCTTCCAGTCACCAACGCTCCCTCAGGGCAGAACACCTCACAGGGCAGAACACCTCATAGGGCAGAGCACCTCACAGGGCAGAACACCTCACAGGGCAGAACACCTCACAGGGCAGAACACCTCACAGGGCAGAGCACCTCACAGGGCAGAACACCTCACAGGGCAGAGCACCTCACAGGGCAGAACACCTCACAGGGCAGAACACCTCACAGGGCAGAACACCTCACAGGGCAGAGCACCTCCATGAGCAGAGCCCATCAGAGGGGAGCTTGGATGTTCACATTCAAAAGTGGAAATTAAATAGTAATTAAATAGAAGTATTCCTTACTGTTTTTCATGATTGTTAACCTTGGATCCCTGTGTCCTTTTGACATTTCATATGGCAGGATAAAGGCTTTCCGGAAAAACGTGCTTGCCAAATGTGTAAGTAAATCTCTCCTCACAATTAAATATTTGGCTCCAAATAATCCCTCCATCCATTCCATGTTGTGTGTCCAGTATGGGGGTGATGTAGCACAGTGTGTGTGTGTGTGTGTGTTCAGTATGGGGGTGATGTACACAGTGTGTGTGTGTGTCCAGTATGGGGGTGATGTAGCACAGTGTGTGTGTGTGTTCAGTATGGGGGTGATGTAACACAGTGTGTGTGTGTGTTCAGTATGGGGGTGATGTAACACAGTGTGTGTGTGTGTCCAGTATGGGGGTGATGTAACACAGTGTGTGTGTGTGTTCAGTATGGGGGTGATGTAACACAGTGTGTGTGTGTGTTCAGTATGGGGGTGATGTAACACAGTGTGTGTGTGTGTGTTCAGTATGGGGGTGATGTAACACAGTGTGTGTGTGTGTGTGCAGTATGGGGGTGATGTAACACAGTGTGTGTGTGTGTTCAGTATGGGGGTGATGTAACACAGTGTGTGTGTGTGTCCAGTATGGGGGTGATGTAACACAGTGTGTGTGTGTGTGTGTGTGTTCAGTATGGGGGTGATGTAACACAGTGTGTGTGTGTGTTCAGTATGGGGGTGATGTAACACAGTGTGTGTGTGTGTGTGTTCAGTATGGGGGTGATGTAACACAGTGTGTGTGTGTGTTCAGTATGGGGGTGATGTAACACAGTGTGTGTGTGTGTGTGTGTTCAGTATGGGGGTGATGTAACACAGTGTGTGTGTGTGGTGTGTGTGTGTCCAGTATGGGGGTGATGTAACACAGTGTGTGTGTGTGTTCAGTATGGGGGGTGATGTAACACAGTGTGTGTGTGTGTGTTCAGTATGGGGGTGATGTAACACAGTGTGTGTGTTCAGTATGGGGGTGATGTAACACAGTGTGTGTGTGTGTGTTCAGTATGGGGGTGATGTAACACAGTGTGTGTGTCCAGTATGGGGGTGATGTAACACAGTGTGTGTGTGTGTTCAGTAGGGGGTGTACACAGTGTGTGTGTGTCAGTATGGGGGTGATGTAACACAGTGTGGTGTGTGTGTGTGTGTCAGTATGGGGGTGATGTAACACAGTGTGTGTGGTGTGTTCAGTATGGGGGTGATGTAACACAGTGTGTGTGTGTGTGTCCAGTATGGGGGTGATGTAACACAGTGTGTGTGTGTTCAGTATGGGGGTGTACAGTGTGTGTGTGTCAGTATGGGGGTGATTAACACAGTGTGTGTGTGTGTTCAGTATGGGGGTGATGTAACACGGTGTGTGTGTGTTCAGTATGGGGGTGATGTAACACAGTGTGTGGTGTCGTAGGGGGTGTGTGTGGTGTGTGTTCAGTATGGGGGTGATGTAACACAGTGTGTGTGTGTGTTCAGTATGGGGGTGATGTAACACAGTGTGTGTGTGTGTTCAGTATGGGGGTGATATAACTCGGAAAATGAAGCTGTTGAAGAAGCAGGCTGAGGGAAAGAAGAAGATGAGACGCATTGGCAACGTGGAAATTCCCAAAGACGCCTTCATGAATGTGCTGAAGAGGAAGGTCAAGTAGACGATCCCAGAGACGCCTTCATCAGTGCTCTGAAGAGAAAGGTCAAGTAGACGATCCCAGAGACGCCTTCATCAACGCTCTGAAGAGGAAGGACAAGTAGACGATCCCAGAGACGCCTTCATCAACGCTCTGAAGAGAAAGGACAAGTAGAGGACCCATACAATACTAGTGCCCTGTTGTTATTGACATATAGAGTAGCTCCATGCTACCGTTACAACTGTAAATAGTTAAAGTTGTAAATCTTATTAAAGGTTGAACAATTGTTTGGTTAAATACTTGTGGACCTAATTTATATAAATGCATGTGTATCACTAGATCCTGATGAAGGGTGAATCTGAAGTCTCTGATTTACACATAATGCTACTGTAGATGAAGTAATGAAGGCTCCTCATGATGATAACAGATGGTTGCATGTTAGACAGTGTTCCTGTCCTGGTGATACACTGCAGTGAGCAGCAGGGGGCGCTCTTGCTTAGGGTTCCCCACCTGGCTGCAGCATTTCACCTCCACACCAGGACGGAGAAGAGCGTCGACACGTAAATTATGATGTTCTGGAAGACAGGTTGACCTGTTCCAGGTATTTGTGCGATGTGGACAGATTAGGAAGGTAGTACAATGTGTTAATGATGAGGTTATCTGTTTCTGATTGAAGTCGTACTGTCTCTTTAAGAGGCACTTGTCAGCCATTCAAGCACCGCCCCTTTCATTTAACAGATGATGTCATCGTGTCCTCCCTCAGACTCTGAACAAATGGTGCTAGGAGTAGAGGGCTCTCTTGGTCTCTCTCCTCACATCTCTCTCTCAAACGAGGTTACAGTGTCCAGGGAAGCCTGTTCCTCCAACCTCTCTCAGACCAGCATCCGGGAAGCATTTTTACTCTGACATCTTTGACAGCTAAAAAGAAGGGATGTAGTCCTCTCTCCTGAACTTCAGCATCTGTTCTGTGAACTAAGTGGTGACCTCTGCTGCATCTCCAGGAGTAATCTCTCTCCTTGTGGGTCCAGGTGAGAGGTGCTTCTCTCCAGGCTGCTGGAGGTCTGGACCATGGCCATGAAGGAGAGCATCCTGCCCGTCAGCGAGGTATCCAGCCCCTACCCTGAGGTGGTGGAGCTGAACGTAGGAGGACAGGTGTACGTGACCAAGCGCTCCACCCTGCTCAGCGTGCCCGACACCACCCTGCACGCCATGTTTGCCCTGTCCCCGCCCCGGGAGCTGCCCCGAGACAGCCGGGGGCGTTTCTTCATCGACCGTGACGGCTTCCTGTTCCGCTACGTGCTGGACTTCCTGCGGGACCGGCAGCTCGTGCTGCCCGAGCATTTCCCTGAGCGCGAGCGTCTGCAGCGGGAGGCGGAGCACTTCCACCTGGGGGAGCTGCAGAGGCTGCTGGGACCGCGGCTCGCCAGGCACGCCTCCATGAACGACGAGGGTTGCCACAGCGACGTTGAGGAGATTTCCCAGGGCAGCGAGCACCCAGCAGCCCGTAACCCCGCCTCCCTCTCCGACAAGAGGTCAGGGTTCATCACCGTCGGTTACAGGGGCTCCTACACCACTCTGAGGGACAGCCAGGCAGACGCCAAGTTCCGGCGCGTAGCGCGGATAACCGTGTGCGGACGCATCGCTCTGGCTAAGGAGGTGTTCGGGGAGACGCTGAATGAGAGCAGAGACCCCGACCGGCCTCCAGACAAGTACACATCTCGCTTCTACCTGAAGTTCACCTACCTTGAGCACGCCTTCGACCGGCTCTCTGACGCCGGCTTCCACATGGTGGCCTGCAACTCCACCGGCACCGCAGCCTTGGTCAGCCAGTACCGAGACCTGGACAAGATGTGGAGCAGCTACACCGAGTACATCTTCTTCAGTAAGTGGACACATGCCATGACCAGAAGGGATACTGGCACTGGGATCTGGAAGTTTTGTGTTGACTGTCTGTGAAAGGGTTAAGTGTGTGTGTGTATGTGTCACTTGAGCAAGTGCCTTCATGTAGTTGCTAGCATGAGCTCTGTTTGGCCTCTCAGGAACTCAGAAGTGTTAATGAAGCTTAAAACGAGCCAGTCGAGTTAATGATGAATACAAAAAACTCCACTCCAACTTCCCCATCATGCGCCCCCCCACCCACCCCTCATCTCCTCTCCCCTCATCTCCCCTCCCCCAAACCAACCAAGAACTTGAGGGCTTGTTCGTGCGAACATGAAGGCTTTGACAGGGAGAGGGTAAGTCTGGTGAGAAAGAGCAGGCATTGGAGAGGAGGGGGGAGAACCGGAGGGAGAGCAGGGGAGGAAGAGGAGGAGGAGGGAGAGGAGAGGGGGAGAACCGGAGGAGAGCAGGGGGGAAGAGGAGGAGGAGGGAGAGGAGGGGGGAGAACCGGAGGGAGTGCAGGGGGGGAAGAGGAGGAGGAGGGAGAGGAGGGGGGAGAGCAGGGGGGAAGAGGAGGAGGAGGGAGAGGAGGGGGGGGAGAGCAGGGAGGAGGAGGAGGGAGAGGAGGGGGGAGAGCAGGGGGGAAGAGGAGGAGGAGGGAGAGGAGGGGGGAGAGCAGGGGAGGAAGAGGAGGAGGATGGGAGAGCAGGGGGGGAGAGCAGTGTGGACAGGGCTGTCGGCAGGCTTTAGTGTGATGTTGCTGCCTTGAGGGAGATGCCTGCCTCTCGTTTCAGCTCTGAAGCCAGACTGGGAACGTTGTTGAGTTAAACTATCAGCTTGACGGCGTATTTATATGCTAATGATATTGATTCCCTTCTTCCCTCACTCAACTTGATCTGACCTTCTGGAAGATTCCATCTGCGTTTCCCAGTGCAGCTACAGTAGTCATGTCCTTGAGACAGGGGGTCACGGTGCTTGATTAAATGACCTCTGACCTTCCGCAGTGACCCTGCTGCCCCAGGTCAGCTTGTAGTTCATTCTGAGTCAGCAGTGTGCCTGGTAGGGACTCTGTGGGCGTTCTTCCAGTCAGTGTGCCAGTGCTAGCAGGGCAGCTTGTGTGTTGGGGTTTCAGCAAGTCTCCTGTCCCTGTGCTCCAAGCCTCTGGCCTGACAACCATCAGAACCCCAACTCTACTGATGAATTTCCCTTCTTTACACAAACCATAGCTTACCATGTAAAACTGTTTATTGTTTTTAATTCAATGAATAGGTACATCAGATGAGATCACGTATCTTCTGCAACATCAAAACCACCTCAAATTAAGACAGACTTGTTATGATACAGTATAGACTAACACTTCACAACTGCAATGATCTGAATCCACGCTAGTATTATCCACTGTTTCAGCTCTGTAAGTGAAACGTTAACCCTGGTTGTGAGTGGGCAGTGTTTCCTCCACCACATAGCGGCTGTTTGGTTTACCGTCTCTAATGGCAACAGCCCCAGCAGGGCCCAGGGGCGGCGAGCACGCAGGAATCCTGAGTGACTTCCCCCCACGTCCGCCACAGAGACACATTATATATGGAAATCCTAGATTACTCATCCCACAATGTATTTCAGTGGAAAATGATTTTTCTACCTTGGGGATAAAACGGGAATTACAATACAGGTCTTAACATATCTAACATAACATATCTGCCTCATCTTCTCCCTCATCCTCTCTCTCCCATCCTCTCTCTCCTCATCTCTCTCCCTCATCTCTCTCGCTCATCCTCTCTCTCATCCTCTCCTCATCTCTCTCCTCATCCTCTCTCGCTCATTCTCTCTCTCATCCTCTCTCTTCTTCATCCCCTTTCTCCTTCATCCTCTCTCTCATTCCCTCTCACTTTCCAACACAGATTCTTGCCATTTTCCATACCATAATAATCTTCTCAGAGGTGAAAGCCAGGGAGAAGGCTGTAGAAGGAAAGCAGAACAGTTTGAGCGCTATCCCTGCATGCTTAGAAGGCTGAATGTATTCCTAATGTTCCCACATATGAATTGAAACCAGAGCACGTACGAATTGCAATTCAATACGCTTGGCCAAGTAAAGTTAAATCGTATTTTCTGAACTGTAAAACCAACAATTTAAACAAACTAATTTCCTTTGAAGTGGCACCTCTAATATCAATAATTCCTTGATTTGACACATCTTTGTTAGCCTAAGTGTGTTTTCATCGTGTTTTGTCTGTAGTTGACTGTGACCACTGACCAGCCCCACCCTGCGATCACCGTAGTGATTAGAGAGCTCTCCTCTGGCCAGGGGCAGGACTCATGGTCCTCTCACTCGCATGTTTAATGAGTTCTAACTAGCTCTGAAGACCAGCTTGCATCTGGTGTTGACCACTAGACCAACAGTCAGCCATGGTTTATGAGTCTAGTTTACTTAAACATAACAAAACAATGGTTGTGTTAATAATGGTTTCAGAAGGGTTTTATCTATAGTGAAAACACAGAATGGTGCTGACCTGTGGGTGTGTCTGCCAGGGCCCTCTTGCCGGACTCTGTCCCCTAAGCAGGACCGTGACCAACACAAGCAGGAGAAACTCGCCGACACGGGCAGGGAGAGTGGAACATCCCTGAACGAGCTCTCCACCTCCAGCTCGGAGACCCACTCGGAGGCCAGCTCCCCCCAGGACGGGTCTGTGGTGGGGGTTGTGGTGGGGGGCTGCGGGGCCCTCCAGTCCGTGTCCCGCCAGCCCAGCACCCTGACCCTGGGTCTCCCCTCCGAGAAGGGCTCCTCAGTACAGTGGATGCAGCTGCCCAGCAAGCGGCGCAACAGCGAGCTGTTCCAGTCCCTGACGGGAGGGGGGGGAGGAGGGGCTGAGCCGGAGGAAGGAGAGGCCTGGTGTGGAGGAGGACATGAGGCAGTGCATACAGGACTTCCACAACATCACAATCCCACAGGACTTTCCTGAACGCAAGCGACAGTGGCAGTCTGAACTTCTCCAGAAGTATGGTATGTAAGGATCAGGCTGTGACTTGTTTACCGATGCTTACGGACTACACACACTGAGGTTCTGCCATTCTAAACCATGGTAACTTACAGATCTAGTTCTGCCATTCTAAACCATGGTAACTTACAGATCTAGTTCTGGAAAGCCATACAACAGAGTATTCTAAAGCCATTCAAAAATGTATCAAAATTATGTTCAAAACAGACAGCTCATCAACAAGTCTATATTAACTGTTTAACCATTTTTATGAAATTCATTTGATTTCTAAATAATGTTCAATGTTTGCTTGGTCTAGTAGTTGAAATGTAAAAACAGTTTAGTTGTTCTGAAATAGACAGTACAAACTCTAAATGGGAAAATACATTCAATAATATCTAGACTCAGCCTGTTTACACATTATAGATGAGTGATTGCCAATACCATTTATTATATGGTAATGGTATGGTTATATGGTATGGTTATGCTATACTAGTCCTTGTATGTTAGTATATGATGTCCATAATCAGTCTGTGAGTTCCAATGTGTATTGCTGCCACTCATTTGTGTTGTACAGTGAATACTGTGTACATTGGTACTGCAACAACGGCAGGTTTCATCCCAACTCCCAGTTCATACTGTGTGTGCCTGGGCACCGCCGAGCGACGTTAGGCAGGGGAGCGTGATGTGCGGTGGACTTGCTGTGTTCTAGTTCTGGGCTGGATGTATAGGAGCCCTGTAGCCTCTCGTCACAGGCTGTCGACAGGTGGGAAACCTGTCAGCCTTTCCTGTCCTGGATCTTTTGTCAAATTAAAGTGTTACAGAAAGACTGCAAACCTGCTGCCTTGTTACTACCCAAAGCCCTAATCTGGAGACTGCAGATGTACTGCATCAGGAGAAACCATTTCACATCTCGACTCTCAAGGTAAGTTGGAGTGTGTAATAACCAGGCTGGTAGGTGTGTTAGTGGCAGACACCAGCTTGTGCTCATGCAAGGTCCATCTCCACACAGCCTGTCACTACAGACTGAAAACCACTTCACCATTCTGGTAGGACATGTTTTGTTCCAATAAAGAAATAAAAAACAATAACATGTTCAGCACTGATAGCGCTGTTTCTATGGTAACTCCGGAGTGGATTGCTCTTTGAATACAAACATGTAACGGTGGTCTCCTCGTTTCCAGCTTGGTAATCTCACACTCCAGAGTTGGTGTCAACATGGAGACATGTCCGTCATGGTGGAGGCTGGGGGAGGGAGATGTATTATTCATTACAGTCTCTGCTGAAGAGTCATTATTGCTTGGCATCTGCCTTATGCAAATCCAGTGCTAACAAGCAATGATTTACTGGAGTTAGATCTGTCAATATAAAATGTGGGATTGGACCAGAAGGGACGACAGGAAGACAGGCTGCTGGGAGCTAGAGATACAAACTGGAACACAATCTGGTCTGTCGTCTGCTGGTTTAGTTAAAATATTTCTGCAGACCATGAGTGTAAACGGAACTTGATGGTAAAACCTTCTTGTGAATGCTGAGGATATCATGAATATGCAGGAAGAACATGGTCTCATTGTGCTCTAGAAAGCTGTTAAAAAAATCGGCAAATTTTATCAATTCTACCCTTCAAAGCTTGTTCCTTTTTCCGTCTATTAAATGCTGCAGGCCTTTCTAAAAGTGTCAGCATGATGAAGTTCTACTGGCACCATGTCTTTGTGGCACATATCTGACTTCAGAAATACCCTTTCATGTGTCAGAAGTAACTGGTAGAAAATTGTGTGTGTGCTGTGAAGTTTAATTTCTCCTCCATCAAAGAAAAAAAGGAGGTCCAATTATTCTGCCACTTCTCACCCACTACTTCTGCTTGGTTACAGTCCTGCTTCTGAACCCAAGTAACAAGGTGCTCATAAATGTCTTTAAGCAGAAAACTAATTCACACGCAAGCAAGCACCACAAACGTACAGAATGACTTCTAAACAACCCCAGATCTCATATCCACTGAATGTTTGAAAAACGAAATCCCAATCCTACAAGTTGTGATTCATCTGCTGTGATTGCATTCCTAACGTTTCAGTGACTCATGAGACATCAGGTTGAATAAATAATAGCTTCCTGTCTGCCATGCTGGATCTGGAGGGATTAACAGCTTCCCCACAGCCCAGGGAGATGGCTAATCTTTAAACGCAAAAAGAAAATCTGCCTTCCTCTGACAAGGAAGCTCATGTTCACCCTCCAACAAATTAAAACTCTGCTGTGGTGCATCCCTCCATCTGGAGTAATCTGGGAATCCTCCAGACCACCTGGGAATCCTCCAGACCACCTGGGAATCCTCCAGACCACCTGGGAATCCTCCAGACCACCACCTGGGAATCCTCCAGACCACCACCTGGGAATCCTCCAGACCATCTGGGAATCCTCCAGACCACCTGGGAATCCTCCAGACCACCTGGGAATCCTCCAGACCATTACCTGAGCCGCAACGCCAGCATCCCACTATCTTTACCTTCAAATGTGATTCATTCAGAAAACATTTCTATCCAAGTTGAGGGCAAATACTTTATAGGAAGTACAGCAGAAAGTCAAGGATCATGGCCAGACTTAAAAAAAATATGTGTCGTCTTAACGCAAATGCTAAATTACATGTTTTGGCACATATGGCGTTCCATAGTTTATATGTTTATAGTTTTAAATAAGGATTCATATAGAATATTTCAGACTTGCTGCAGCTGTGGTCCCACTGATAAGATTCATGCATCTGAATTCCTGTAATAAACAGAAGCATGGGCGTATCTAGCCCTATTCGCCCCTGCACAGAAGCAGAAAGACAGGGCTCTTGTTTTCAGCCTCCAGATGTCTGGACCTCCACAACATGGAAACCGTGTTCTGAAAATGAATTCCCTCTGTGGTCTTGGCATTGGTATCTTCAGGCCTGGATTAGGAATTGTGATTGACAGTCTTTCCTCTTCTCTTTCGATTGTCCCGTACGATTTACAGGTTTTGTGTATCTGGATTTTATTTTTCTGGAAATGTTAAATATTCTAGTCCAGTTGAAGTAAACAAACTGAATCAAATGAAAGTGAAATCCAACTGACCACCTCACAGAACTCAAGTTCATCTGGGGTGACTGTAGACATCAGAGATGCTTCCTCACTGTCAGTTGGTATTGTGCTGCAAGGTCAGTACCTTGGGGGGCAGTTCTGCACCTGTTGGCCCAGTTCCAGCTGGTGCTCATGAAGCCATGAGGGGGGGTGTATCTCTAATACAGCATCTCTAATACAGCATCTCTAATACAGCATCTCTAATACATCATCTCTATCAGAGCATCTCTAATACAGCATCTCTATCAGATCATCTATAATACAGCATCTCTTATACAGCATCTCTAATACAGCATCTCTAATACAGCATCTCTATCAGATCATCTATAATACAGCATCTCTTATACAGCATCTCTTATACAGCATCTATAATACAGCATCTCTAATACAGCATCTCTAATACAGCATCTCTAATACAGCATCTCTAATACATCATCTCTATCAGAGCATCTCTAATACAGCATCTCTATCAGATCATCTATAATACAGCATCTCTTATACAGCATCTCTAATACAGCATCTCTAATACAGCATCTCTATCAGATCATCTATAATACAGCATCTCTTATACAGCATCTCTTATACAGCATCTATAATACAGCATCTCTAATACAGCATCTCTAATACAGCATCTCTAATACATCATCTCTATCAGAGCACGTCTAATACAGCATCTCTATCAGAGCATCTCTAATACAGCATCTCTATCAGAGCATCTCTAATACAGCATCTCTAATACAGCATCTCTAATACAGCATCTCTAATACAGCATCTCTAATACAGCATCTCTCTCAATAAGAGCATCTCTCTCTATCAGAGCATCTCTATCAGAGCAGAAACTGGTGCAGAGCATCTCTAATAGACTAAACTCAGAACAAACTCTGTCATTCAAAATCTATCAAATATTTATATAGAAAATATTTCAACATGTACATTGACCTTCTCATGTCCTGAAGTTTAGTTAGAGCAGTGCTTCTCAATTATTTTCTGTCATGCCCCCCCTAGGAGACTGAAATTTTTTCGCGACCCCCCTAAATTGAAATACTATTGAGAACCTGCTAATATTTATTTATTTATATGTATAAGAGTTATATATGAGTTTGAGTTGCTAGCACCAGCATTCTGCATACAATCACATTATTATTAAAATAGATTAATAACATTTGCTGACATCTGCAACATCTTAAAACAATTTCCAAGTTTATTAACTCAATTTGTAACATTTAAACAAGACCGTTCAGTCTGTGTGAATCTCAAAACACAGAAAAAAAAACTAAATCCCCCCTGCCGCTCGCGCCCCCCCTGGGACCCCACCGCGACCCCCCAGGGGGTCGCGCCCCACCATTTGAGAAGCACTGAGTTAGAGGAAGTGCAGGAGGGTGCAGGAGGGTGCAGGAGGGTGCAGGAGGGTGCAGGAGGGGGCAGGAGGGGGCAGGGGGGTGCAGGAGGGTGCAGGAGGGTGCAGGAGGGGGCAGGAGGGGGCAGGGGGGTGCAGGAGGGTGCAGGAGGGTGCAAGAGGGTGCAGGAGGGTGCAGGGGGGTGCAGGAGGGTGCAGGAGGGTGCAGGAGGGTGCAGGAGGGTGCAAGAGGGTGCAGGAGGGTGCAGGAGGGTGCAAGAGGGTGCAGGAGGGTGCAGGGGGGTGCAGGGGGGTGCAGGGGGGTGCAGGGGGGTGCAGGGGGGTGCAGGGGGGTGCAGGGGGGTGCAGGGGGGTGCAGGGAGGGGTGCAGGGGGGTGCAGGGGGGTGCAGGAGGGGGCAGGGGGGGGCAGGGGGGGGCAGGGGGGTGCAGGGGGGTGCAGGGGGGTGCAGGGGGGTGCAGGAGGGGGCAGGAGGGTACAGACGTTCCCCCTCTGAGATGATGCTGTCACGTTCTGGGCTCCTGTCATAGGCTGACAATAAGGTGAATTTAGAGGCTTGGAAACTAATCAGCTGGTGACTGCAAATGGACAGGCAGATGTGTTCTCAGATGAAACGCTCTCTAATGAACTTGGCATTTTGATCCCCCAGCAGGGCACAGGCACAGTTGAGGGCATATTTGTCAAATATCAAAAGAATTGAGCGCAATCATTACTCATGCTTTCTTCATCCATATTGTCTGAAGGTTTCACGGATATTCCTCTTCATGGCGTCCTAAACGATGAAATGATGTTATGGTGCGTGCCCAGAATGTTTAATTCAGTTTTAGCAAGACATCAAATTATGCAGTTAATGTTTCGTACAGCACATTCATTTGTAATGCAATTATATTAAGATCACGAAATGATCTAATTGTCAGAGAATTGCAGATTTTTAAATAATGGGTTATTATTTTGTAAGCAGTGCAGGGCCAGATTGCGTCTCTCAGACAGTTGACATTCAGGGTTCTTTTTATGGTTCTACCATCCTGCTACTAACCAGTCGCCAGGGTCTCAACACATCCCTGCTGCTGAAGGTCTCAACACATCCCTGCTGCTGAAGGTCTCAACACATCCCTGCTGCTGAAGGTCTCAACACATCCCTGCCGCTGAAGGTCTCAACACATCCCTGCTGCTGAAGGTCTCAACACATCCCTGCTGCTGAAGGTCTCAACACATCCCTGCTGCTGAAGGTCTCAACACATCCCTGCTGCTGAAGGTCTCAACACATCCCTGCTGCTGAAGGTCTCAACACATCCCTGCTGCTGAAGGTCTCAACACATCCCTGCTGCTGAAGGTCTCAACACATCCCTGCTGCTGCTGCCAGGGTCTCAACACATCCCTGCTGCTGAAGGTCTCAACACATCCCTGCTGCTGAAGGTCTCAACACATCCCTGCTGCTGAAGAAACCGTCTCACCGAAGGCTCTTTCTTTATAGCATTCGACTCGAGTGGGAACTTAAATGTCACTTGCACAGTTCAGAGGACGGGAGCCTGGTGGGCTGATGAATAAATCAGACAGGAAGAGTGTTGAGGACGTGCGGCTCCTGAGCTGCGGGGAGGGAAACTGTGTTTACAGATGCTCCTCATCAACTTGTCATTGTCACATTCAGTACAATGTATTTATTACATCTTAAATTAGCCCTTTAAAGTCTTGATCATCTCGAAGCAGCATTGTTGTTGTATTATGCAACCGTATACCCAGGATGAAATTTTACAGGTTATTCTGATTATAAGGTCTCTTATCTTGCAGGTTATTCTGATTATAAGGTCTCTTATCTTACAGTTTATTCAGATTATAAGGTATCTTATTTTACAGGTTATTCTGATTATAAGGTCTCTTATCGTACAGGTTATTCTGATTATAAGGTCTCTTATATTACAGGTTATTCTGATTATAAGGTCTCTTATTTTACAGTTTATTCAGATTATAAGGTATCTTATTTTACAGGTTATTCTGATTATAAGGTCTCTTATCGTACAGGTTATTCTGATTATAAGGTATCTTATTTTACAGGTTATTCTGATTATAAGGTCTCTTATCTTACAGGTTATTCTGATTATAAGGTCTCTTATTTTACAGGTTATTCTGATTATAAGGTCTCTTATTTTACAGGTTATTCTGATTATAAGGTCTCTTATTTTACAGGTTATTCTGATTATAAAGTCTTTTGCATTTCAGCATCGCAGGCCAGAGGCGTCCTTATCCTTCTTGCGAGCTGCATGAATAGCTTGACTGCATCTGTTGGCATGGCGATGTGGACAACACAAAGAGATAGTGTGTGAGGACAGACGAGAGAGATGATGCGTAGGATTAGAGGCTCTGAGCTGGCCTCTCCATCTCTATCTCCTGGGTTAATGGACTGGGATCTGTCACGTTGATGCAGCATGCAGGCTACAGCCTCATAATGACTTATGATGAATGGAAGAGCAGGGGAAGTCAAGTTCACAGCTCAGACTGGTGCCAGATAAGCAGGTGAACATTTCTGTGAGCAAATGTATGACTTTTGGCCCTCAGGACGTCTAAAGGAAGATTAAACCTCAGGAGTATTCCCACAGAAAAGCGCCAATAACCAGAAGGAAACACTTAGTTTACTGTGGAGAAATGTGACTGCAACTTCAAATTAACAGATTTAAAACAGTGACATTTTGTGATATTTTCATTATTTTCTCTGTACTTGTCATCAGCGATGAACACAGAACCATTTTACACCCATTCCACTGGGGCTTTTGTGGGACAGGACCCTCCATTTCCACTCAATGTAGTTCACCTCAGGAACACAGCATCCCTGCAAGCTGATCTGTTTACACACACCCTCCCCAAAATCCACTGACTTTTAGCGCCATCTTGTGGTGTATTGCAGAAACTGGGCTGAAGAATGCGAAAGCTACATTAAGATTATCATCAGAATTGTATTAATTTTATACAGAAAATGTGTCATCAATCATTATTACAGTGAGTAATTCATAGCAAGTACGTCACTAACTACAATTGATCTATGGCAGGACACCAGCAAATTACATTCCTCTTCTGGAAAAGAATGAATTTACATTTGATGATTTCATTTAAAAACGTTTCAAATGCTCTGCATTTTTAAGACTTTTGTTAGTAACAGGGTCAATTAGCGGCCACTTCGCTTTAAAATTTAAACATTATGATAAATCCTAGTTTCAAACATCAGATATCAGACTGGATTAGATTCATTAACACATTATATATTCGTTTTCGATCATCCACATGTAAAGAAAATACACACATATTCGGTCCGTTGAGCAATTAATGTCAAACGTGTTGCAGAACGGTAGAATGGCAATCTGCACGGTTTGATTACTTTGATTACCCGTAGCTTAACACAACACGGAAGTAACAATTGACAAGTGCATTGATTGGAGCTCTTACTGGATCTTCAGTTTCCGAATTAATTTATGTTTTATTATGAAAAAACTAACAAACATATATTGTCTCTATTATCGTAGCAAACGGGCCACATTGACAGGGTGCCGTAAGCATATAACTCCACAAACAAAAGGGAATGAGCTAGCTTGTGCTAGCTATTAAAGTAGCAGGCTACCACATCGTTCATTTGGTTCATTTGACTGCAGTAGGGATCCGTCGGGTTAGCTTGTACCTGAACTTTGCTAGTCTATAGATATGACTGTTCAAAGGTAACTCGAATAGCTTGAAAGTTTCGGTTAGTTTGTTGGCAAGTCTGACAACAGCTATCTAGCTACAGCGGTACTCCATAGCTTGATACAGCATACAGTGTCTTATCTGGCGAGCACAATGAGAGTACGTTCGCCTGTCTTCGCATCCTTTTGCCTCATATTTGAGGTGTTGGGAATAGCTTTATTTTTAAGGGGATTTTTTCCTGTCCCGATCAAGTCATCTTTCTCATCAAAGAATTCGCTGTTGGACCTCCCAGCGGAGCCCGGGACAGGTGCAGTCTTCACTAGTACTGGTAGCCCGCTGGTACTGGTAGTCTTCACTAGTACTGGTAGCCCGCCTGCAGTCTTAACTAGTACTGGTAGCCTTCACTAGTACTGGTAGCCTTCACTAGTACTGGTAGCCCGCCTGCTAGCTTCCCATTTCTGCAGAAATGTATCATGTTCCAGTTGTACTGTTAAAGGGGCCAGATACATTAAACATTATTGTTGTCATATAGTTTTCTTAACTATATTTCAGGCATTAACAGGCAAAAGATCATGTAATTATTCAGACTACATTTAGGGGGGGTCACAAGGGGGTCCAAGCTTGTTGTCACAGGGGGACTGCCCCCCACCTCCCCAGACCTGACGGGGGTTTGAAGTTGCAGTGATCTGTAGTCAGATGCTCAACCACTTAGCTGTACACATCTTGAAATAATAATTAGTCATCTTCCACTGGAAACATGATGTGAGATGAAAATACTACAAGGCAGCTGTTAACTCCTCAGCTCAGCATTTGGTGACATTGTTTTTTGTTGTTGCATGACAGGGAACTCTGCTAATGCCTCCAGCGCCCCCCAGCCACTGTTTAAACGAGTGGTTATAATGTTGATTGACGCTCTGCGGGAAGATTTTCTATTTGGACCCAATGGACGGACTTACATGCCGTACACCAGACATGTGGTGGAGCGCGGGTCGTCGCACAGCTTCGTAGCCAAGGCGCGGGCTCCCACCGTCACCATGCCAAGGATCAAGGTACCGATGGAGCAGAGCAGCTCATTACCTGTCATCACTCAAGGAGATAGAAGGTGGAGTTGGCAAGTTTTGCGAACTTAGCAATTTTAGCTTGAGTTTGAAAGGATTCAAACCAAAATATCTCACCCCTCCGTTAAAAGCCGCTCCTCAAAAACACATGAACTCGCTGCCTGACTCCTGCCCGTCCAGTTCAGTCCACAAGCCGTCCAATCATTAGTGCAGGTCAGACCCTAATGATTGGTCATGTTTAGTCCTGCGATGCCCACAGATATCGGATTGATTACATCTTACTGTCAAAACCTTTAGATTTATTGGTTGCTATCAGGATGTGAAGTTTATTTAATTAAATATGACAAAAAGTACTTCTCAACAACATTACCTACCCACCCTTTAACTTTTGTCGTGCAAATGATGAATACCAATTGCTAAATTGGTGTGTTGCTGAAGATATGTTCTGTAATTAGTCAGAAGGTGGCAGTATTGTACCACTGTGACAGAGTACTGCACCTGATATCACTGCAGTGCAGCCAGTAAACTGGCAGCCCAGCTAGCTAACCCACATCTCAACCTCACAGAAGCTTCACATAGAACACTTACCTCAGGCAGCCTGACAGAAATATATAGGAAAATAGGAAACAATGGATGTTGAGGATGAGATCATTGAGATGACCAGGGCCTACTAAGATGAAACTCTATCACACACACTCAATATTTAACAAGTTGTTATGACTTTCTTTCTGACTTAATTTATGTTCCAAACATGAAAGCGCTGTGAACATCAAGCTCTCTAAACGCTGCTCAGCCACCATGTTTGTTTAGACTGTCAGGCGCAGTCAGAGGATTGTGGAATCCTTCCTCTGCATGATGACATCAACAGAAACAGCTTGTCTCTCTTTGATCTGGACTGTTTTCATGCCAGATCTCAGAAAACAAGTAATCAGGTTGGATCCCAGTCTCTCCCCAGAGCGTTACCACAGCAGCAGAATAAAGATTTTGTTGACTTTGACATTATTTAAAAGTGTATGCTGATCATTGTCAGTTTTTATCAGAAGTTAGTTACACTACAACCTGTAGAATTGTGCATGCCATTAACCCTGGTCGTGCAGAGAGAGGACCCTGGCGTGCAACACACCTGACGTCTGACCTGTACCTGTTTGGTTCAAGGTGAACCCAGCCCTCTCTGGCCCACCCAGCCCTCTCTGCCCCACCCAGCCCTCTCTGCCCCACCCAGTCTGCCCCACCCAGCCCTCTCTGCCCCACCCAGCCCTCTCTGCCCCACCCAGTCTGCCCCACCCAGCCCTCTCTGGCCCACCCAGCCCTCTCTGCCCCACCCAGCCCTCTCTGCCCCACCCAGCCCTCTGTCTGGCACCTGACCGTCTATAACTGAGCCCTCTGTCTGTCCTGCAGGCTCTGACCACAGGCACCATCCCTGGGTTCATAGACGTGGTGATGAACCTGAACTCCCCAGCGCTGACTGAAGACAACCTGATCTGGCAGGCCAAGACAGCCGGGAGGAGACTGATCTTCTACGGGGACGACACCTGGGTCCGCCTCTTCCCCAAACACTTCCTGGAGCACGACGGCACCTCCTCCTTCTTCGTGTCTGACTACACTGAGGTCAGTCTGTATCCTGGGTGTCTGCACTGAGGTCAGTCTGTATCCTGGGTGACTACACTGAGGTCAGTCTGCATCCTGGAGGTCTGCACTGAGGTCAGTCTGTATCCTGGGTGTCAGAGTCTGTGTCTCTGCATCTCAATGTCTTCCCTCGTGCAGGTGGACAACAATGTGACGCGTCACCTGGACGTCACGCTTAAGAGAGACGACTGGGATGTGCTGATCCTGCACTACCTGGGCCTGGACCACATCGGTCACACCAGCGGGCCCCACAGCTCCCTCATCCAGCCCAAACTACTGGAGATGGACGACATCCTCAAGAAGATCCACTCCTCGCTCATCTCCAAGGTGCTTCCTCCCCCTCCCTTGACTCCCGATTGTCTTTCGGAGTGTGTGTGTGTGTGTGTGTCAAACTTAGTCACTCACACAAACATAAGCTTTTATTAATTTATTATTCCCTTTGCCTGAAACTTTGAAGTTGATCTGTTTGTAAACACATTTATGTAATTTCCTGAAAGCTCATATATTTTTCATTCCCAGTAATAATTTGTACGGTATCACTTGGTATTATGAGTCGGCTCTGCATCATTTATTTGTGTGAGAGCGATACATAGCTTGTTTCCTGTTCACGTTTTAATGGGATCATGACTGAAACTGTGTTCTCCTGCATATTTAACCATCCGTGTAGTTGAGCCGGGAGATCCCCCCGGTAGCTCTTTGAGCAGCGCTTGTTGAAAGCCTTGCCGCAGCCTTGCTGCCTCCACGCTCCGCAGAGCCATTGTGACCTATATATAGACACATCTGATAGTGGTCCCGTAAGCCCAACAGCAGACATGTTCCTCAGATGAGGCCCTCTCAGTTTCCAGGTAGGCTATATAAAACACTGACTTTTATCACCCGCCTCCGAACTAGAAACCTGTGGTTATTTGCATGCCGTAGTGCGCTAGAGAGAGTGTTGTTCTGGGGAGGATGTTGGAAAAGGGGTGTGGAGGAGGGGGGTGGAAGAGGGGGGGTGGAGGAGGGGGGGGGTATTATCCACCTCTCTCTGTTCAAACCTAACTGCAGCTCTGGCCTACTTGGGCTTGTGGTAATTATGAGGAACAGTAGAGTTGTTTCCTACTCTACTTAGAGAGAGGAAAACTCAACATGGGAGGGACTGGAGGACTGGAGGACTGGGGGACTGGGGGACTGGAGGACTGGGGGACTGGAGGACTGGAGGACTGGAGGACTGGGGGACTGGGGGACTGGAGGACTGGGGGACTGGAGGACTGGAGGACTGGGGGACTGGGGGACTGGAGGACTGGAGGACTGGAGGACAGGGAGGACTGGGGGACTGGGAGACTGGGGGTACTGGGGGACTGGAGGACTGGGGGGCTGGAGGACTGGAGGACTGGAGGACTGGAGGACTGGAGGACTGGAGGACTGGGGGACTGGAGGACTGGAGGACTGGGGGACTGGAGGACTGGGGGACTGGGGGACTGGGGGACTGGGGGACTGGAGGACTGGGGGACTGGAGGACTGGGGGACTGGAGGACTGGGGGACTGGGGGACTGGAGGACTGGGGGGCTGGAGGACTGGAGGACTGGGGTACTGGAGGATTGGGGGACTGGGGGGACTGGAGGGCTGGGAGACTGGAGGGCTGGAGGACTGGGGGGACTGGAGGACTGGAGGACTGGGGGACTGGAGGACTGGGGGACTGGAGGACTGGGGGACTGGAGGACTGGAGGACTGGAGGACTGGGGACTGGAGGACTGGGGGACTGGAGGGCTGGAGGACTGGGGGACTGGAGGACTGGAGGACTGGAGGACTGGGGGACTGGAGGACTGGAGGACTGGAGGACTGGAGGACTGGAGGACTGGAGGACTGGAGGACTGGAGAGACTGGAGGACTGGGGGGCTGGAGGACTGGAGGACTGGGAGGACTGGGGGACTGGAGGACAGGGGGACTAGGGGACTGGAGGACAGGGGGACTGGGTGTGGGTGGTGTGTGGGGTTGGGCGTGGCTGGTGTGTGGAAAGGTGTATGGGGTTCCTGAAGACAAATTGAAGTTGAAATAGCGCAAATAATGAATTAGTTTCCATCATCTTTGATGGTGTGATTGTGTAGGTCATAATAATTGCAGAGGCTGTCATCAGTCATCAGTGATGAAGCTCTGTGCTCCACGTAGGACACACATCCCCTGGAATAAACACATCAGTTGCCGGGCGAAGCCTGACATCTTCTACTGTTCCGCTCCGTTTCCTTTCATGGCATGTTTTCCTGTTGCCGTGACTGCAGCCCTGTGAAGCGTAGTGTCTGGCAGGTCCTCGCGAGCCTGGATGAGAGCCTGGATGAGGGCCTGGATGAGAGCCTGGATGAGAGCCTGGATGAGAGCCTGGATGAGAGCCTGGATGAAAGGGAACAGAGATGGAGGCCTCCGCAGCCTGTCTCCTCCTCACCTCACAGTCTGCAGGCCTGGGGAGGACAGGAAGGCTTCAAGGCACAACTTGTTAAAGTTCTCTCATCACCTAAACTATGTCTCCACTCTCGAGGGCTCTCATCATCAAGTTATGACACTAGAGAGGGCTTGTGCTGTATATTTTAAGAGCTATTTTTCTGTTCGTCTGTGTATGAGAGAGAGAGGGGGTAGAAATCCCCATGTCTTCTGAGTGGCACCTCTATTAATAAGATTCCTGTTCCTGCTGGAATTAGACAGGACTACAGGAAGTGACAGAAAGGTGTGAAGGAACCAATTATGACTGCTAATGTTTCTTCATGCTATTCTTGTTAAAGCTGTAATCTAATTTCTGCTGTTAATTGCTGTGTTGTGCATATGGCTTGGTTCTTCTCAGTGGCTGTTTACAGCTGGAAAGCTCTGTTTTCAAATACATGCTGAATATCGCAGAATATGTTTTTGTCAGTCTGAAGATTTTTTAATATGGAGATGGTAGCAAAATAGAATAGATGTTCTCATCTATGTTCTCATTTTCGCCTGGAAATGTTCTTATTCTGGTCAAGGATATTGAATTTCTGCAGTCTTTTCAGAGCTGAGGAACTGTGACAGGCAGGATAATGCCATCCTTCCTTGTACCTCTCCATGTCTGTCTCCTCTCTCTTTAAGGTCTCTATTCTCCCAGCTCTCTGCTCCTCTCTCCTTCTCTCTGCTCCTCCTCTCTGCTCCTCCCAGTTCTCTGCTCCTCCTCTCTGCTCCTCCCAGCTCCTCTCTGCTCCTCTCTCCTTCTCTCTGCTCCTCTTCTCTGCTCCTCCCAGTTCTCTTCTCCTCCCAGCTCTCTCCTTCTCTCTGCTCCTCTCTCCTCCTCTCTTCTCCTCCCAGCTCTCTCCTTCTCTCTGCTCCTCCTCTCTCCTCTCTGCTCCTCTCTGCTCCTCCTCCCTCCTCTCTGCTCCTCTCTGCTCCTCTCTCCTCCTCTCTGCTCCTCTCTCCTCCTCTCTGCTCCTCTCTCCTCCTCTCTGCTCCTCTCTGCTCCTCTCTGCTCCTCTCTGCTCCTCCTCCCTCCTCTCTGCTCCTCTCTGCTCCTCTCTCCTCCTCTCTGCTCCTCTCTCCTCCTCTCTGCTCCTCTCTCCTCCTCTCTGCTCCTCTCTCCTCCTCTCTGCTCCTCTCTCCTACTATGTAGCAGAATGACTTCAGAGCTGTGACTTCCTATCCCAGATGACCCATCTGAAGGCTGCAGTAGAAGTTTATAATAATAGTTTGAATGTGAATAAGGGGAACATAGATTAGTATTTGTGTTATTACAGAGGGGCCGCTGTTAGGGGCTGTGCTAGTGAGGCTCCGAGCAAGCTGAGGTCACAGTACATCTGTGTTTCAGACTCCACACATCCACCTTGTAAATCACAGTGTCGCATGGCAAGGTGAGGAGCTAGTTAGCTGATGTGCTTCTGCTGGGGGGTAGTTAGCTGGGACGGGTAGGTGGGGGGTAGTTAGCTGGGAGGGGTAGGTGGGGGGGTAGTTAGCTGGGAGGGGTAGGTGGGGGGGAGGGGGTAGTTAACTGGGAGGGGTAGGTGGGGGGGGAGGGGGTAGTTAGCTGGGAGGGGTAGGTGTAGTTAACTGGGAGGGGTAGGTGGGGGGGAGGGGGTAGTTAGCTGGGAGGGGTAGGTGGGGGGGGGGAAGGGGTAGTTAGCTGGGAGGGGTAGGGTAGTTAACTGGGAGGGGTAGGTGGGGGGGAGGGGGTAGTTAGCTGGGAGGGGTAGGTGGGGGGGGAAGGGGTAGTTAGCTGGGAGGAGTAGGGTAGTTAACTGGGAGGGGTAGGTGCAGTAGCAGCCCAACACTAGCATCTCCACCAGACAGGCAGGGCAGTCCTGACACCTGTTCAATCACGGGGAAAGTGGGAGGGTCATGAGGAAAGTGGGAGGGTCATGGGGAAAGTGGGAGGGTCATGGGGAAAGTGGGAGGGTCATGGGGAAAGTGGGAGGGTCATGGGGAAAGTGGGAGGGTCTTGGGGAAAGTGGGAGGGTCTTGGGGAAAGTGGGAGGGTCATGGGGAAAGTGGGAGGGTCATGGGGAAAGTGGGAGGGTCTTGGGGAAAGTGGGAGGGTCTTGGGGAAAGTGGGAGGGTCTTGGGGGAAGTGGGAGGGTCATGGGGAAAGTGGGAGGGTCATGAGGAAAGTGGGAGGGTCTTGAGGAAAGTGGGAGGGTCTTGAGGAAAGTGGGAGGGTCTTGAGGAAAGTGGGAGGGTCTTGAGGAAAGTGGGAGGGTCTTGAGGAAAGTGGGAGGGTCTTGAGGAAAGTGGGAGGGTCTTGAGGAAAGTGGGAGCCTCTGAGTGTTGCTGAGCTGACCTCTGACCCCTGGCTGTTGTCTAGGAGGAGGAGGGCTCGCTGCCGTACCTGCTGGTGCTGTGTGCCGACCACGGCATGTCAGACACAGGCAGTCATGGAGGCTCCTCCGAACCAGAGGTCAACACCCCCCTGGTGCTCATCAGCCCCGCCTTCAGGAGGAAAGGTGAGTGTGTCTCCTCCCCTCCCCTCTCCTCTCCTCTCCTCTCCTCCCCTCTACCCTCCTCTCCTCTCCTCTACCCTCCTCCCCCTCTCCTCTCCTCTCCTCTCCTCCCCTCTACCCTCCTCCACATCTCCCCTCTGGCTGTGAGCAGTTGTGTGGCTGTACAGTAATGTGTAGACTTGTTAATCTGGCTGTGAGCAGTTGTGTGCCTGTACAGTAATGTGTAGACTGGTTCATCTGGCTGTGAGCAGTTGTGTGGCTGTACAGTAATGTGTAGACTGGTTCATGAACAGGCTGTGATGAACGTGTCACGGCACCTCAGAGTCAATGTGATAATTGTTTCTTTTTTCATCTCTTCTATTTTCGTTTCTTTCTGCCTGTTTGTATTTCCATGTCAGCTTGTGATTAGGAAGGAGATGAATCATAGCTAGCCAGCTCACATAGCACTGCTGCACACCTTACATCTTTACAGGTACCTATATACCTTAATGGCTATGTGTGTGTGTGTGTTTGTGTATGTATGTGTGTATGTGTGTGTGTATGCGTGCGTGTGTGTATGCGTGTGTGTGTGCTCCTGCAGTGGGGATGGAGAAGCCCTCCATGGTGGAGCAGGTGGACCTGCCCTCGTCCCTGGCCCTGGGGCTGGGGCTGGCTGTGCCTCAGAACAACGTGGGTCACCTGCTGCTGCCCCTGCTGGAGGATCTGCCTCTGAGACAGCAGCTCCGCTACCTGCAGCTCAACACTCACCAGCTTAGCACACTGCTCCGGGACAGCACCACCGACTACCAGAGAGGTACACACACTCCAACCCTCTGAACTCACATACACACATACGTGTGTACTCACACACACACTCTCACTGTACTCTGAGGGCCTCATGTACGTACATTTGCAAACGTAGCGTTATTAGCGCCATGGCTAACACGCAGGAAGCGCACGCTGTGATACTTCAGTTTGTATATAGCTGTCTCTATAGCTGTGTTCAGTTCATCTTATTAGAGATATGCTGTCTCTATAGCTGTGTTCAGTTCATCTTATTAGAGATATGCTGTCTCTATAGCTGTGTTCTGTTCATCTTATTAGAGATATGCTGTCTCTATAGCTGTGTTCAGTTCATCTTATTAAAGATATGCTGTCTCTATAGCTGTGTTCAGTTCATCTTATTAGAGATATGCTGTCTCTATAGCTGTGTTCTGTTCATCTTATTAGAGATATGCTGTCTCTATAGCTGTGTTCAGTTCATCTTATTAGAGATATGCTGTCTCTATAGCTGTGTTCAGTTCATCTTATTAGAGATATGCTGTCTCTATAGCTGTGTTCTGTTCATCTTATTAGAGATATGCTGTCTCTATAGCTGTGTTCTGTTCATCTTATTAGAGATATGCTGTCTCTATAGCTGTGTTCAGTTCATCTTATTAGAGATATGCTGTCTCTATAGCTGTGTTCTGTTCATCTTATTAGAGATATGCTGTCTCTATAGCTGTGTTCTGTTCATCTTATTAGAGATATGCTGTCTCTATAGCTGTGTTCAGTTCATCTTATTAGAGATATGCTGTCTCTATAGCTGTGTTCAGTTCATCTTATTAGAGATATGCTGTCTCTATAGCTGTGTTCTGTTCATCTTATTAGAGATATGCTGTCTCTATAGCTGTGTTCAGTTCATCTTATTAGAGATATGCTGTCTCTATAGCTGTGTTCTGTTCATCTTATTAGAGATATGCTGTCTCTATAGCTGTGTTCTGTTCATCTTATTAGAGATATGCTGTCTCTATAGCTGTGTTCAGTTCATCTTATTAGAGATATGCTGTCTCTATAGCTGTGTTCAGTTCATCTTATTAGAGATATGCTGTCTCTATAGCTGTGTTCAGTTCATCTTATTAGAGATATGCTGTGTGTTCTAGCAAGGTGGGGATGTTTCTGAGATTAAACATGAAAGCTTGAACATCAGTTAGCATGTCTCTTAGGGAAAGCCTCCCATCCCCAAGACAACAGAGACAGTTCTGTCTGGAATAATACAATAGCCTGGTTAATTTAAAAGTTGAGCTTCAAAATGAGCACTGCAGCAGGTTCTTAATTTTTTTTACTGATTGTGATGTGGGGTTCTGTGTTTACATACATCTCTGTCCTCGGGGAACTGAGATACAGAGCTTTGTCATACAATACAGACCAGATCTCTGTCGTAATGAGGCCTCGAGCTAACTCACACACACTCTCACACACACACACACTCTCACACACACACACACAGTCTCACACACACACACCCACACCGCTCCCGGAGGTGAGATGAAGGCTGAGATGAACCCGTCAGTGACGTTGTGTCACCATGTCAGGTGATACAGGAAGCCAGTAAAAGCTGATTCATCATGCCCAAGTGAGTCCTCTTGTCTGGAGCACGACTCCAGGGATCATCTGAGCTCCTCTAACCAGCTGCTGATCACTTCTGCTGCAGCTCAGAGAGATGTTGTTGACAAGGCCGACAACTCCACTCCATTCAGTATCTGGTTGATTGGTTTCCATAGTGATGTGGCGATTGGCGCTAGCCACATCTGGTAGAGGCGGGAGAGGGGAGCGAGTCTGTTAGCCTTCTGGAAGCTGTGCTGTCTGTTAGCCTTCTGGAAGCTGTGCTGTCTATTAGCCTGTGTTTATCTGAGGCCCACCTGAGGCTGAGCTAGTCTGGTTTACATGATGAAGAGAAGCATGACTGCCCTCCAGTCAGGTTCATCAATGATGCATGCATACAAATACATTTTTTCCCAGAAATTTTTTTTCAACCTTGCCAAACTTTTTGGGGGAAACTTTTTTTTCATACACAACACCAAAACGTTACAGCCAGCAGCAGCTGGCAGGTACAGATTCATGATAACCCAGAACACGAGGACAGGGTTTCATTCTGCATCGTTTGCAACGGAAGTGACAAGTGACCAATCATGAGGCTGCTACTGACTGCAGTGTAACTTGGCAACAAATGTTGCTGTCACTCTAACAATATCAGACAGCTGACAGGAGATGGAGAAGATTTGGTTAACAAAAACATCTGTCTTTATCTCACTCTCTCCATCTCTCTAATGATCTTTCTCTCGCTCACATCATAGTCACATACCCACGCAGGCACACACACACACCGCCACACACACACCGCCACACACACACCGCCACACACACACCGCCACACACACTCTTCTGCCAAATTCCCTTTTTAATCTCCCCGCTGTGTGCTATTAACTGCAAGTGCCCATCCATGACCTAAAGAGAGTGTTCAGACCACTTGCTGTGTGTGTCTGGTGGAACCTGGCCAGAGCTGTTAGGACCCTGATTCATACGCTGGGGCCTGTGACACCCTCACAGTGCGTCATCACAACACTCATTCATCATTGTTACCATTTTACTCTGACTGGCCGGTCATCAATCGATGCTTATCTTTCACGTTGTTGGAATCTTAGAGTCTGGAATAAAGCGAAAACAAAGAACAATGAATCACTAGTCTTCTGTACACAGAGTGATGTTTGAAGTATATATTTGTATGTTCCCCTCCAGAGGCGGGCTCCGAGCAGGCGCGCGTGGCGCAGAAGGCCCACAGCAGCTGGCTGCGTCTGCAGCAGGAGGGCAGCACTCCGGAGGTGCTGTCCAGCCAGGGGGGCAAGGCGGTGCAGCTGTACCAGCAGGCCCTGGCCTCCCTGAGCTCAGCTCTCAGCAGGCAGCTGGGACGCTACGACCTGTACTCCATGCTGGTGGGCATGGCCCTCGTCTTCCAGGTGAGGAGCTCTCCCTGGAGGGATGCTCAGTATGGGATTATTATCATCATCAGTACATTATTATAATTATCAGTACATTATCATCATCATCAGTACATTATCATCATCATCAGTACATTATTATAATTATCAGTACATTATCATCATCATCAGTACATTATCATCATCATCAGTACATTATCATCATCATCAGTACATTATCATCATCAGTATATTATCATCATCAGTACATTATCATCATCATCAGTACATTATCATCATCAGTATATTATCATCATCAGTACATTATCATCATCAGTACATTATCATCATCATCAGTATATTATCATCATCAGTATATTATCATCATCATCAGTACATTATCATCATCGGTACATTATCATCATCAGTACATTATCATCATCATCAGTACGTTATTGTCATCATTATCATCATTATCAGTACATTATTAACATAATTATAAGTATGTTATTATTATCATCAGAACTGATATAGTGGATTATTCTAGCTTCATTTCGTAGCTTCATTTACGCAAAACAAATAAAACTAGAGAGCATACAATTTCTGGGGTAATTGTGAGGGTGTGCTTGTGGCTGCCCCAGCTGCCCATAGTCTCACTGTGTTTACTGATATCAACCACTCAGTGTTTTTACATTGCTTTTAGACAGCAAAGAACATTTGTGTAGGTTGTTGGTCAACTCGTCCCGTTATCTGGTTATTAATTCCTGGAGAGCAACCATTAGTTGACATGTGCATTGAGTTTTTGTGGGAGTTTTTCCTTGTCTTCCTTGAGGGTTTAGGTTGGTTGAGAGGCAGGTCTATGGGCGTATGTGAAGCCCTCTGTGACATGCTTGCGTGTAAAAGGGCTATACAAATACATTTTGATTTTATGTAATCTAGTAAACTTGTAATAAACCATACAACCAACATTGCTTCCAGTTGATAGGCCATAATGTAATTTTACACAATACAGGATTAAAAAATGAACACCCATCTTTGCTATATTGAAAGGGTCAATTGTAGGCTATGGGACTATACTATTCCAGTTTGTCTACACTCCAAAACATCGTTTCCAACCCAGCGGCTAGTTAAATATATAGGACAGAACACACGTTGGGTTAAACTAACCCAGCAAGATGGGTTGACCATTTAACCCAGAATGTTGGGTTGGTCATTAAACGCCTCAATGCCTAGCTAGCATTTAAATTGATTCATACAAACACGAAGAAAACACAACGTTGTTAGCACATTTTTAATTTTCTGTTTAATGTAGCCTTCTGTACAGTAGACTAACGCTACCTTTTCTATTTGTATTACCATCCACTTTTGGCGCCTTCACGAACGAACAGCCAGTCGTTAGCTAAGCTAGCTAGCTAGCTAGACTAGAGCTATCTAGGCTACTAGAGCTACGCTAAACATTCCAAAAGCAGACAGTTGCAAAAAAAACTCCTTAAAACAAATCGTTTGCAGTAGGCTACCGTACGTTTATTTCGGTAGGGTTCTTCTGTATAGTTGACATTTGCTTCGCTGGCTAGACTAGTAAATGTAGACTAAGTTAGCCGGTTGCAAACTGAGGTAGTGCTAACGGCTAAAACAAGCTAACGCTATCCTCAACAACACCTACAGTACTAGCTAGGACTCGGAGAATCTCACCATTCAGTTGCTGCAAGAAATGTGGCTACAGTACACCGCCGGACTAGTATTTTTGCTGTCCCCTTATCTTGGTAGGTAGGCTACAACAGATAACCCTTTAGTAAATTAGCAAAATATGTCCTTGCTGAAAAGACCGTTGACAATTACATGTATGCTGCAGATGAACCAGCAGCTGGGTTATAGTGAGGCATCCGCTGGATAAGGTACCAGGTGGTCGTATCTAATGCGTCGTTGCTAACATGTGCCGACGCTGTGACGTAGACTATTATAACTGAGTAGTCTACCCTTTGCCGACAAAATCAACTTTATGCCACAAAAACGTTGTATGGTCCTAAACTGTGCAACGGAACGTACATAAAAGTAATAGCAACTCAATCGGGACCAAGACGAAACTTTTGACGTCAACGTTTTCTATGTAGTCCAAATATTGACAGAGAAATAGGGCGGCAAAAATAATAATAATAATAAATATATATGTGAGATAACAAAGGTTGTGCTTCATGCCGAAGGCAAAGCACACCCAATAAAGGGATGGCAATACTGTTAAGGAGACGTTATTGCTGTGGTTTTCTGCTTCATTTTTCTGGCTTGTTATTTTCTGTATGATTTGACTTAATTTGCCCACCCCTGTTCCATACTTGTGCATTAATATTTCATGAACGTAACTCTTTTCCTAAATATGCAAGATTTGGTTTGGTTTTTCAGCCTAGGCAAAGTTCTCAAGCAACTACAGGGTGTTTTCATAGCTGTTGTTGAGAACTCCATTCTCTAACACTATTATGGGGAGCACTGTTATTTAGAGCAACAACTCTTTATACAGCGAGGAGTTAAAAGGAGTAGACATTAGCAGAAGGATTAGGGTTATTAACCCAGTCCCCTGGTGGGCCCCTCCACACAGTCCCCTGGTGGGCCCCTGGTGGGCCCCTCCACACAGTCCCCTGGTGGGCCCCTGGTGGGCCCCTGGTGGGCCCCTCCACACAGTCCCCTGGTGGGCCCCTGGTGGGCCCCTGGTGGGCCCCTCCACACAGTCCCCTGGTGAGCCCCTGGTGGGCCCCTGGTGGGCCCCTCCACACAGTCCCCTGGTGGGCCCCTGGTGGGCCCCTCCACACAGTCCCCTGGTGGGCCCCTGGTGGGCCCCTCCACACAGTCCCCTGGTGGGCCCCTGGTGGGCCCCTCCACACAGTCCCCTGGTGGGCCCCTCCACACAGTCCCCTGGTGGGCCCCTCCACACAGTCCCCTGGTGGGCCCCTCCACCCAGTCCCCTGGTGGGCCCCTCCACACAAACCTGCTGGGCTCACACGCTGGCTGCTGGGCCCACATGCTGAGTCACCTGCAACAAGCATTTGAACATGATTCATCTAACTCCTTTAAGAAATGCTATCCACAAGGTTCTCTCGGGTTCCGGGTTCCCAGCCTTGCCTGGTCTCTCCTGTCTGAGGGACCAGGAGGGAGGAAGAAGGAGCTGTTTCACAAGGAAAGTTTGACAGTGAGCTGCTCGTCTCTGAGGAGAGCCAAGGACAAGCCTGTGATGTTCTCTTCTCTCCCCTTTGTGTGTGTGTGTGGTGTGTCTCTGTGGTGTGTGTGTGGTGTGTCTCTGTGGTGTGTGTGTGTGTGTGTGTGTGTGGTGTGTGTGTGGTGTGTCTCTGTGGTGTGTGTGTGTCTCCAGTCCGTGCTGCTGCTGCTGCTGGCCCTGCCGGAGGCTCTGGGTGTCTCGGGGGAGGTGGAGGTTCCTGTGGGCGCCGCCCTGCTGGCCCCGCCCTGCTACCTGCTCTCTCTGCTGCTCTGCTCCGCTCACGTGCTGCTCTGCACCTCCGCCCAGGCCTCCTGCTACTCCTGCAGCCTCCCCTGGGGGCTGGTGTTCCCTGCACTAGCCTTCTCCTCAGCCCTGCTCTGCATACTGCTCTCCATGGCAACCAGGAGGTTTCCCCTGGGAGCAAAGCCCCCTGGGAAGGTGAGTTTTTTCCCCTCCTTCTATCAAGCACCATCACTGGCAGGGTCTCTCAGGTTGAAGGAGTGATTTAATGAGATGTGGTTGAGGGGGGGCAGGCAGAATGAGGGACCTGGATGATAAGGGTTGAGGGGGGGCAGGCAGAATGAGGGACCTGGATGATAAGGGTTGAGGGGGGGCAGGCAGAATGAGGGACCTGGATGATAAGGGTTGAGGGGGGCAGGCAGAATGAGGGACCTGGATGATAAGGAGTCAGGTGGCTGAGGGGTTAGGGATTAGGGGGGGTTAGGGAGTCGGACTCGTAATCTGAAGGTTACCGGATCGATTCCCGGCTGTGCCACATGACGTTGTGTCCTTGGGCAAGGCACTTCACCCTACTTGCCTCAGGGGGAATGTCCCTGTACTTACTGTAAGTCGCTCTGGATAAGAGCGTCTGCTAAATGACTAAATGTAAATGTAAAATGATAAGGGTTGAGGGGGGGGCAGGCAGAATGAGGGACCTGGATGATAAGGGTTGAGGGGGGGGGCAGGCAGAATGAGGGACCTGGATGATAAGGGTTGAGGGGGGGCAGGCAGAATGAGGGATGGATGATAAGGGTTGAGGGGGGGCAGGCAGAATGAGGGACCTGGATGATAAGGGTTGAGGGGGGGCAGGCAGAATGAGGGACCTGGATGATAAGGGTTGAGGGGGGGCAGGCAGAATGAGGGACCTGGATGATAAGGGTTGAGGGGGGGGCAGGCAGAATGAGGGACCTGGATGATAAGGGTTGAGGGTTGTCAGGACCACAGGACTGGCTCAGGCTCTGTCCGCTGGGATCTCAGCAGCAGAAATAGAGGAAATACATCGTCAGTAGTATACCTAGGATCATCGGGCGTTTCGGCCTTTCGAAACACTAGACACCCTCCCCTAGGCAGGCCCACCAGGGTTGATCAAATCACTAGTGTGTATTTCCAGTCCAATTGGTGAGTAAACAGCTCCTGAGGGTTCTAATAGGTCTATAGTGGAAAAGTCAAAGTACTCAAGTAGAAGTAGACATTGGGGGCAGGAGGTCCAAACTGGGGATGAATTGCAAAAATTGAGTGAGGGCTGTTGGGATAAATAATGATGTCCTGAGGAAGTAGGGGTGACTGGGTGTTTGAGGGGAAAAGGAATGAGTATTAGCATAAGGGTGATCTATTTTAAGCGTTTGAAGATATTTTGGGGGATTTAAAAAAATAATAATTACCATTTTAAATGTTATGCTAAGCTAATGTTATCGCAAAATGGTGCAATCTTACCTTGTATCCTGCCCACTGCTCTCGCCACACGGAAAATGTTGGGGTAGAAAAGATACCCAGTAAGATGTACAATAAACTGTGCAAGAGAACACGTCCAAGAGAATACATTTCTCATGGGGGGGCAGCAATGCTAGGAACCAGGGAGGCAAAAGCGTATCCTGGGGTATGGGTTTGATCACACCCCTCAGGCTAAAGGGGGGATGATCAGGATCAGTCAAAGGTGTAGTGCGGTGGTGCATGAGTGGGGCTACCCCCCGTAAAAGACTGGGCTACGATCAAGGTCCTGAGCCCTGGACCACCACATCCTGCGTGCTGTCCCGAGTGGGACGCAGGAGGGCCGCATTCTTACCGCCCACCCAAACAGACTGCTTGTTTACACCGCAAGGTTACCACAGCCTGCCCGGAGAGGGCCTGAAGAACCACTTACCCAGACAGACTGCTTGTGATCACAGCCTGCCCAGAGTGGGTCAAAAACCTCCCACCCACTTAGACAAGCTGCCCCTGTCACAGCTTGCCCAGAGAGGGCTGAGGAGGGTGCTGGCGGAAGGGAGGCAAGATTCTAAATCTTGGAACACCTTACAAGCTTCTACCAGCGGCTACGGCCTAGGTTTGTCGGCGGGTGAGTCCTAGGAATATGTCCCATTGTGCTAAACCACTGGACCCACCAATCTTCTACCAACGCTAACTATACATCAGCAAAGGTGTCAGGGCCTCCACCCAGAAATGGGGAAGGGCCCCTGTGAAATAAAATACCAGACTGTACCACCTGTATGTAAGGGGTTAGACTGTACCACCTGTATGTAGGGGGTTAGACTGTACCAACTGTACTGCATGTAAGGGATGTGTTCCTCTGCTTCCTCCCCAGTCGGCGGCGCGGGGCGTCTGGAGCGTGACGGAGCTGGAGGCTCTGCTGCTGCTGGGCACGGCCGGACACACCCTCAGCCTGGCGGCCAGCAGCTTTGTGGAGGAGGAGCACCAGACGTGGTACTTCCTGCTGAGCACGCTGTGCCTCGCCCTCTTCCAGGACGTCTGCCGCACCTACTTCCGAGAGCCCAGGGGCCCCGTGGACCCCCTACTGCCCTGCTCCGAGGAGCCCCTGGCCCCCAGCCCCGCAGACCCCCTGGGGGGGGAAGGGTGCGGGAGCAGAGAAGTGGCTTGCACTGGCCACCCCGGTCGTCACGCTGGCCTGCTGCCGGCTGCTGCGCTCCCTCAACCAGACAGGGGTGCAGTGGGCCCACGTGCCCGACCTGGGCCACTGGCTTAACAGGTGATCTTCTCCACACTACGCTACCCCCTCATCCTCTTCTCCCTCCCCTCATCCTCCTCTCCCTCCCCTTATCCTCCTCTCCTCTCCATCCCCTCATCCTCCTCTCCCCCCTCATCCTCCTCTCCCCCCTCATCCTCCTCTCATCCCGTCTCCCCCCTCCCCTTTCAAAAGAGGAGCAGGTGGCCAGGTGGCTGGTCTGTTCACCTGGACACATTCTACATGAAGTGTGCTCAGGTCAGAGCTGGAAGCAGATCCAGTTAACCAGCCTGTGTCTGTATACTGACCAGGTCTGTGTCTGTATACTGACCATGTCTGTGCCTGTATACTGACCAGGTCTGTGTCTGTATACTGACCAGGTCTGTGCCTGTATACTGACCAGGTCTGTGTCTGTATACTGACCAGGTCTGTGCCTGTATACTGACCAGGTCTGTGTCTGTATACTGACCAGGTCTGTGCCTGTATACTGACCATGTCTGTGTCTGTATACTGACCATGTCTGTGCCTGTATACTGACTAGGTCTGTGTCTGTATACTGACCATGTCTGTGCCTGTATACTGACCAGGTCTGTGCCTGTATACTGACCAGGTCTGTGTCTGTATACTGACCAGGTCTGTGCCTGTATACTGACCAGGTCTGTGTCTGTATACTGACCAGGTCTGTGCCTGTATACTGACCATGTCTGTGTCTGTATACTGACCATGTCTGTGCCTGTATACTGACCATGTCTGGGTCTGTATACTGACCATGTCTGTGTCTGTATACTGACCATGTCTGTGTCTGTATACTGTCTGGGTCTGTGTGTTGACTAACTGAATACGGTTTAGCCCAAACCCTAACCCTAGTCCAACAAAGAATCCCTATGATCCTGGACACTAAAATCACTGTTATCTTGTTTTTATGTCTCTTCATAAGGCTTAATACACATCTTCTTAGGCCTGTTTACAGTACATTACCACATGATTTCTGGAGTTAATAAATATCTGATCGGAAAAGACTCTTGGTACCAGAGAGACTCAGAGTGAAGGAGAGCATTAGATAACCAGTAGAGATGAACTCTTCTCTATCCAAGCTGAGAGCAGAGAAAGCTTTCCATTAGCTTGTGTTGCTCAGGGTGGAAGTCTTCTGCAACATAATGACAGTGGCTCCTTGTGAGGTTATGAATAAAAGCACCTGGACAGGAACTAAGAGCTGCTGTCTGAGTCACATCCTGTCTGCTCTGCAGGTTCCAGCTCAGCCTGTATGAGTCTGTCACTCTGGGGGAGAGCTGACGCTGATGTCTGCAGAGATAACCAGACGGAAAAGTCTCTTTCAAATGAATTTCCGCAGATTTCTATCAGATTGTGAACACCATGAAGGATCTGCTTAACCTTCAGCAAAGTTCTCATCAGGAGAAGGTTCTGGAGCAGGCAAAGCAGGGCAAGGCTGTGTGGTTGGTAGCAGGCAAAGCAGGGCAAGGCTGTGTGGTTGGTAGCAGGCAAAGCAGGGCAAGGCTGTGTGGTTGGTAGCAGGCAAAGCAGGGCAAGGCTGTGTGGTTGGTAGCAGGCAAAGCAGGGCAAGGCTGTGTGGTTGGTAGCAGGCAAAGCAGGGCAAGGCTGTGTGGTTGGTAGCAGGCAAAGCAGGGCAAGGCTGTGTGGTTGGTAGCAGGCAAAGCAGGGCAAGGCTGTGTGGTTGGTAGCAGGCAAAGCAGGGCAAGGCTGTGTGGTTGGTAGCAGGCAAAGCAGGGCAAGGCTGTGTGGTTGGTAGCAGGCAAAGCTGGGCAAGGCTGTGTGGTTGGAAGCAGGCAAAGCAGGGCAAGGCTGTGTGGTTGGTAGCAGGCAAAGCTGGGCAAGGCTGTGTGGTTGGTAGCAGGCAAAGCAGGGCAAGGCTGTGTGGTTGGAAGCAGGCAAAGCAGGGCAAGGCTGTGTGGTTGGTAGCAGGCAAAGCAGGGCAAGGCTGTGTGGTTGGAAGCAGGCAAAGCAGGGCAAGGCTGTGTGGTTGGTAGCAGGCAAAGCAGGTCAAGGCTGTGTGGTTGGTAGCAGGCAAAGCAGGGCAAGGCTGTGTGGTTGGTAGCAGGCAAAGCTGGGCAAGGCTGTGTGGTTGGAAGCAGGCAAAGCAGGGCAAGGCTGTGTGGTTGGTAGCAGGCAAAGCTGGGCAAGGCTGTGTGGTTGGTAGCAGGCAAAGCAGGGCAAGGCTGTGTGGTTGGAAGCAGGCAAAGCAGGGCAAGGCTGTGTGGTTGGTAGCAGGCAAAGCTGGGCAAGGCTGTGTGGTTGGTAGCAGGCAAAGCAGGGCAAGGCTGTGTGGTTGGTAGCAGGCAAAGCAGGGCAAGGCTGTGTGGTTGGTAGCAGGCAAAGCAGGGCAAGGCTGTGTGGTTGGTAGCAGGCAAAGCAGGGCAAGGCTGTGTGGTTGGTAGCAGGCAAAGCAGGGCAAGGCTGTGTGGTTGGTAGCAGGCAAAGCAGGGCAAGGCTGTGTGGTTGGTAGCAGGCAAAGCAGGGCAAGGCAGGGCAAGGCTGTGTGGTTGGTAGCAGGCAAAGCAGGGCAAGGCTGTGTGGTTGGTAGCAGGCAAAGCAGGGCAAGGCTGTGTGGTTGGTAGCAGGCAAAGCAGGGCAAGGCTGTGTGGTTGGTAGCAGGCAAAGCAGGGCAAGGCTGTGTGGTTGGTAGCCAGTGGTTGTTCCTGGGCTCTCCTGCAGGTCAGAGTTAGTTTCTGACCTCATCTGACCTCCCTCCATCACTGCCTCCATCACTGCCTCCATCACTGCCTCCATCACTGCCTCCATCACTGCCTCCATCACTGCCTCCATCACTGCCTCCCCCCTCGTCTCCTCTGACCTCCCTCCATCACTGCCTCCCCCCTCGTCTCCTCTGACCTCCCTCCATCACTGCCTCCCCCCTTGTCTCCTCTGACCTCCCTCCATCACTGCCTCCCCCCTTGTCTAATAATGAGGCTGCTCTGGTATGTGTCCCCGGCTGCTTGGTGCTTTACACCCTGCAGCCTGATGAAGGTTTCTCCTGCTTTGTGCAGTACCCAGGACACGGGCTTGATATCTGTTTAGCAAGCACAACATGGCAGCTCCACACCAAGCTTTTAGATTAGAGGTTGTGTGTACAGACATGTCCGCTGCCTCGAGAGGATTAACAAACAACTTGTCTTTCTTCTCCTCTACAGCTCGGAACACAAGACAGCTCTCTCCCTCCTGGCTGCATTTTCATTGGCTCTCATCTACTTCCTGGTCCAGCGGCGCTGCTCCTGGGTGTCCAGGGTGGCGCTGGCGCTCGGCCTTCTGGGAGTTTTCAGTTACCGTGCCGCTGTGGGAAGCGTGTTGTTCCCGTGGCAACATGCTGGCAGAAACATGTCCAAGTAAGTTATTATTATTATTCAGTATTATTTTGTTTACCGTTAGCGTAGAATACTTGAGTACGTCTGAACGTGCAGTGTGAGTAAGACCGAAGGATAGAGGTGGGAGTCCGGGGGGTGGACGTCTGGGGGGCGCTATGGGGTCATTACACAGCAGAACGGTTAGAGGCCATCAGCAGAGCGGTTAGAGGCCATCAGCAGAGCGGTTAGAGGCCATCAGCAGAGCGGTTAGAGGCCATCAGCAGAGCGGTTAGAGGCCATCAGCAGAGCGGTTAGAGGCCATCAGCAGAGCGGTTAGAGGCCATCAGCAGAGCGGTTAGAGGCCATCAGCAGAGCGGTTAGAGGCCATCAGCAGAACGGTTAGAGGCCATCAGCAGAGCGGTTAGAGGCCATCAGCAGAACGGTTAGAGGCCATCAGCAGAGCGGTTAGAGGCCATCAGCAGAGCGGTTAGAGGCCATCAGCAGAACGGTTAGAGGCCATCAGCAGAGCGGTTAGAGGCCATCAGCAGAGCGGTTAGAGGCCATCAGCAGAGCGGTTAGAGGCCATCAGCAGAGCGGTTAGAGGCCATCAGCAGAGCGGTTAGAGGCCATCAGCAGAGCGGTTAGAGGCCATCAGCAGAGCGGTTAGAGGCCATCAGCTCGAGGATCATTGAGCTGTTGTTCGCCAGCCCCTTGGATCAGCTTAATAAATGGATCAATTCGTCGCCTGATCGCTTTGTTTACTCCCATGCTTGTAATCACCATGAGGAGAGTCTCAGCCGAGAGACCTTGTCTCCCTACAGACAGATAACCAGTTGGCCAGATAACCAGATAACCACTAAGTGCAGTCAGCCAGATAACCTAGCTCCCTCCAGGACAGGTGCCTCTCTCAGCTCCCTGGGAGCAGACAGGACTGATGGGCTGGAGTGTGAGGTGACAGGGCTGGAGGTGACAGGAGGGCTGGAGGTGACAGGAGGGCTGGAGTGTGGAGGTGACAGGAGGGCTGGAGGTGACAGGGCTGGAGGTGACAGGAGGGCTGGAGGTGACAGGAGGGCTGGAGTGTGGAGGTGACAGGAGGGCTGGAGGTGACAGGAGGGCTGGAGTGTGGAGGTGACAGGAGGGCTGGAGGTGACAGGAGGGCTGGAGTGTGGAGGTGACAGGAGGGCTGGAGTGTGGAGGTGACAGGAGGGCTGGAGTGTGGAGGTGACAGGAGGGCTGGAGGTGACAGGAGGGCTGGAGGTGACAGGAGGGCTGGAGTGTGGAGGTGACAGGAGGGCTGGAGTGTGGAGGTGACAGGAGGGCTGGAGGTGACAGGAGGGCTGGAGGTGACAGGAGGGCTGGAGTGTGGAGGTGACAGGAGGGCTGGAGTGTGGAGGTGACAGGTGGGCTGGAGGTGACAGGAGGGCTGGAGTGTGGAGGTGACAGGAGGGCTGGAGGTGACAGGAGGGCTGGAGTGTGGAGGTGACAGGAGGGCTGGAGGTGACAGGAGGGCTGGAGTGTGGAGGTGACAGGAGGGCTGGAGTGTGGAGGTGACAGGAGGGCTGGAGGTGACAGGAGGGCTGGAGGTGACAGGAGGGCTGGAGTGTGGAGGTGACAGGAGGGCTGGAGGTGACAGGAGGGCTGGAGGTGACAGGAGGGCTGGAGTGTGGAGGTGACAGGAGGGCTGGAGGTGACAGGAGGGCTGGAGGTGACAGGAGGGCTGGAGTGTGGAGGTGACAGGAGGGCTGGAGGTGACAGGAGGGCTGGAGGTGACAGGAGGGCTGGAGGTGACAGGAGGGCTGGAGTGTGGAGGTGACAGGAGGGCTGGAGGTGACAGGAGGGCTGGAGTGTGGAGGTAACAGGTGATGCCTGGTGATGCCCTAGTGATGCCCTAGTGATGCCTGGTGATGCCTAGTGATGCCCTAGTGATGCCTGGTGATGCCTAGTGATGCCTAGTGATGCCTGGTGATGCCTAGTGATGCCTGGTGATGCCCTAGTGATGCCCTAGTGATGCCTGGTGATGCCTAGTGATGCCTGGTGATGCCCTGGTGATGCCCTAGTGATGCCCTGGTGATGCCCTAGTGATGCCCTAGTGATGCCCTAGTGATGCCTGGTGATGCCCTAGTGATGTCTAGTTAGAAGAAAAAAGCAAATATAGAGAATTGTGGATGTTAGTTTTTGGATTTGATAGACAAGCAGTCCGAGGAGGCTTCAGGTTGGATGTTAACTGATGTCAAATAAACAGTTTACAGAAGTTCTTAGTGGCTGTTTCCAGCGAGGCAGTGCTCATGTTCATCCATGAGTTCCTGTCATTATGTTTCCTGCCCAGGGGGAGCGTCTCCTTGGTCACTGTGTTGCCATGGAGACGGGGTGTGTGATCTGGGCCTTTGGTTCTCATTGTTCAATCAGTGCGTTTGGTTACGTTTCAGTATACTCGTGTATACGTGTGTGTGTATATGTGTGTGTTTACTCGTGTGTAAGTGTGTGTTTTTACTTGTGTGTGTATATGTGTGTGTAATCGTGTGTGTGTGACTGTCACGGATACCCCGGTCTCAGAGACAGCTCAAGCCAGTGTGTGTATGTGTGTGTTTACTCGTGTGTGTGTGTGTGTGTGTGTACATGTTTGTGTGTGTGTGTGTGTTGCTCTGTGGTAAACACGTGACTGACAGCGGCCCCTCCTGTTGCCAGGGGAACGGTGGAGGCACGCTTCGTGTACGTGTTTGTGCTGGGCATCCTGTTCAGCGGCTCCAAGGACCTGCTGCGCTCTCAGGTGGTCGCGGCTGACGCCCGTCTGAAGAGCAGAGGCTTGTGGGAGCTGTACAGCGGGGTGGTGCTGCTGGTGGCTCTGCTGCTGCGACCACACAACCTCCCGGTGCTGGCCTGCTGCCTGCTGGTCCAGACACTCATGGCCCGGTTCATCTGGAGCCCGCTGCACTACAGCCCCGCTCACACCAGCGTCATGCACTACTGGTTTGGACAGGCCTTCTTCTACTTTCAGGTCAGCAGGAACATGTAGCTATCTGACCCTCTCTCTGTCCCACTCACCCTCTCATCCTCACCTCCCTAACCTCCACCTCAACCCCTCCTCCTATTCATTCACCCTCTTCCTCTCCTCACACTCTCCCCTCTCCTCCTCACCCTTTTCTCCTGCCCCTATCATCCTCTTCCCCTCCCTCGCTTCCTCACACTCTCTATTTGCTGAGGAGAAAGGAGGTTCTCTTCCCTCTGAGCCAGGCTGATGGACCACTTGAGATCTCTCGCCTGTGTGCTTCCCAGTGTGAGTGTGTGAGGACAGTATGTGTGTGAATGAGAAAGTTGATATTTGTGGAGGTCAGGGTAACCCCACCAAGCAGCTTTCCAAGATGGTCCTGTTCTCTCCTCTCCTTCTCTCTCCTCCTCTCCTATCTCCTCCTCTCCTGTCTCCTTCTCTCTCCTCCTCTCCTGTCTCTCTCCTCCTCTCTCCTCTCCTGTCTCCTTCTCTCCTGTCTCCTCCTCTCCTCTCTCCTCCTCTCCTGTCTTCCGCTCCCTTCCTTATCTCCCCTCCTCTTCCTTTTCTCTCCTCTCTTCTCCTCAGAACAGTCTAGATGCACCTCAGTGTTTCTGCTCTTGACGGGAGATGACCATCTCTACTGTAGAGTCATTAGCAGCATTGAGGGGTCAGGAATCTGCCACCACCACCAATTACCTCCTCAGCCATCCAGCCGTGAAATTATAGACTGGAGTGCTGGAGTTATGGAACAGCAGTATTGGCATTCTCCTCAAAGACCTGGCCCACTCCAGGCATCGCTGAACAGCCAATGTTCCGGCCTCTGATTGGTCCCCCAACGGTTGGCTGTCTGGGGCTTTCATGATTGAGCGATTACATTGATCCAGCAGAATAGTGTCTGTCGTTCTGTGGGCTTTGAAATGGATATTCATGACATGATCAAGCTGGTGGGTCCCAGACATCCACAAGCAGCAATTCTCTTTTTCGTTCACTCTCATTCACACATGTACTGGACACACACACTCACCTACACTCACATACACACTCACAAACACACTCACACACACACTCACCTACACTCACACACACACTCACCTAAACTCACAAACACTCTCACCTAAACTCACACACACACTCACCTAAACTCACAAACACACTCACCTAAACTCACACACACAGGTGAGACATCTGTACTGGATGTAGTTAGATTAGTTTCATAATTCACCAACAAACGTAACGCGATTCACAAATGTATTTCATGATTCACAAATAAATGAACCCATTACATTTGTTTGCAACCTGACGAACACGAGTAAAAAATCGGACAAACACGAGTTCCTCGTGATCTGAAGGAGACAATGTCCGTTTTTATGGCAGGTTGTTGAAGTCCACATAGACACGTTAATGTGATATATTTTAGAAAAAATGCATTTGTGAATCGAAGCATGTCAGGAAAGTTCCAAAAATCCACACACAAATGCAGGGATTTGTAACTCGTGTTCGTAAGGTTGCAAAGAAATGTAATGGGTTCATTTATTTGTGAACCACAAAATACATTTGTGAATCGCGTAACATTTATTTGTGAATCATGAAATACATTTATAAATCGCGTTACGTTTGTTTGTGAATTATAAAACTAATCTAACTCCATAGTACTGAGCCTCATCAGCCTGGCTCAATTCTGGAGTGAGTGGATAGATCTGTACTAGCATCACTCCTGAGGAGGAGGAGGAGGAGGGGGAGGAGAGGGAGGAGGGGGGAGGAGAGGGAGGAGAGGGAGGAGAGGGGAGGAGAGGAGGAGGAGAGGGAGGAGGGGGGAGGAGGGGGAGGAGAGGGAGGAGAGGGAGGAGAGGAGGAGAGGGAGGAGGGGGAGGAGGGGGGAGGAGAGGGAGGAGAAGGAGGAGAGGGAGGAGAGGGAGGAGAGGAGGAGAGGGAGGAGGGGGAGGAGCAAGGAGGAGAAGGAGGAGAGGAGGAGAGGGGAGGAGAAGGAGGAGAGGAGGAGAGGGAGGAGAGAGGAGGAGAGGGAGGAGAGGGAGGAGGGGGAGGAGAGGGAGGAGGGGGAGGAGAGGGGAGGAGAAGGAAAGAGAGGGAGGAGGGGGAGGAGAGGAGGAGAGGGAGGAGAGGGAGAGGAGGGGGGAGGAGAGGGAGGAGAAGGAGGAGAGGGAGGAGGGGGAGGAGAGGGAGGAGAGGGAGGAGAGGGAGGAGAGGAGGAGAGGGAGGAGGGGGAGGAGGGGGAGGAAGAGGGAGGAGAAGGAGGAGAGGGAGGAGAGGGAGGAGGGAGGAGGAGAGAGGAGGAGGGGGGAGGAGAAGGAGGAGAGGAGGGAGAGGAGGAGAGGGAGGAGAAGGAGGAGAGGAGGAGAGGGAGGAGAGGGAGGAGAGGGAGGAGAGGAGGAGGGGGAGGAGAGGGAGGAGAGGAGGAGGGGGAGGAGAGGAGGAGAGGGAGGAGGGGGAGGAGAGGGAGGAGAAGGAGGAGAGGGAGGAGGGAGGAGGGAGGAAAGGGAGGGTGAGAGGGAGGAGGAGGAGGAGGGACAGAGGGGGAGTAAAAAGGAGAGAGAGAGAGGGAGAGAGGAGAGACCTCATGCTCCCGTTCATCAGGAGGGTTTCCTGTGTGTGTGTGTGTGTGTGTGTGTGTGTGTGTGTGTGTGTCCGCAGGGTAACTCCAACAACATCTCCAGCGTGGACATCTCTGTAGGCTTCGTGGGTTTGGAGAGCTACGTGGAAGCTCCTGCCATCTTCCTCACCGCCCTGACCACCTACGCTGGGCCTCTACTCTGGGCCTGCCACCTGCTGTACTACCTCAGCACTCACTCTCACAGGTCAGCCCTCCTCCTCGCTCACACCTTGACGCTGATGGTTGATCCACAGAGGCAGCTGTTCCTAACCATGAGGCTGAATCACTAGAGTAGAAAATCACAACTCAGAACATTTGAATGATTAGAGTAGACCCTTATGGAAGCAAATCAGTGCCATAATGTTTGAATTTTAAAAGGCATCGAATACTTAATATTGAAATTTAAACAACACTGAATTCTCTGAATATATTTGAATATATTTCAATGTAAAATAAAATTCATTGAAAATTCTAAACATTATGGCACTGATTTGCTTCCATAGACCCTAATTTAAAATTGTCAGTGTTATGTGGAGTTAGACGTGATGGGTGTGGTGTTCATTTCTGGTTATTTGTTCCCCTACTACAGGCCAGCTCAGTAGCACATATAAAAGGTATTCTGATTGATTAAAATGCTCTCTAAACCAGGTCTGGAGACAGTTTTCAAAGGTTGCTTCAAGTTATTCATGAATGGAATTTCATTTACTTCCTTCAATAGAATGGAAATTGAATTGACCCCGACCATAACGTAAAACCTAAAGTTGAAACTGGAGAGAGAGGGAGGTTGAGGGCTGAGACTGTGATGAGTAGTCGCTAGCCCTGTGCTCTGATGCAGCCCAGACAGCCATGCCCACGCGTGGGTCATCACAGCACATCCCCTTCATCTACAAGACTGGGCCCGTGTTTTAATCCAGGACTAATTGATTTCCGTTATTCTCATTACATTGATTGAAGTTAATAATTAATTGAATGATTTATACATGATCCTTGATCTGCTGTACTTTCTACATGCACTGTAATGTTGGAGAAAAAAAACGGAGAACAATTTTAATTAAAAAAATATTTAAACAGGTTTAAAAAATCTATGTTTTAGAGAGACATATATATAGCCTGTATATCTATCTCTCTTCCCAGCCTGTATATCTCTCTCCCCAGCCTGTATCTCTCTCTCCCAGCCTGTATATCTCTCTCTCCCCAGCCTGTTTATATCTCTCTCTCCCCAGCCTGTATATCTCTCTCTCCCCAGCTGTATATTCTCTCTCTCCAGCCTGTATATCTCTCCCCAGCCTGTATATATCTCTCTCTCCCCAGCCTGTATATCTCTCCCCGGCCTGTATATCTCTCTCTCCCCAGCACTGTATATATCTCTCTCTCCCCAGCCTGTATATCTCTCCCCGGCCTGTATATCTCTCTCTCCCCAGCCTGTATATCTCTCTCTCCCCAGCCTGTATATCTCTCTTTCCCCAGCCTGTATATCTCTCTCTCACCCAGCCTGTATATCTCTCTCTCCCCAGCCTGTATATCTCTCTCTCCCCAGCCTGTGTATCTCTCTCTCCCCAGCCTGTATATATATCTCTCTCCCCAGCCTGTATATCTCTCTCTCTTCCCAGCCTGTATATCTCTCCCCGGCCTGTATATCTCTCTCTCCCCAGCCTGTATATATCTCTCTCTCCCCAGCCTGTATATCTCTCCCCGGCCTGTATATCTCTCTCTCCCCAGCCTGTATATCTCTCTCTCCCCAGCCTGTATATCTCTCTTTCCCCAGCCTGTATATCTCTCTCTCCCCAGCTGTATATCTCTCCCCAGCCTGTATATCTCTCTCTCCCCAGCCTGTGTATCTCTCTCTCCCCAGCCTGTATATATATCTCTCTCCCCAGCCTGTATATCTCTCTCTTCCCAGCCTGTATATCTCTCTAGGGTCGCAGGGTTAAAGTGTGTTTGCTCAGAGCTCCACTCTAACCTCACATGCGTGTCACACACCTGCCCTTCAGGCCTCTCAGGTGGCCTTGTTACTCCTCCCAGCCCCCAAGCCCCCTCCCAGCCCCCCACCAGCCCCCCTCCCAGCCCCAAGCCCCTCCAGCCCCCAAGCCCCCTCCCAGCGCCCCAACCTCCTCCCTGCCCCCCAGCCCCCCTCCCAGCCCCCAAGCCCCCTCCCAGCGCCCCAACCTCATCCCTGCACCCCACAGCCCCCCTCCAGCCCCCAAGCCCCCTCCCAGCCCCCAAGCCCCCTCCCAGCCCCCCTCCCAGCCCCAAGCCCCCTCCCAGCCCAAAGCCCCCTCCCAGCCCCCAAGCCCCCTCCCAGCCCCCAGCCCCCTCCCAGCGCCCCCAACCTCCCCCCTCCCAGCCCCAAAGCCCCCTCCCAGCCCCCCAGCCCCCCTCCCAGCCCCAGCCCCAAGCCCCCTCCCAGCCCCCCAAGCCCCCTCCCAGCCCCCCAGCCCCCTCCCAGCCCCAAGCCCCCTCCCAGCCCCCAAGCCCCTCCCAGCCCCCCCAGCCCCCCTCCCAGCGCCCCAACCTCCTCCTGCCCCCCTCCCAGCCCCCAAGCCCCCCCCAGCCCCCCTCCCAGCCCCAAAGCCCCCCCCCAGCCCCCAAGCCCCCAAGCCCCCTCCCAGCGCCCCAACCTCCTCCCTGCCCCACAGCCCCCCTCCCAGCCCCCAAGCCCCCTCCCAGCCCCCCTCCCAGCCCCAAGCCCCCTCCCAGCCCCCCAGCCCAAGCCCCTCCCAGCCCCCAAGCCCCTCCCAGCCCCAAAGCCCCTCCCAGCGCCCCAACCTCCTCCCTGCCCCCCCCCCAGCCTCCCAGAGTGAGGTAGAGATGAGAAACGAGTCTGAGACTCTGATGGAGTCTGACATCATCCAGATCATTAGCTCCAGCTCAGTCAGACAGACCACAGACTGGAAATGGACTCTGATCAATAAACTCCCAGTATGAACCAACAGAGAGTTGGAGTGGGCGTTGAGTTGTGTGTGTTGTGTGTGTGTGTGGGTGTGGGTGTGGTGTGGGTGTGTGTGTGTGTGTGTGTGTGTGTGTGTGTGTGTGTGGTGTGTGAGGGTTGGTGAGGGGTGTTGTAAACATTTAAAATGTATGCATGTATATATTTTTATATATACAATATAGTTGTGGACACTGGAGGCCCGGAAAGGCCGGCCTGTTTTCATTGCTGCTGTGGGTTTAATTCAAGGACTGCCCTGTAAGGTCATCTGTCCTCCTGCTGCTAGTGGCTCACAGACTAGATGTGAATACATATGAGGCTGTTTAGAAGGTAGCAGGGCCTTGTGCAGCAGTCAGGCCTTGTGCAGCAGTCATGCCTTGTGCAAGCAGTCAGGCCTTGTGCAGCAGTCAGGCCTTGTGCAGCGGTCAGTCAGGCCTTGTGCAGCAGTCAGGCCTTGTGCAGCAGTCAGGCCTTGTGCAGCAGTCAGGCCTTGTGCAGCAGTCAGGCCTTGTGCAGCAGTCAGGCCTTGTGCAGCAGTCAGGCCTTGTGCAGCAGTCAGGCCTTGTGCAGCAGTCAGGCCTTGTGCAGCAGTCAGGCCTTGTGCAGCAGTCAGGCCTTGTGCAGCAGTCAGGCCTTGTGCAGCAGTCAGGCCTTGTGCAGCAGTCAGGCCTTGTGCAGCAGTCAGGCCTTGTGCAGCAGTCAGGCCTTGTGCAGCAGTCAGGCCTTGTGCAGCAGTCAGGCGGAGGCTGGACCTGCTGCCTGCTTGTCTGACCCCTCAGGGCTGCTCATGAAACACAACATTGTCTCCTCTTGTTTTCCTTCTTTCAAACTTTGGCTCTTTTTTCCCCCATCTTACCTTCTGTTCATATTTAATTCCTATGTTCTGTCTCCTCCTCTCTTCCCCTCCTGTCCTGCTTCAGGAGTTCAGTGGCGCTGGGTCATGGCTGCTACTGCTTGGCGGTGCTGCGGTCTGTTCCCGTGGCGACCTACGTAGTTCTGGTGACGGTGTGCTGCGGTACCACCTGTTCATCTGGAGCGTGTTCTCCCCCAAGCTGCTGTACGAGGCACTGCACACGGCCATCACCGCCGGCCTCTGCCTGCTCTTCACCACCATGGAGCAGAGACACCCCAGCAGAGCCTAGCTCTGAGAGCTCTGAGAGCTCTGCTGCTCTGCCTGGAGGGGACTGGGAGGGGAGGGCTGGGGACTGGCCTTGGGTTTGGGGGGACTGGACCAAGGACCCTCTCCCTGGTGGACAGGAGGCACGAGGCATAAAGAACAGTGTGGATGGGACTGAAGTCCTGAGAATGTGTTTGGAAAAGCAATATACTGATGACAGTTTCTGTAATAAATGCAGATGTCTAAAATCTGGATGTGTTCTTGTGGGACTGAGGGACTGCAGATTGCAGGGTTGGTGTTCTGATAATGTTACTGTTGAAGGGGCACATTAGTTCTAACAGGGACGCATACATCTATTGAATTGTTTTATGTTATTTGATAGTGTGTTTGTTGTGTAGCGCAGTAGTGGAGCGTTCACCTACCTCTATCGCTCTAGTCTCCATAGTAACTTCATTAAGATTCCACTCTTGCAATCTGTATATCAAGCCATCGATATAATGCAGTTTTCGTCAAACAATTATATTCCATTTCAATCGAGAAGGACATGATTAGGTTAATAAGGTTAATATCAGATTCTCACATTCTATTAGTTATCTTTTAATTGTGTAGTGTAAATCTTTCTTTCACTGATAACTTGATGTGGTTATATTTTGGAATACCATTTGTTTGTTTGTATTTGTTTGTTTACAGATTACCTTTTGAACAGAGCTTGAAAGTAAAAGAATAATAATAGATTCACTGGGTGAATCTTGCTGTAAATGTTCATATACTGTCTTGCTTGAAGGTTCTTTTATTTATTTTACTTCAATCTTATTAATTTGGTGTGATTCCCTTTCATGTATTGTCCATGTACCTGCGCTTGTGTTCAAACCTTCCTCAGGACAGACCCGGTGTTGTTACATAGTTGATTTAGTTTATTGATGGGCACATTTAACTTATTGGACAAAGGGCTGTGCAGAGAATATGTGATCAGTCAGATATGCTGCAGCTATCTCCTGTGTGATTTTCTAATGATGGAAATTGAGAATATTGGCTTTTGGATTATATTTCATTTTTTTTAGGGTGAAATGTCATGAATAATCTGACATCAGCACGTCTTTACTCTGGGATAACTGTTTCTTTCATCCAAATAAAATATGCAAACGTGAGCTCTCTTACATTGCACTGTACCATCTCTGGATATAACACTGCACTGTACCATCTCTGGATATAACACTGCACTGTACCATCTCTGGGTATAACACTGCACTGTACCATCTCTGGGTATAACACTGCACTGTACCATCTCTGGGTATAACACTGCACTGTACCTACTCTGGATATAACACTGCACTTACCATCTCTGGGTATAACACTGCACTGTACCATCTCTGGGTATAACACTGCACTGTACCATCTCTGGGTATAACACTGCACTGTACCTACTCTGGATATAACACTGCACTTTACCATCTCTGGGTATAACACTGCACTGTACCATCTCTGGATATAACACTGCACTGTACCATCTCTGGGTATAACACTGCACTGTACCATCTCTGGGTATAACACTGCACTGTACCATCTCTGGGTATAACACTGCACTGTACCTACTCTGGATATAACACTGCACTTTACCATCTCTGGGTATAACACTGCACTGTACCATCTCTGGGTATAACACTGCACTGTACCATCTCTGGGTATAACACTGCACTGTACCTACTCTGGATATAACACTGCACTTTACCATCTCTGGGTATAACACTGCACTGTACCATGTCTGGGTATAACACTGCACTGTACCATCTCTGGATATAACACTGCACTGTACCATCTCTGGATATAATACTGCACTGTACCATCTCTGGATGGAACACTGCACTGTACCATCTCTGGGTATAACACTGCACTGTACCATCTCTGGGTATAACACTGCACTGTACCATCTCTGGGTTATAACACTGCACTGTACCATCTCTGGGTATAACACTGCACTGTACCTACTCTGGATATAACACTGCACTTTACCATCTCTGGGCATAACACTGCACTGTACCATCTCTGGGTATAACACTGCACTGTACCATCTCTGGATATAACACTGCACTGTACCATCTCTGGATATAACACTGCACTGTACCATCTCTGGATGGAACACTGCACTGTACCATCTCTGGGTATAACACTGCACTGTACCATCTCTGGGTATAACACTGCACTGTACCATCTCTGGGTATAACACTGCACTGTACCATCTCTGGGTATAACACTGCACTGTACCATCTCTGGATATAAAACTGCACTGTACCATCTCTGGGTATAACACTGCACTGTACCATCTCTGGATATAACACTGCACTGTACCATCTCTGGGTATAACACTGCACTGTACCATCTCTGGGTATAAAACTGCACTGTACCATCTCTGGATATAACACTGCACTGTACCATCTCTGGATATAACACTGCACTGTACCATCTCTGGATATAATACTGCACTGTACACCATCTCTGGATATAATACTGCACTGTACCATCTCTGCCCTCTGGAGATGCAGCCTCGGAGGCTGAGTTACTGCTACTGTACTCCTCCCTCGGCTGCAGCTTCCAACATCGAATCGCCTGCCAGATGGAAACTGGAAGAAAGCCAAAAGATTTACTGCTGGGAGAGAGAAAGGGAGCTCTTTCTTAAATACACCGTCTGCTGTTTATTGATTCAAGTGCAGCTGATCTAAAGCTGGTGTTCCCCCGCTCTCCTCTCCTGCTACCAGTCGATGTTCACCTCCTCCTCTCCTCCTACCAGTCGATGTTCACCTCCTCCTCTCCTCTTACCAGTCGATGTTCACCTCCTCTCCTCTCCTGCTACCAGTCGATGTTCACCTCCTCTCCTCCTACCAGTCGATGTTCACCTCCTCTCCTCTCCTGCTACCAGTCGATGTTCACCTCCTCTCCTCCTACCAGTCACTGTTTACCTCCTCCTCTCCTGCTACCAGTCAGTGTTTACCTCCTCCTCTCCTGCTACCAGTCGCTGTTCACCTCCTCCTCTCCTCCTACCAGTCGCTGTTCACTTCACTAGGAGATGATTAATTAATCTCCCAGCCAGCCTCAGCACAACACTACCAAAACAGGATTCTAGTACAGCCCAGCCCTGGTGAAACAGGATTCTAGTACAGCCCAGCCCTGGTGAAACAGGGTTCTAGTACAGCCCAGCCCTGGTGAAACAGGATTCTAGTACAGCCCAGCCCTGGTGAAACAGGATTCTAGTACAGCCCAGCCCTGGTGAAACAGGGTTCTAGTACAGCCCAGCCCTGGTGAAACAGGATTCTAGTACAGCCACACAGGGATCAGGTCTTGATGTTGTTTTATCTCTGTGAGGCCCCCAGCCCTCCCCTCTGTGTGGCCCCCAGCCCTCCCCTCTGTGAGGCCCCCAGCCCTCCCCTCTGTGTGGCCCCCAGCCCTCCCCTCTGTGAGGCCCCCAGCCCTCCCCTCTGTGGGCCCCCAGCCCTCCCCTCTGTGAGGCCCCCAGCCCTCCCCTCTGTGCGGCCCCCAGCCCTCCCCTCTGTGAGGCCCCCAGCCCTCCCCTCTGTGAGGCCCCCAGCCCTCCCCTCTGTGAGGCCCCCAGCCCTCCCCTCTGTGAGGCCCCCAGCCCCCAGCCCTCCCCTCTGTGAGGCCCCCAGCCCTCCCCTCTGTGAGGCCCCCAGCCCTCCCCTCTGTGCAGCCCCCAGCCCCCAGCCCTCCCCTCTGTGCAGCCCCCAGCCCTCCCCTCTGTGCGGCCCCCAGCCCTCCCCTCTGTGCGCCCCCAGCCCCCAGCCCTCCCCTCTGTGAGGCCCCCAGCCCTCCCCTCTGTGAGGCCCCCAGCCCTCCCCTCTGTGAGGCCCCCAGCCCTCCCCTCTGTGAGGCCCCCAGCCTCCCCTCTGTGCAGCCCCCAGCCCTCCCCTCTGTGCGGCCCCCAGCCCTCCCCTCTGTGAGGCCCCCAGCCCCCAGCCCTCCCCTCTGTGAGGCCCCCAGCCCCCAGCCCTCCCCTCTGTGCGGCCCCCAGCCCCCAGCCCTCCCCTCTGTGCGGCCCCCAGCCCCCAGCCCTCCCCTCTGTGCGGCCCCAGCCCCCAGCCCTCCCCTCTGTGAGGCCCCCAGCCCCCAGCCCTCCCCTCTGTGCAGCCCCCAGCCCCCAGCCCTCCCCTCTGTGCGTCTGTCATGAAGACCAGCATAGGGGCGGAGTGTTCTGCCCTGTCAGGTATCACAGCTCACATCAATTTTCAAGGCTGCCCCCTCAGCAGACGGGTTTGTGTGTATGTGTGTGTCAGTGTGTCTGTGTGTCTGTGAGTGTGTGTGTCAGTGTGTGTGTGTGTGTGTGTGTGTCAGTGAGTGTGTGTGTCAGTGAGTGTGTGAGTGCTGAGGTCCTCCCAGGCTGGTGATGGCTCCTGTGTTCTCTCCTTCTAGCTGCTCAGCCCAGACGCAGCATTAGAATACAGCATGAAATTGCAGTTGATTACCTGTCAGGGCAGTTAAACAGTGTAGAAAATAGAGAGAACTGGTTCTGCACTGTCTGGCTTTGGCTCCACAATAGGTTTGAGTTTGAATATTTCCTGTTCAGGGTGCAATATTTTACCCACTCTACGGCTGTTACAAAATAAGGATAATAGATTGGATTTCGATACACGGCTCAGTGTTGTTAGCCCCGCATATTGCAACACCAAACTTTTCACACAGAGTAAGAATTAGGCCGTGGAACCTCAGGTTAAACAAATTACCCATGCCATTCCAACTTCATATTAAATTTATGGAATGCCTCGGTTCCTGACAAGGTTCATATTTATTCACAATATAACCTAGAGTCCCCATGCATAAGTCATGAGCTCAAACTCATTCTGAGTAGTTACCAGTTGTTCAGTGGAAACCATAGGGACCAGGAGGAGGGTGAACGGAGATGTGAATAAAGCTAGATGGACATTCTTCTTCTGTGTCAGACTCTGGCCTCCGGTACAAACCCTGTATGCAAACTAGAGCAGGTATTTGGAGACAAACTCGTTGTTGGTGTAACAAAGAAGCTCTGTGTGTGCGCATGGCTTCCCCTGCATCCTGGGGCTCCACTCTGGACGATAAGGAAGACCGTTTATCAGCTTGTGATCACGTTCCCCACAGCAGGCGGAACTTTTCATAAAGTTAGTGATAACAAAGCCCACCCATTTAGAGGGAAGATAGGATAGGTCAATTTGACTGTCAATGGAAATTGGTCTTTCATTGAATAATTAATCGTCCCTCTGTAAATTCATAGATGGACCACCAATCACAGAGCTGCATAGCATTTTCCCAAAACCTCCCCTGTCTGTCTGCTGATCTCCCCTGTCTGTCTGCTGATCTCCCCTGTCTGAGCATGTACCCCCCACATCAACACATGCTTCATGACAGACACCTCTATGGGTAATGACTACAGTGTTGGAAGTCCATTTTGACTGTAATGACTAATTGAACTTCAGCATGATCAGGTCACAGGCGGTTGTTGATTGGTACTGAGAGAATGACTGCTGCCCTAGACAGCTGCTGCCCTAGACAAGGCTAGATACTGCTGCCCTTAGACAAGGCATGGCCAGATCATTGGCTCTCAGGATAATTAAAGTTTGTCAGGCAGGATTTAGAATGCCATCAGAAAATAGAGAAAGGGACATGATCCAGACCAAAGGATGGGTCCTTATCAAACTCTCCATGGTCTCCATGGTAATTGAATGTGTTGACTTAAGCTCCTTTAATTACCTCCACCCTAATACCAGTGGAGGAAAGGGAGCTGGAGCAAGGTGAGGCATCTCAGATTGTGAATTACTGTGGTCAAGGCACTTGATCTGTTTTACATTAAACATGAAAGGTGCCTTTGTGTGTGGCTGTAAGCATTCAGATTGGCGGGTCTGTCTCTGGGGGCAGCATGTCTGGGTGGAGTTAGCCTGCGGGCCACGTTCCTCAACCACAGCATGCATGGACACGCTCAGAGGTTTTACTAAGCAGCAAACTGATCATCTCTATGAAACTGCGCTTCTTTGTTTTTGACCTCATCAAAAAGTGGAGCAAGTCTTTTTCTCATTGCCCTCCCCACACATTCCTCTGGTTCACCCTGTAACAAGACAGAGGAACTATAGACAATCACTGGCAAGCAGATCCTTATCAACAGCTCCAAGACGTCTTGTTCCGAGGCTGACAGTAGGAAAGCTCCAGGTCGCCTCAGACATAGCAGCCCTCCTGGATTTGGAGACAGTTCTTTATTGTGCAAAAGATCAATTCCGTCTCGCTCCATTTGCTCTCTGCGTCGGCCCACTTTGTTCCTTCAGATCCTCTTAGCAGGAAGTGAAAAGTGATGATGTCACTCAGACCTGCAAACCTACAAGCCAAGTGGATTAGCTCACATTTAGCCCAGTGTTCACTCTGATAAATGAATATGTTTCAGTAAGTAACACGGTCTGATATGGGAAGTGGAAGGTTTTGAACCGTTTGTTGTTTGGAAAACTGAAAGCCCTTCCTCAGCTATGATAGTGGAGACTGGGGTTGATTTGTTACACTGATTAATTTACTTGATTTCAAGCAGCAAAGTGAGTGTCTTCAAAATAATAAAACCCGTAATATTGGATGAGACCTTGAGCCACTAGATATGGAGTTTCTACTGTGCTTGCTCTTAGCGTGTCAGCCAGTGCTTGCTCTTAGCGTGTCAGCCTAGTGCTTGCTCTTAGCGTGTCAGCCTGTGAGCTGTGAAACATCTCTCCTTTCATCTCTTAAGACATCCAGCCTGGTTTCCTCTCGGCTTTTTTGGGTGAAGCCGCAAAAGAGGCTTCTGGGTAATATGCTAATGAACTTAACACTACAAAATAGATGTTATCACTGTTGTTAGTGCAATCATTGATCACTTACTATGTTGACACCTACCCAAGTCAGCCTGTTAAAATTCCATATGCTCCAATTTAATTTATTTTGACACCATAATATTGTTCACCTTTCTGACTAAATTCCATTTAATTACGTTTGACGCTTCAATCTAACTCTAAAACTGAGAAAGTTATAGATTCTAAAGTTATAGATTCCAAAGTTGAAAATAAAAGAATGTGCACTAAAATGTGCACAAACAATAGTGTGCCCCCACACTAACAAGGCTAATGGCCTGGACACACGAGGGTAATGAACCACATCTTGTCCATTGTGCTTTCAGAAGGCACTGTAAATCCTCCAGCGGGATCTGTTCCTGGATCTGTTGCTGGATCTGTTCGGATCTGTTCCTGGCAGCTCTGCTGTGGGTTTGATGAAAGGCTTTTAGGGAGGATTGATTTTATCTAAGTGTAGTTTTTTTTACCCTTCAAAAATGTTACCCGGGATGGGAAGCAGAGATGCTGAGGTATGTACCACCCTCAGCACATACAGTACCCACAATGCCCTGCCTGCCTCGGCTGGGGCCTATCACAGGGAGACTAGAGAGTACCAGACCACAGGTAGACTAGAGTACCAGACCACAGGGTAGACTAGAGAGTACCAGACCACAGGTAGACTAGAGAGTACCAGACCACAGGTAGACTAGAGAGTACCAGACCACAGGTAGACTAGAGAGTACCAGACCACAGGTAGACTAGAGAGTACCAGACCACAGGTAGACTAGAGAGTACCAGACCACAGGTAGACTAGAGTACCAGACCACAGGTAGACTAGAGTACCAGACCACAGGGTAGACTAGAGAGTACCAGACCACAGGTAGACTAGAGAGTACCAGACCACAGGTAGACTAGAGTACCAGACCACAGGTAGACTAGAGTACCAGACCACAGGTAGACTAGAGAGTACCAGACCACAGGGTAGACTAGAGAGTACCAGACCACAGGTAGACTAGAGTACCAGACCACAGGTAGACTAGAGTACCAGACCACAGGTAGACTAGAGAGTACCAGACCACAGGTAGACTAGAGAGTACCAGACCACAGGTAGACTAGAGAGTACCAGACCACAGGTAGACTAGAGTACCAGACCACAGGTAGACTAGAGAGTACCAGACCACAGGTAGACTAGAGTACCAGACCACAGGTAGACTAGAGAGTACCAGACCACAGGTAGACTAGAGAGTACCAGACCACAGGTAGACTAGAGAGTACCAGACCACAGGTAGACTAGAGAGTACCAGACCACAGGTAGACTAGAGAGTACCAGACCACAGGTAGACTAGAGAGTACCAGACCACAGGTAGACTAGAGAGTACCAGACCACAGGTAGACTAGAGTACCAGACCACAGGTAGACTAGAGAGTACCAGACCACAGGTAGACTAGAGAGTACCAGACCACAGGTAGACTAGAGAGTACCAGACCACAGGTAGACTAGAGAGTACCAGACCACAGGTAGACTAGAGTACCAGACCACAGGTAGACTAGAGTACCAGACCACAGGTAGACTAGAGAGTACCAGACCACAGGTAGACTAGAGTACCAGACCACAGGTAGACTAGAGTACCAGACCACAGGTAGACTAGAGAGTACCAGACCACAGGTAGACTAGAGAGTACCAGACCACAGGTAGACTAGAGTACCAGACCACAGGTAGACTAGAGTACCAGACCACAGGTAGACTAGAGTACCAGACCACAGGTAGACTAGAGAGTACCAGACCACAGGTAGACGAGAGTACCAGACCACAGGGTAGAGAGAGTACCAGACCACAGGTAGACTAGAGTACCAGACCACAGGTAGACTAGAGTACCAGACCACAGGTAGACTAGAGAGTACCAGACCACAGGTAGACTAGAGAGTACCAGACCACAGGTAGACTAGAGTACCAGACCACAGGTAGACTAGAGAGTACCAGACCACAGGTAGACTAGAGAGTACCAGACCACAGGTAGACTAGAGAGTACCAGACCACAGGTAGACTAGAGAGTACCAGACCACAGGTAGACTAGAGTACCAGACCACAGGTAGACTAGAGAGTACCAGACCACAGGTAGACTAGAGAGTACCAGACCACAGGTAGACTAGAGAGTACCAGACCACAGGTAGACTAGAGAGTACCAGACCACAGGGTAGAGAGAGTACCAGACCACAGGTAGACTAGAGAGTACCAGACCACAGGTAGACTAGAGAGTACCAGACCACAGGTAGACTAGAGAGTACCAGACCACAGGTAGACTAGAGAGTACCAGACCACAGGTAGACTAGAGTACCAGACCACAGGTAGCTAGAGTACCAGACCACAGGGAGACTAGAGAGTACCAGACCACAGGTAGACTAGAGTACCAGACCACAGGTAGACTAGAGAGTACCAGACCACAGGTAGACTAGAGAGTACCAGACCACAGGTAGACTAGAGTACCAGACCACAGGTAGACTAGAGAGTACCAGACCACAGGTAGACTAGAGAGTACCAGACCACAGGTAGACTAGAGAGTACCAGACCACAGGTAGACTAGAGTACCAGACCACAGGTAGACTAGAGAGTACCAGACCACAGGTAGACTAGAGAGTACCAGACCACAGGTAGACTAGAGAGTACCAGACCACAGGTAGACTAGAGAGTACCAGACCACAGGTAGACTAGAGAGTACCAGACCACAGGTAGACTAGAGAGTACCAGACCACAGGTAGACTAGAGAGTACCAGACCACAGGTAGACTAGAGAGTACCAGACCACAGGTAGACTAGAGTACCAGACCACAGGTAGACTAGAGTACCAGACCACAGGTAGACTAGAGTACCAGACCACAGGTAGACTAGAGTACCAGACCACAGGTAGACTAGAGAGTACCAGACCACAGGTAGACTAGAGTACCAGACCACAGGTAGACTAGAGTACCAGACCACAGGTAGACTAGAGAGTACCAGACCACAGGTAGACTAGAGAGTACCAGACCACAGGTAGACTAGAGAGTACCAGACCACAGGTAGACTAGAGAGTACCAGACCACAGGTAGACTAGAGTACCAGACCACAGGTAGACTAGAGAGTACCAGACCACAGGTAGACTAGAGTACCAGACCACAGGTAGACTAGAGAGTACCAGACCACAGGTAGACTAGAGTACCAGACCACAGGTAGACTAGAGAGTACCAGACCACAGGTAGACTAGAGTACCAGACCACAGGTAGACTAGAGAGTACCAGACCACAGGTAGACTAGAGAGTACCAGACCACAGGTAGACTAGAGAGTACCAGACCACAGGTAGACTAGAGTACCAGACCACAGGTAGACTAGAGTACCAGACCACAGGTAGACTAGAGAGTACCAGACCACAGGGAGACTAGAGTACCAGACCACAGGTAGACTAGAGTACCAGACCACAGGTAGACTAGAGTACCAGACCACAGGTAGACTAGAGAGTACCAGACCACAGGGAGACTAGAGAGTACCAGACCACAGGTAGACTAGAGAGTACCAGACCACAGGTAGACTAGAGTACCAGACCACAGGTAGACTAGAGAGTACCAGACCACAGGTAGACTAGAGTACCAGACCACAGGTAGACTAGAGAGTACCAGACCACAGGGAGACTAGAGAGTACCAGACCACAGGTAGACGAGGGCTCTACTATATATACATAAGCGCAGCTAGTTCAGGCAGGGCAATCGGGCAGCACGCATCATCAAGGGACGTAAGGTGTCTTACTCCACCTTTCTTGCTCCGCCCACTACACCCATATTAGCAGCGCATATTCATTGGGCGCGTCCGATAAGGCGGCTTTAAAAGACGCGCGGATACGCACACACTCACCCCGGTCGTTTATGATCACTGATGCTGCCACCCTCCACCATCCCCTTCTCCCCCATGCTGTCTATGTTCTATCCATCTAGGGGATTATATTCTATTGCTCCCTGCCTCATATGTCATGTATGTATGTGTTGCATCGAGGAGGCAGGGAGTACTTCCCTTAGATCATCCACTCCGCCAAAGTTAAATCTACATGTCCATGTCATGTAACAATAAATGCTCAAATCTAATACGTGATTGTCTTGACTGAACTAACCCTACCTTGAACCACCTTTCCCTTTCAGACTCCCTGGCCAATCCTCTCTGCAGTGTAATCAGCCCATCGCTCTGGGAGTTATGCAAGTCAGCCTTTTCTTCCCTGTGTGGACATAGTCATATTGGCTGCATCATTAAACTAATGCAACTTGGCTATCCAAGTAAGCACCTTTGATCAGAACAAAAAGAGCCAAATATGAAAAACCCTACTAAACATTTCAACCTGCATTTGCTGTTTATCAGCTACAGTAGCACAAAGCGTGATCTCGACTACGGTCCATTACAGCGGAGCGGGGCGTCGGCTTCCAATTCATTTTCAATTAAACCGGGCGTTGACACTCGCGTAGGGCATTGTGGGAAGGCGAGCGGAGTGTTGCGAGTTTACGTTTCTCCACTTTATGTAAATAAGGAGCGTTAAACGTTAGCGTTGGCCAATCGGATTGGTTTCTTGTTTTTTGTAACGTAGCAACCGTTGGTCATGGTAAACATTTTAAGGTTTCAGTTTCAAGATGGATAGAAACGTATCGTGTGTGGCTGCACAACCAGTCCTGTTCAGAACCAAGTTATGTTGTTGTCAGTGTCCCTGGTGTGTTTTCAGACTTTTAAATTCAGTCTTGTCACATTACGTGACTGTTCTGTGCCACTGCTAAAACTTTCATATTTTAAATCATAATGTGTTGATTTCTCTTCCTAAAACAGGACACTATTTCAAATGATATTTTCAAAAAATTATTCTGGGGGAACATGCCCCCAGACCCCCCTAGTTTTGCTAGGTCACAGGAAAAATTATAGGTTTTATCTAGGGGCTTAGCAAAGTGGGAACCTAGATTCGCCCCTGGCTGTGCCCCAGTAAAATCTAAAGTTTGAGTTTTAACAGTTTACTTTATTAGTCAGTGCATTCATTTAGATTGATAATCCCGGAAAAAAAATGCAGTCAACGCTTGTAAAATCAAAGCAGTTTAACCGAAAACACAAACACAGAATTCCATGTCAGCTTGCCAAATAGCCACTTGCAGCACGCACACAGAAGTCAGAATTGAGGTAGGCTAAGAAAACATTACAAAACTAAAGAAAGTTTCTAAATGATAGGCCTAAAACATAAAAACAATATTACATGAAGCAAAAAAAAACTGTTGCCTATTTGCGCTCAAATGATAGCGAAAAATATGTGCATGCATGCATTAAATATTGATGTCACTGCCAAAGCTGATATCAAACTTGCGTCCTTGAATTGTTGTATAGTGGGTTAGGAAAGGGGATTTTTTATAGCCTATAGTAGCCTAGTGCATTGTGCGCTCAAAGCTTGGAAGAAAAAAAAAGGTTATAAATAGGGGGCCTGTGCCCCAGTAGGGCTTTATGTCTAACAACGCCGCTGAGACAGACCCACCCTGTGAGTCACGTTCAGGTGAGAACATCTGCTCTCCGCTCAGCACTGAACGCAGATCACGTTACGCTACCGGCAACACAGCACGGCCACGAGTTGTTCTATGCATGACGTGTGTAAATAACTCTATGCTGTCATCAACTCTAGGTCCATGTTCAGTTTGACTTGTTTGCTGGAGGGTGTAACAGGGAAGCAGTGGGTGGGCTAAGGGGTTATTGAACAAGTGGTGGTTGAAGTTTATTTATTCAGGTTTGTCAACATTGGATAAGAGTAAATACACGTTTATTGATATGGTAAGGAACAATAAACAACAACAACCTATTTGAGCATATGAGTGTTTACAATCTGAAAGCAACACAAACGCTGCTTTGATATCTGAAAGTGTATGGTAGCTAACATCTCAAAGTAGGGACTTTTCTTTTTCCAAACACCGTTGACTATGCTGTAGAATAGTCGACTGAGGATGGAAATAGACACATTTATAGACAGCATGTTCTTGTTGCATATTGTCAATGGACTAGGCGGCGACTCTTGCTGAAAAATTAGCTACGCATGAGCTCACAATGCTGTGATGAAAGAAATCCAGTTTTTAAAGAAAATTGCCCTTTCTCATCATACAGGGTATCTTACTACGTAGGGTGATTGTCACTGCAGAATTTGGAACTGAGGGACTAAGACTTGCTAGACTATTTGTTGCTTTCTTCTCCAGGGAAAATGTCTTCATACGCGGGCGGTAGTTCACTCGGAAGCGGGTAAGAAAAGGGATAGGAATGATTTAGTTCAGGATCCGTAGGCGAATAACCCGGGAGTTCGACTGACGGGTGTCCCCCGCATTGTACCTCCACTCCAGCTTCATCAAACACATGAAAAACACCCAAGTTTATATAGGAAACAGGCTGAAATTCTGCAGAGGAGAAGTCCTGTTCTTCGTTGAATATAATAGCCCCCCGTACTCTGCCTCTGAGATTGCCTCCGTCTGTAAAACTGCGCTGTTTTATATTTTTTGATAGTAATCAAGTTCATAAGCCCGAGAAGGCATTCCAAAGTGCTAAGAATGGTTGAGATAACTAGCCCCCTCTGATATTCCTTTAGTTGCTCGCACATGTGGTTTAAATCCACTGAGTGCAGGCAATAGTGTGAATATTTCCGCTCTACCAGAGACACCGTGTCCCCGTCCACCACGGCGCCAGAGAAGGCTGTGAGTACTCCTAGCAAGAACACCAGGATCCCCAGTAGGAACAAATTCCGACAGCCGGGCTTCCCTTTGCAACACAGCAGCGCAAAGCCCAGGAGCGCCTGGCCGAGAACGATAAGTATCCCGGAGTAGAAGGCTCCGGCCGCAGTGCCCAGATGGAAATGCACTTTTACTCTGGTGCCCATCGCGATGCATTTGAATCCAACAACAACTTCGCTCACGGCACAGAGGAAGAGGAGGGTGCTGGAGATGATGGTACACAGTCCTTTCCCACTCAACTTCATTATATTCCTCCTCTACCTCTCCCGGTCCCTCGTGCTCCCTCATCCTCCCGCGTCCTCCTCGTCTGCCCCTCGCGAAGCGCTGTCAGACTGTGACATGATACGCCGGTGACAGCTATTCAGAACGAGGATCTCAAGTACTGCATGCTCTCTCTCGCTTTTCCGCTGCTTCATGAATGTATTAATTATTAATAGAATGAATGGTTTGTTTCTGCGGTAAAGACCCCCCCAAATCCAACCCTGTGGTAATGAATACCTGCATGACATTCCTCCTATCCCATCAAGTTATACCAGGATTAAAGGCATCCCTCCGGTGTTCACGTCGCGTGAGGGTGATGGCGTTCATAGAATTTCTTCACCATGCTGCAGAGAAGCGGCAGAGATCAAACAATGTCTGGAAACCTGGGAGTTAAGACTTGGATCTTTCAGGGGGTTTTGTGACACACAACGTTGGCCAGTGAGTAACGTGTACCAAACGCTGTCCGCGGTACTAAACCTGTGGCCGGCTGTTGTATGGAGCTAAATCAGTGCAAAATGTTTTGTTAATTCGAAGAAAAAAAATCTATGTTTGAAAAACTAAAGCTTGGTCGAAAACTTGAAAAAATAAAACCATGTATTCAAAGAAAAAATACGTGTATACTTTTTAGTTTGATTTGAATTTCGATTTTTTCACTTTTATATTTTCACATAGTTTCACATTTCATGTTTTCAGATTCAAAACTTTTTTTTTCATTTTTTTTTCAGTTTCAGACTTTTGGCCCCGATTTTGCGTAGGGGGCGTGTATGGAAGCAAATCAGTGCCATAATGTTTTGAATTTTAAAAGGCATCGAATACTTAATATTGATATTTAAACAACACTGAATTCTCATCTGAATATATTTCAATGTAAAATTAAATTCAGGTTGCTCAAATTCGAGCTGAAAATTTTCCAGCTGAAAAGATTTTAGCCCCAAAAAATTTAGCCTATCAAATTCGACCCTCAAAAAAACAATCTGATTTTTTTAAGATCGAAATTTTCGGGTCGAATTTGATAGGCTCGAACTTTTGAGGGTCGAATTTTATAGGCTCAATTTTTTGGGGCTCAATTTTTTGTGAAGTGCTAGTATTGGGTATTCGGGTTTTTTTCAAACTGAAAAATCCATACTCCCCGATTGGTCTGTTTTTGTCCCAAACACGCATATTAGCCCCTTTGCCAACAACCCTAGTGGTTATTTCCTCCAAAACACACATACTAACAAAGAGGCAGAATACTCGGCCGTCGGCATGGCGTCCACTCCGCCAACCCAGTCTCATACTTCTGCGTATCTATGACACGGGTTTACACATCTATTTTGCGTGCCATATATTACTCGAGAAAAATAAATTGAAGCCCTAAAAAAAAGTTTTGAATCTGAAAACATGAAATTTGAAACTGTGAAAATATTAAAGTGAAAAATGAAAATGAATAATTTATTCAAAATCATTCCAGAATGCAATCGAAGTTTTTGTCAACCTAAAAAAAGAAATTAGTACACTTATTTTTTCTTTGAATACATGGTTTTATTTTTCAAGTTTTCGACCAAGCTTTAGTTTTTCAACCGTAGATTGTTTTTTTCGAATTAACAAAATATTTGGCCCTGATTTAGCTCCATACTGTTGCCTTTAACGATGAGAGACACTGGCTTGGTATCCTAATGGCATTTTGAGATAACAGCATAGAACGTTTTGTTTTCATGGCCAAAATTGGAAGAAGAAAAAAACGTTCAGATTTAGGGCCTTGGGGCTTTTGGATTGACACTTGTAGCCTAGCTGGAGCAGTTTACTCCATTTTAGTATTATATATGTATATATTTTACAAGCCAGAACACCACTTACACTTACAAAATATGTATGTAGCTATATATCAGCCTGTGTTGTGACTCATGTGTTTTTAACTAATTTAATTTCTAGTTCCATTAATTATAGATGCATTAGCTCTTTTCAATTCACCTAATGGTAGATGATGTGATTAGTGCCTCAAGCAGCTAAGTGGAAACATGACTGAAAGAAGACCTTCAAGGCATCATGGTTCACACAAAAATTCAAGAGAAGACTGCCCAGTTTACAATATTCATGTATTCAGGTTTTTTCTTGCATAAAAAACATTGTAGGAGTATAGCAGACATGAATATAGTTACACTGTATTCTGCAAAAAGCTAGATGCATTGACAACAAAGGTGACCCACTTCTTTAACATGACACATACGTGATATCTAGGCACAGCAGGAGCAGCTCCTCTGCTCAGCAGGTGTGTCTGGAGACCAGCAGGGACCCTATAGAGAGCACTGGCTCACATCCTGAGTACCTCGTCACTTAAAAACTTCAGAACTATCCTGGTTACAGCCTTTCACCTAAACAACATGGCGATGCTGCACAACTGGTTAACAAGCAGCGACCTGGAGATAGAGGGATGGAGGGGAAGTGGAGGGGATGAAGGTATTGAAGGAGTTGGAGGGATGGAGAGTTGGGGGATGAGGGGGATGAAGAGAGTGGGGCAGACAGGGAAAGGAGGTGATAGTGGGGTGGGGGGACCGGGGGCCGCTCCTCAGCTGCCGCTCTCTCCCTCAGGCCCAGGGGCAGAGTCTGGGGCCACCTCGGACTTCACCACAGGTCCGTATTTACTCTCCAGGGACCGGCCCACGTACCTCCAGTACTCCCTACGGATGGTATCCTTCTCCTGGGCTAGGACTTCGCACAGCTGGGGGGAGACAGAGACGTGGGTCTGGGGGGGGCTGGAGTCAGGGGGGGGAGAGTACAACAGAGGGCAGTGTTGAGGAGCTGTGTTACCTCCAGGGCCCTGCTTAGGCACTCCTCCTGGGGGCTGGAGGAGCACTCCAGCGCGTCCTCGTAGCTGTCCACCAGGAAGGCCAGCAGGTAGGGGGAGCAGTGGGTCTGCCTGAGCTCCAGCACCTGCTCCAGCAAGCCGGGGTGGTTTGACAGGCCGCGGTCCTGCAGGATCCTGGACACACATCAGGGGAGAGGTACCAGGCCAGATGGGTCTCATCGTTATGGTGGGGTGGCACATTTATCAACATAGTTATTGTCATGCACAGGGTGTTTAACTGCTGAATGGGAGTGTTTATATTTTTAAATCAATGTGGAAGAGCCAGTGGCCAAGTGGCACAGCAGGATGCCTCCCCTCCTCCCTCCTCCCTCCTCCCCCCTCCCCCCTCCCCCCTCCCCCACGGCCATGCTGACCCCGCCACTGAAGCTCAAACAGTGGTCTAATCTCAGTCTCTCCAAGTACTCATGAAACCAAGAGAGTACTGCCATCTGCTGGAGCATGCTAGGAACTGTTGTGTCATGTTTACTCAGTGTGTGAATGTATGAGGATATTATATTTGTAATTGTGGTGTATTGTATGACTCACCCTTTCAGATAATTCCATGAGCTTTCATTGTGCGGAGCTTTCTTTATTTGTTTGAGACAAAACCTTCAGCAAACAGAGAAACTCATGTATTACATATACATGGATAACACACATTGCCTGTACAAATTCAACTAATTAAAGACAATCATTTTCTATGTAAGATTAGAAAAGGGATTCCAGGTATGAATGAACAAACTTACTGAACTTCCCTGTCCAGTACAGCTGGGTCAGAGTAGCCAGTCGTGTGGGAGATGACAAAGTGCCTCTGGTTCCAGGCGGAGTTGTTCCTCACATCCTCTTCCAGCAGCTGGTCCACATACTCCAGCTCCCTATCCCACAGGCTGTACTCCTGGGGAGGCCACATGATCACATGATCACTGTGTCAGGCCTCCATCCATTCATAATAATATTATTGAGCCAGTGCTTCTTATACTGAGCTTCCCCCATCCCCATGAATCAATAATAAGGACAACAACATCTGACTATGTTCAAATACTGATACTCAGTATATGTATAAATCCTGAGCATGTCTGAATGTTGAGGCTGCTACCTTGATGACCCACTGCCTGTGCTGCCAGGCGTGGTAGTTCTTGGCGTCCTGGTTCAGGATGTCTGCTATGAACTCCAGCTCCTCCGAAGGGTCGTTCAGCCACTCGACTACGATGCGTCTGTGATGCCTGGAGACCAGGGGTCAGAGAAAGGTCACAGGGAGCAGATAGGGTAGCGAGCATGCAGTGTGGACAAGCTCACGATGGTCATATTGCTCTGTCGTAGCGCAGGGACCTGGGTTCAAATACATCACGAGGCCATGTTCAGCATGTCTTCCCTTCTCTCCCTCCCTGCTTTCCTCTCTGTCTCTATGAATAAAGTTGACAACAAAAGGACTGCAGCACTGTGGCATCCAAGCCAGGGCTGCTACCTTGCAGGAGCTCACCAGACTTGGTAGTTTTTTGGCTGGTCCTCGATGATAGCTGTAATGTAGTTCATCTCCTCCCGAAGGTCCTTATCCAGAGCCTGCAACAAGACTCTACGATAGTGCCTGCAGATTCACACATAGGAAGTCAGCACCTGCAATCTTTTTTTTCATTTTTTCAACTTGAAATGTTTTTATGTGATGAGCTGATAGAGTGACGTGTGGCGTCATTACCATACGGTATAATTTGCTGCGTTCAGTTCAATAGCCTCTGCAGTGAGTGAGAGGGCTCTTTCACTTTTCTCGTCATTCTTCAATAATGCTCGGAAATAGTCAAATACGTCTGTGACTGTGGGAAAGCACATGCAGCAGTCAACTTATACATTATTGCAACTTTTCTTTTGTTCGAATATTGATGATTGAGGGATTCAAGAAAAACGTAGAGCTAGGTAGCTCAATATACTTTGCTCGTTAGACTGTGACGTCACTTACACTTGTCAGAGTACGCTATCTTCACAACAGGATTGGGTCCGTCATCTTGTGGAACGCCCTCTAAATCCGACCACTCTTTCCTATCTCTGTCGTGGAAAATAAATTCAGATCATTCGGGTTCCCAATCCGCAATTGCATGGCATGCTGGTGCGTTTTAAATCAACTGTGCTAGCAGTTAGAGCTAGCTAGGAACCCAGGGAGGTGTAACTTGAGCAGTGGTCACTGACAGATTTTCGTAGACCCAGTACTAGCTAGCTAGATCTAAGAGTGACCAGTTTATGGATGATGCTTGAGAGCTGTCAAGACAAATATTTCCCACCTAAGCCAACTAGCAGCTAAACAAGTACAGTGCTAGTTAGCTAGTGAAGAAGAGAAGGCTATGCAAATCGGAGCATTATGATGCTCATATTGGCCAGTTACCGAATATTGCTAGCTAGCAAGAGCTAGCCAGCTAACTTAATTTACCTATAAAAGACATATCGGAAAGGGTTCACGTAATCGGTTTCAGGCTCCTCTTCAAAATCCCCTTCGCCTTCATTATCCTCTTGAAATTCCGAGGGTATCCCATAGTTGTCTTCTAGACCGGACATTTCTAGTTAACTCGCTCAGTAGTTTATGCTAGCCGAGTTTGTTAGGAACTCTTCTTCTTGTGGTTTTAATGGCAGGTTGCAACCAACGTTTCTGAGGTGCATCATCGCCACCTACTGTTCGGGAGTGTGAAGTCGGTGGTTTACACAATCTCAAAACAAATCCCCCAAATCAACACAATAAATATCAAATAAACACCTATATAACCCCCACCGTTGTCTAAAGGAGATGTCAGTCCTAGGACACTGCCATTTGTAATGTCTAGAAGTACACCTACACATTTCCACTGCTCTTTTTAATTCCCACAGTATTTTAGTTCAGGTTTTACCTCATGTGCCCTGTACTTATTTGCAATGTCATTTCCGACAGCTTTTCTTTTTTTGATGGTAAACTGGAGAACTGGTTCCTCCTCTTCAGTTCTAGAGGCTACATCCCGATAACATCAACTTTGAATTTAGGAAACAGATTGGTGCATGACACAACATGCAATATTACTTGTCAGTGGCATGGACCAGTAACAGTGAATTGTTTTTTTAATTAACATTATTCAAAATTGAAATAATTAATTACAACAACAACAAGCAATGACAAAGAAATACAATCACATTTCAATGTACTTTTATTAGATTTCAGCTGCCAAATCCATATAAAATAGACATTTGTATCCATTGAAGATATAGCATGAAAACACAAAAGTTGGAAACAAAAACAACTATTAGTTTCAACTAACCTACAATAAACCCAAAACAACCATTTGTATGGACGGAAGTGCAATACAGCCAAATAAGTGGTATCTAACTTTATCACCAGATTATTATATTTTGGGGGGCAAACGGAAATTGCAAACAATTACTGTTTTCCATTTCCATTGATAGGCTGTTTCTTGTACTCGTCAGAGTCAGTGAAGGCCTTGATTTTAGGTCGATCAGACATCTTTCCTACAAAGCTCTTCAGGGCAGGAAAGCTATCCAGGCAGCAGCCAGACAGGACCAGGTGGTTGAGCAGGATATCAAACAGATTGTAGTCAGCAAAGGAAACCTTGAAGAGATAACGCACACAAACACAGAGAATAAAGTCTCCAGATGACTCATGAATAAACGTTCCCCTAGTCTGGCAGGATGAGTACCTTATCACCAACAAGAAACCCTGTCTTGTTGTGAGCCATAACAGCCTCAAACTTGGAGAGATGGTCAGGCAGGTCTTTCAGGTACTGCTCCTTTCCACTTTCCTGTCAGAGTTGAATGAATAAATCAAATGAGTCAATGCCATGGTGATAACAGACTTAATAATAATAATAATTCATTTTATTTGTAACGCGCTCTTCATTCATAAGAATCTCAGAGTGCCATGTAATAACCACTTGAGCAGTTTGCCCAGTAATCTACATGACAACAATGTAGAGATGTTTTAGATCTCACTACAGCCATCGAACCGATTATGAAGACTAGCAGACTAGACTGCAAAGCTCAACTGCTCTAACAGTGGAGAGTCAAGTCCTCCTGTTCTGCAGGAGACAGGATCCCAGAGCTCCATCCCATACGTACGTATTCCTGGTAAATCAGGCGCCCGTATTTGAGACGCAGATCTTCCACGCCATCGTTCATCATGTCGATGAGGGACGCCTCCTTAGCGTCCTTCCCATACGCCCCTGAAGACAACAGCAACTCTTTACACTCCTGATTCATGTAGCAACATCAAACATAGTTCAGCAGAAAAATTCAAGTAATAAATTAGTGTAGTTAAACAGTATTTCATTATGCAAGGTCTTCTTATACCAGCTTTTGTTTAAATACAAATTATAGCCTGTAAATGGATTGTAATTTATGGGTTTAAATGGACAATTACTCATTTAGAAGACACTTCTATCCAAAGTGACTTACAAATGGTTCCTAGTATCTGCAGGGGGATGTGGGTTAGTGTGGGACTCAATACTATGCAATTTACACACTGCGAAGCATTGCAGGATAGTAGTGATACAGTAAATGCGCCTAATACGAATATAAAATAAGAGTCTTGGTCTATACAAAATATGTACAAATTCTATGAATTATTGATCTTGTATCAATAGGAGAGTGAGGATGCACATCACCATGGTTGCGACCCAAGTGTCTCAGAATGGCGTTTGACTGAAACAAAGCCAAATCTCCATCCTCAAACTTGGGCAACTGGCCAAAAACCTAAAACATCAAAAATAGTTCAGTCAATTGTAAAGACATTATACACAGGTGTCAGGTTTTACATTATAATTAGTGAAGATATATAAACAGAGTATTACAAATCAGTCAAAATTAAAAAGAGAAGATATTTCACTCACGCAAGTGGCTTTTAGGTCTCCCTTTGACCAGTCTTCGAAGTTGACGAGAATCATTTTCCACTGCTGGCCCTGGTCCGACAGCATAATCTTGGCAGCACTACAGCGCCCTGTCACAAAAAACATCCATTTGGCACACAGAAGCCATAGCGCAGTCATATTTAAATGGTGACTGAAAAATATATGTTTTTAATTGATATTTTTACATGAATACATTCAGACTAATTTCTCCTTTATTTTGTCTCAACAATGTAGGGTGCGGGTGGCCCATTAGTGTCGGCCTATGGATGCCTGTGTCACATGCTAAACTCTAGGGCTAGCTCCACGGAAGGGATTGGAGAGGAAGATAATCTCTTTCGTGTATCAAATTCCTACGAGGCCAAATTATCTGAACAGAACAAAAATGTAGATGTTAGCTAATTGACTTACTCAACTGTTTTATTTAATTGCATTACTTTGCAATGAAATAAATCAGTCGATTAATCAGACAAAATTCAAGCGCCAAGTGGAAAAGAGGTTTGCCCCTGGAGAGAGTCATGTGCTCAAGATCATGTGTCATTTTGGTTTTACAAATACATTCATTTCTCTATTCTTTACACATACCTCGCACAGCAAAGTAAGTGATAGTGTAGGGTGGCACTATAGGGGTGATAAAGGAGAGGAGTCACATAGAGAAAAAGGCATTTTGAATCACATACTGTATCCGGACATTCAAGCGCTACTCAGACAATTTACTAGTTCAGTCTCTAACAAATCAGGACAGGAACTCAAACAAGCACACTACGTCGCGACGCGTGTTACATAACGATTAAGCCACGTGTCTTGTGTAAGCATAACATGTAAGCCGTCCTTACAAATGCGTTAACATTCACTTTATAACCGTACATTCACTAAATCAGTCGACATGCGATTGCGCTGCTCAGAAACCTCTGCAACTATGGCAGTTAACTAAAATGACAAAGCTCAAACTAGCTAGAACTAGCATTGTGCACAGAGCAATACTTGCACACTGTATATTACATTCATATTGCAAAAATACGACATTTGAAACTTACTTGTGCAGGCAAAAGGGAATGTTGCAGGTTAGGTTGACTGCGTTCGTGACGGAGTGCGTTTGGAAACAAGAGTCTGGGAATTTAAAGCGACGGACAAAGGCGATCTTCGCGACGCCCATCTAGACATCTGCTGAGTCATTCTGACTGCTAATTGGTCTACGAGGACAAAGTTGAACTCCCCGAGCAAAGTGTGCACTTTGAAAGAAGTCGTTTCTAAGCGACGTGTTTTATTATTGTATGATACAATCCTGTTTAGTGACAATATACCACTGCGCTGTACTTATTTGCAATGTCATTTCCGACAGCTTTTCTTTTTTGATGGTAACAGGAGAACTGGTTCCTCCTCTTCAGTTCTAGAGGCTACATCCCGCTAACATCAACTTTGAATTTAGGAAACAGATTGGTGCATGACACAACATGCAATATTACTTTTCAGTGTCATGGACCAGTAACAGAGAATTGTTTTTTTAATTAACATTATTCAACATTGAAATATATTTTTTTATGTATGATACAATGCGGTTTAGTGACAATACCACTGCCGGCCCTATTCAAAACTGTCCTAAGAAAACAAAGTCAATACGTTCCCACATGCACTTCGCATAATAGTAGCCAAGCCCATTTCTTCCCTTCCCACTCCCTCACACGAACCTTATTTGATTATGGTATACATGCAATGTTGGAATGTGCATAGGAGTGTCAGCTAAAATGCCCCCTTGTAGCAGATTCATTGAAAATTAAAAGAAAATCTTACAAACTGTGAACGTGTTGTGTTGCTATATTGTAGCATAAATGTTTGTCTGCTGTGCCAGACCATCTCCAGTGTCCCCTGTTCCTGCATAGTGTGTAGAGACTGAGTTCAGTTGGGTGCCCAGTTTGTGGATGATTAAGGACAGTTCTTCTGTGACCTGAGACTTGTCTTCCAAGAGCTCGTAGCGAAGACTCGAGATGTCCTGCTTGATCTCTTTAAGTTCTCCTGAAATCAAGGATGTAGACCAACAGGAGAGGAAGGACAGACAACAAGAATAAAGGACAACACTATGAGACAGTGTGACTGTGATGTCGTACCTGTATTTTAGATTAATTAACCTTAATCTTTAGAGCTATACCTTCATTAACTTCATCACTTTCTTTATCCACCTGCGCTTTTAAGACATATCTCTTGACGAGTCTCTTCATAATTTGCTGCAATCATGAGATTAATTATAGTAAGCAGGTGGGATTCAAAGACAAGCTCTCTGGGTAACATTCTGGAGAGCTGACAGTCATTCTGTACCTGATAGCGAGTGGACTGGTTCAGCTGGCTGTTTAAACTGTGAAGCTCTGCCATCTGATGGTTGGCCTACATTAAGACACATACTTAAAACATACTTTAAAACAGACGCATAAACAAACAAACAAAACAACATATCTTGTTTCATGAACTGAATTTTAAATAATATAACAATAAAACGGACAAACTATCACAATCTAGGGCTCATTTATGTGACTTCAAAATGTATTCATACCCTGGACTTAGAGTAGTAATCCCCTGGTCTGTCTTCCTCTCCAAGCTGCGTGTTGGGCAGCGGAGCCAGCAGGCCTGGATGACCCTGAGGAAGGACTTGGGGCTTGGCACCAGGCTGAAGGGGGGGGGGAGGGTCCTTCCATTGTCAAAGTAGGACAACCACAGTTTAGACCGTGCAAACTTCCACTCTACATCAGCATCATCCTGAGAGAAGGGAATTACTATATCATCATAGACTGGAAACATAGTCACCTAAAAAGTTAACTTTTAATCTTCCCGTATTAAAATAAACATGTTCAGGTGTAATGGGTGCTGTTAGACCTGTCGGATAAATTAATTATTCATTATTTTAATAATTCTATTAATTATTTTATCAATGCTTGATAGATGAATATGTATGCCAGAGCGTACCTCTATCTCCTGATAGGAGCTGTTGATCATGGCTATGAGCATGTTTCAGCAGCACCACCACCATCGTCACATTATAAATCCCAAACAGCACGTAGCCGATGTTCTCGATGAACTTGTGGTCATACTTCAGTACTACCGAGGACACCTCAGACAGTCCAAATATCGACCAGAACAGCGTCTTGAAGCTCTCCTCCACCCTACAGGGACAACATGAAACTGGTAAAGGAAAGACGATCTCTTGTGTCACTTATGTAGAGTGTCAGTAGCTATATTGAAGAAGAAGAACAGTTTGGCACTGTATATACTGTAACAGATACCTAGTAAAGGGCCCTTCTTTCAAAACCTATATTGAAAAGGCTTTATTTATTTAACTGTGTGACATGATACTCCTACTGCATAGCATGCCTGTCTCCTCCTCAGTGGATTAACATTGTAACCCGACCCCTGACCCCATCACAACAGCTTGAGAACACTGTAGATCCAAACCCCAGTCACACCCAGGATCATGTTGTATGTGTTGGGACTGTACCAGCTGACCAGCTGACTGTACCAGCTAACACCACACTGATGAACCTACTCACGTGGTAAAGGCCAGGTTGACCTTGGCGCCCAGGTAGTATGAATACAGGATGAACATGCCTATCATGAACGCCAGGAAGACCATGATGAACAAGACCATGAACTTGAAGATGTCCTTGCCAGTCCGGCCCAGGGAGATCTGCAGAGGACCGAAGCTTTCGTTGGCCGGCAGGATGTAGGCGATCCGCAGGAAGCTGAGCACCACAGCGATGGAGTACAGCCCCTCTGAGATAAGCTGAGGATCTGAAGGGCTCCATCTGGCCCTGGCTGGCGGGGGCACAGAACCCACAGAACCACACAGAACACACGGAACCACACAGATACAGTTAGAACCACACAGAACCACACAGACCACACAGAACCACACAGAACCACACAGAACCACACAGAACCACACAGATACAGTTAGAACCACACAGATACATCAGAACCACACAGATACAGCAGAACCACACGATACAGTTAGAACCACACAGATACAGTCAGAACCACACAGATACAGTCAGAATCACACAGAACCACAGATAGTGTAAGAACCATGAAGAACCACCCAAACACTGTCAGAACTATGCACTTCTGATGATTTTCTACTGAACTCTCCATGTGCACTATTTATATACTATATTTTGTATGTAGCTTTCGATAAAAGCCCCTGCTGAATGAATACATGTTGAAATTGAAGGCTACCCAGTGAAAAAGGTTTCAGGTTTCACGTCATACTTCAAGTCCCAGGAAAAAACGAATGAGTCGTTTGCAACACAACACACTTCATCCAGATCATTTTTGAGCTCCATGTTTGAGGTCCATGTTGTTTAATTGTAACTTGTTTAACTACATGCTCTTATGATTCTTCCCTTTGGCACTTATTTTTGTTTTTTCACAATGGATGCTTCATGTTTGACTACCTGCAATGTTTGGGGATATCTCGTTGTTATGATCAGTGACCTCTGCACTTTTGTAAAACTCTCTCTTGGAAGTCGCTTTGGATAAAAGCGTCTGCTAAATGAATAAATGTAAATGTAAAGTGCTTGTTCCCTGAGATTTGTTTATGCGGTGAGAATGTGTGCTCCTTGCTCTCACCGTAGGTAAAGTATCTGACATGTGGGGGCAGGGTGACGAGGGATAGATCGCTGGCCTGAACCTGCTCATCTACGTATTTCTGAGCCTTGTTAGCCAGATGGAAAGCTATGAACCTGGCAGTGAAGGAGGCTGTGAAGATGGATAGCATGCCAAAGTCCAGAACGTGCCACAGCTGCAAGAAGTACTCCCTGCAGCCCTGAGTCCACAGCTCCTTACACTGCGACCACATCATCCCTGCAGAGGAAACAGGAAGACCACAGTGCTGAGAGCAGACACCCACATTGAGAATGTGTTTATTGTACAATTCCTCATAATTCTGATCTAACCAGCAACCCAGATGATGATGAGGCCCTCTGTGCAGCTGAAGCGTGTGGTGGTCACCCTGAACACCTGGCGCGGGTACTCTGTGACCGTCTCGTTGGGCAGCGTTGTGATGCCTGTGAAGCGGTCTGAGGCGCTGAACACCAGCAGACACAGGAAGATGATGAAGGAGGCCGCATGCGCCACAAACTTCATAAAGGGGCTTCGCAGCACCGCACCCAGCTGCAGAGGCAAGCCAGACCACGTTATTCAGACTTAAAAAGTTTCAACATTTACTAATCCAACCAAATAAACTAAATGTTTAGACCTTTGTGAAACAAAACACGTGTTCTGGCTCTGATGTTCACCACAGTGTTCGACATGGTGGTGATGAGTGGTAATGACAGTGATTTGTCATGGTGGTGATGAGTGGTGACAGTAGTTTGTCATGGTGGTGATGAGTGATGACAGTAGTTTGTCACGCTGGTGATGAGTGGTGATGACAGTAGTTTGGCACGCTGGTGATGAGTGGTGACAGTAGTTTGTCATGTTGGTGATGAGTGGTGATGACAGTAGTTTGTCATGGTGGTGATGAGTAGTGGTGACAGTAGTTTGGCATGTTGGTGATGAGTGGTGACAGTAGTTTGTCATGTTGGTGATGAGTAGTGATGACAGTAGTTTGACATGGTGGTGATGAGTAGTGATGACAGTAGTTTGTCATGGTGGTGATGAGTGGTGATGACAGTAGTTTGTCATGTTGGTGATGAGTAGTGATGACAGTAGTTTGTCATGGTGGAGATGAGTGGTGACAGTAGTTTGTCATGGTGGTGATGAGTGGTGGTGACAGTAGTTTGGCATGTTGGTGATGAGTGGTGATGACAGTAGTTTGGCATGTTGGTGTTGAGTGGTGATGACAGTAGTTTGTCATGGTGGTGATGAGTGGTGGTGACAGTAGTTTGTCATGGTGGTGATGAGTGGTGACAGTAGTTTGTCATGTTGGTGATGAGTGGTGACAGTAGTTTGTCATGGTGGTGATGAGTGGTGACAGTAGTTTGTTTATGGTGGTGATGAGTAGTGGTGACAGTAGTTTGTCATGGTGGTGATGAGTGGTGACAGTAGTTTGTCATGGTGGTGATGAGTGGTGACAGTAGTTTGTCATGGTGGTGATGAGTAGTGGTGACAGTAGTTTGTCATGGTGGTGATGAGTGGTGACAGTAGTTTGTCATGGTGGTGATGAGTGGTGACAGTAGTTTGTCATGGTGGTGATGAGTAGTGGTGACAGTAGTTTGTCATGGTGGTGATGAGTGGTGACAGTAGTTTGTCATGGTGGTGATGAGTGGTGACAGTAGTTTTACATGGTGGTGATGAGTGGTGACAGTAGTTTGTCATGGTGGTGATGAGTGGTGACAGTAGTTTGTCATGGTGGTGATGAGTGGTGACAGTAGTTTGTCATGGTGGTGATGAGTAGTGATGACAGTAGTTTGTCATGGTGGTGATGAGTGGTGACAGTAGTTTGTCATGTTGGTGATGAGTGGTGATGACAGTAGTTTGTCATGGTGGTGATGAGTGGTGACAGTAGTTTGTCATGGTGGTGATGAGTAGTGATGACAGTAGTTTGTCATGGTGGTGATGAGTGATGACAGTAGTTTGTCATGGTGGTGATGAGTGGTGATGACAGTAGTTTGTCATGGTGGTGATGAGTGGTGACAGTAGTTTGTCATGTTGGTGATGAGTAGTGATGACAGTAGTTTGACATGGTGGTGATGAGTAGTGATGACAGTAGTTTGTCATGGTGGTGATGAGTGGTGATGACAGTAGTTTGTCATGTTGGTGATGAGTAGTGATGACAGTAGTTTGTCATGGTGGAGATGAGTGGTGACAGTAGTTTGTCATGGTGGTGATGAGTGGTGGTGACAGTAGTTTGGCATGTTGGTGATGAGTGGTGATGACAGTAGTTTGGCATGTTGGTGTTGAGTGGTGATGACAGTAGTTTGTCATGGTGGTGATGAGTGGTGGTGACAGTAGTTTGTCATGTTGGTGATGAGTAGTGGTGACAGTAGTTTGTCATGGTGGTGATGAGTGGTGATGACAGTAGTTTGACATGGTGGTGATGAGTGATGACAGTAGTTTGTCATGGTGGTGATGAGTGGTGGTGACAGTAGTTTGTCATGTTGGTGATGAGTGGTGACAGTAGTTTGTCATGTTGGTGATGAGTGATGACAGTAGTTTGTCATGGTGGTGATGAGTGGTGGTGACAGTAGTTTGTCATGTTGGTGATGAGTGGTGACAGTAGTTTGTCATGTTGGTGATGAGTGATGACAGTAGTTTGTCATGGTGGTGATGAGTGGTGATGACAGTAGTTTGTCATGGTGGTGATGAGTGGTGACAGTAGTTTGTCATGGTGGTGATGAGTAGTGGTGACAGTAGTTTGTCATGGTGGTGATGAGTGGTGACAGTAGTTTGTCATGGTGGTGATGAGTAGTGATGACAGTAGTTTGACATGGTGGTGATGAGTGGTGACAGTAGTTTGTCATGGTGGTGATGAGTGGTGACAGTAGTTTGTCATGGTGGTGATGAGTGGTGACAGTAGTTTGTCATGGTGGTGATGAGTAGTGGTGACAGTAGTTTGTCATGGTGGTGATGAGTAGTGGTGACAGTAGTTTGTCATGTTGGTGATGAGTGGTGACAGTAGTTCGTCATGGTGATGAGTGGTGACAGTAGTTTGTCATGGTGGTGATGAGTGGTGACAGTAGTTTGTCATGGTGGTGATGAGTGGTGACAGTAGTTTGTCATGTTGGTGATGAGTAGTGGTGACAGTAGTTTGTCATGGTGATGAGTGGTGACAGTAGTTTGTCATGGTGGTGATGAGTGGTGACAGTAGTTTGTCATGGTGATGAGTGGTGACAGTAGTTTGTCATGGTGATGAGTGGTGACAGTAGTTTGTCATGGTGGTGATGAGTAGTGGTGACAGTAGTTTGTCATGGTGATGAGTGGTGACAGTAGTTTGTCATGGTGGTGATGAGTGGTGACAGTAGTTTGTCATGGTGATGAGTGGTGACAGTAGTTTGTCATGGTGATGAGTGGTGACAGTAGTTTGTCATGTTGGTGATGAGTAGTGGTGACAGTAGGTTGTCATGGTGATGAGTGGTGACAGTAGTTTGTCATGGTGGTGATGAGTAGTGATGACAGTAGTTTGTCATGGTGGTGATGAGTGGTGACAGTAGTTTGTCATGGTGATGAGTGGTGACAGTAGTTTGTCATGGTGATGAGTGGTGACAGTAGTTTGTCATGGTGGTGATGAGTGGTGACAGTAGTTTGTCATGGTGATGAGTGGTGACAGTAGTTTGTCATGGTGATGAGTGGTGACAGTAGTTTGTCATGGTGATGAGTGGTGACAGTAGTTTGTCATGGTGGTGATGAGTGGTGACAGTAGTTTGTCATGTTGGTGATGAGTAGTGGTGACAGTAGGTTGTCATGGTGATGAGTGGTGACAGTAGTTTGTCATGGTGGTGATGAGTAGTGACAGTAGTTTGTCATGGTGGTGATGAGTGGTGACAGTAGTTTGTCATGGTGATGAGTGGTGACAGTAGTTTGTCATGGTGATGAGTGGTGACAGTGGTTTGTCATGGTGGTGATGAGTGGTGACAGTAGTTTATCATGTTGGTGATGAGTAGTGGTGACAGTAGGTTGTCATGGTGATGAGTGGTGACAGTAGTTTGTCATGGTGATGAGTGGTGACAGTAGTTTGTCATGGTGGTGGGGTCTCACCCTGCTGCAGGGGAACAGCCAGTAAGCTGTGGCGAGAAGGGGCAGACCCAGGCCCACCAGCATCACCACGAGGCACTTCACCAGCAGGTTCTGCTCCCTGAGGAACGACAGGTCCTCGTACCACAGACTCAGGAGCTGCTGCTGGCAGTTGGGGTGGGCCACAAACTGTCGAGGAAGAACGGGAAAACAAATGAACTGAAGTGAGATACTGTGAGCGGTGAGCACAGTGTCTGGAAGCTGAGATGTGGACAGTGCACTGAGTCTGTGGTAGAGGACCTGTCGTTCCTCAGGGAGCATTGCCTGGTAAATACAGACCGTTCTTTGACCACTGAAATACTGGTAGAACTATGCATTTCTGATACTTGATTTTCTACATATGCACTGTTGCTTTGCATAAAAGTGTCTAGTGGCTAAATGACTATAATGTAGTAGCCCAGGGCCGTAATCACAATATGTATTGGGGGGGAACCCAATATTCAAATCTGGTCAAAATGTCCCCCCCCAATATATTGATATAAAAATATAAATAAAATATAAATGTGCTAGGCTACGACAGGCAACCACGCACGCTGTCCGAAATGATCATTAAAAAATGTATAGGCTATAACTACACGTAAAAAGTGTTCAGGGGGGGACCCTCAGACTCCAGCAGATTTCCCCCCCCCCAATGTTGTCTCCATGGCTACTACAGCCTTGATGTAGCCTAATGTCAAATGTCAAATCTCAGGGTCTCAGTCTTGGCAGGACCTGTCGCAGTTACTTGCCTTCTTCACCTCGTACTTAATGGCGAGTTTGACCCTGTTGAGGAGGGAGTGGCGACGCTGGCGCTCCTCCGGCTCATTACTTATGTCGCCGTTCAGGATGGCCTCAACCTCCTCCGTGTCCCGACACAAGTCCAGAACGCCCACCGCGAAGTCCTTACACTGCAGAGACAGCTTTCGATAATCATTCTGGACAAACAACAAGAGACAGAGAAGGGCGACATTAATGTCCACTATTTTCCAGTCAATTTGTGCATATAACGAAATCGTTATGAATAAGTCATGATCCTCAATACAAGTTGAACTGACACGACACATGACGAGAGTGAGTATCCTACTATGCAGTCTTGATATCATGAAGAATCTACAACAAGTAGCCTAATTAATTGTTGCCAAATATATATTTACCAGGGAGAAGCAATTGTGTGTTGTCTCTTTTTTAATGTTCTTTTTCTCCTGGTGGACACAGTAGCACACATACAGACACCAGGCATAACATTGGTGTTAATAGAAAACATCATAAGATTAAAATATATTCGGTGCACTAAATGTATCAGACGTGAAAACATACAAATCAACTGAACTTGAAAGACATATTGTTATGCCACAATGTAAAAAAGCAGGAAAACGAAATGACATGCCATTTTTATCCTGTACTACCTTGAACTCTTTCTCGATGTTGGCAAGTTTGGCCAGCTCATTGCTGAGCTCCAGCGCCATAAAGACGGGATCTTCGCTGGAGAGGGACAGGTAAGCAGGGCTAGACAGCCCCCGGTACGCGTTAATGCGAGCGCGCGAGTGGCTAAATGAGTCGTTGAGCTGTTTCTCAGTGCAGTACTCGCACTTGCAAAAGTAATCGTGCGGCCGCTCGATGCGTGCGCCCTTCAGAAGTAGCATGTGAACCACCTCGTACTTCTGGCATTGCGCCGCGAGGATCACGGGAGTGATGTCCGGAGAGAAGCGCGTGCCGTCCTCGTCGTACGAATAGAAGTCGTCGTCCTCCAGGTCGCGGGGACTACCCGTCAGACGCTCACTGGTAACAAAGGACGGGTGGGCCAGGATGGTCTCCACTATCCTGATGTAGCCCTTGCTGATGGCGAGAAGGAGCGCGTCCCCGATACGCGCCAAGTTGTCTTTCCGCAGGAGTAGCTCCGTAACCTCCAGGTGCTCGTTCCCAACCGCCAGCTGAAGCCCATTCTGGCCCATGTAGTCCACACAGTTCACATTCAGAGCAGGCATCTCCTCCAACATCTTGCGCACCACTGGGATATTGCCGTACTCTGCCGCATCCAGAAAACGTTCCTCTTCAGCGGTAAGTTTGGTGCCGCGGCCATTGAACATGAGTGCCGGGCCGCGCACCCCAATCCGACGGCCCCTATCTCTGGCTGCATTCATGCGTCTGTGCGTGGCAAGGTCCGTCGTTGTGGACAGACTGAAACTAATAACCTGCTTCGTTCAAATCAGGCTTTGTGTGTGCTTTACAGATCAAGCAGAAATGAATCGGCTGAGTAACTGTTTAAGTGCGTGATTTGTTGCTTTATATTTCTCTCACATACTGTGATACAAGTCAGTGTCATTCTGCGTCCTGGACACAACATGGAGGGATACCAGGTGGCAACGCGTCTTCTCACCTCAGCAGCAGCGAATCAGGATCGTCCGTCATGGAACAGACCCCCGACACTGAGAACTCCTACTGGTTTAATAACATTTTAATGAAACACTACAGATGCTAGGAAGCACAACAGGTGCTGCTGTCTGCGGCAGATTATCATCGCGCCAGATACCAGCAGAGACAGGCTGGAGAAGCTGTGGGTAACCTTGGGTCAGGTTAGAGAAGTATACAAGCAAACATAATGGTAAACTATATGTTAATTCAGAGCGTGACATATTCAGTTCAATATGAACATTTCAGTCAAACATATCAGACCTTTGTAGATTGAACAAACTCTTGTCAGCTCCACTACAGCCTGGATCTGGTCAGCTCTCCGTAGGACTTCTAGCCAGGCATATCTGAAGTACTTATTTATTCACTCAGCACACTTATCTAAAACACACAGTTCACTAATGTTGAACCTATGACCTCTTAATCTGCAGTCAAATGTGAAATCTTAAAGGAGTCTTAAAGAACACCACTCAGGAAATAAGACATCAGATTCCTGTGCACCTACAGATACATGGCAGAACAACATTTCCACTTGAGAGCAGATGTGCTACATTGTGTCATTAAGACAAGTTTTAAATTTGTAGATTGACTTTATTGTCTTCAAAAATTGTAATAGCAGAAACACCCCCCCCTCACTGATGAAGTCAGTGTGTCCTGGTCTCACACAAGAACACTGCACATATAGAATGTGGTGTTTCACAATCACAAGACACATTATCAAAATCATATATTTTTGCTAGAACAAATTATTTAAGACACATGCAGACTTGTCATGCCAACAAATAAAAAAAACAATCCACCGAAGTCCTCACATATTCCTCTAGTTAGGGTAGTCAATAAAATCCATTTTCAAAATATTCATTTTGTTGCAAAAACAAATCCAACAAGAGAATTTCCTTGATTTCCTCCAATCCTTTCAAATGTCTTTGCTATGGTTTGATTTCAACAATGGTTTTCCTAACAGGAACCACAAAATCTGTCCTCCGATCACAGTCCATGTTTTTCAATGTAGCGCCTGGAGAAACACAAGAAAACAGTTGTTATAACATGAACTCCTTCAGAATGGCAGTCATGGGTTGTTGTCCCCTCTCAAACAGTGTTGCAGACTGTATGACATTAACACAGGCTCCTACCTTCTAGCAAAGTCATACAAGGCCTCTTTCCTCTCTTGAAGAGACATGTGTCTGTCTACTGGCGACTTCCCAAAACACTGTGGGTGACAAGAAGAACATCAGACTACAACAAAATCACAGTCTGACACACCTTGATAGTGTGCGTGTGTGGGGGGTATGTGTGTGGGGGATGGGGGTGGGGGGGGTACTTTGATAATGGAGGGGTGGGGGATAGTGTGTGTGTGTGTGTGTGGGGGGGGGGTACTTCGATAATGGAGGGGGGGGGGATAGTGTGTGTGGGGGGTACTTTGATAGTGGAGTGGGGCAGTGTGTGTGTGTGTGTGTGTGTGGGGGTACTTTGATAGTGGAGTGGGGCAGTGTGTGTGTGTGTGGTGTAGCGGAGGGGGTGTGTGTGTGTGTGTGGTACTTGGATAGCGGAGGGGGATAGTGTGTGTGTGTGTGTGTGTGGTACTTGGATAGCGGAGGGGGATAGTGTGTGTGTGTGTGTGGTACTTGGATAGCGGAGGGGGATAGTGTGTGTGTGTGTGTGTGGTACTTGGATAGCGGAGGGGGATAGTGTGTGTGTGTGTGTGGTACTTGGATAGCGGAGGGGGATAGTGTGTGTGTGTGTGTGGTACTTGGATAGCGGAGGGGGATAGTGTGTGTGTGTGTGGTACTTGGATAGCGGAGGAGGATAGTGTGTGTGTGTGTGTGGTACTTGGATAGCGGAGGAGGATAGTGTGTGTGTGTGTGTGTGGTACTTGGATAGCGGAGGGGGATAGTGTGTGTGTGTGTGTGTGTGGTACTTGGATAGCGGAGGAGGATAGTGTGTGTGTGTGTGTGTGTGGTACTTGGATAGCGGAGGAGGATAGTGTGTGTGTGTGTGTGGTACTTGGATAGCGGAGGAGGATAGTGTGTGTGTGTGTGGTACTTGGATAGCGGAGGGGGATAGTGTGTGTGTGTGTGTGTGTGGTACTTGGATAGCGGAGGGAGGATAGTGTGTGTGTGTGGTACTTGGATAGCGGAGGGGGATAGTGTGTGTGTGTGGTACTTGGATAGCGGAGGGGGATAGTGTGTGTGTGTGTGTGTGTGTGTGTGTGTGTGTGTGGTACTTGGATAGCGGAGGGGGATAGTGTGTGTGTGTGTGTGGTACTTGGATAGCGGAGGGGGATAGTGTGTGTGTGTGTGTGTGTGTGGTGTGTGTGTGTGTGTGTGTGTGGTACTTGGATAGCGGAGGAGGATAGTGTGTGTGTGTGTGGTACTTGGATAGCGGAGGGGGATAGTGTGTGTGTGTGGTACTTGGATAGCGGAGGGGGATAGTGTGTGTGTGTGTGTGTGTGTGTGGTACTTGGATAGCGGAGGAGGATAGTGTGTGTGTGTGGTACTTGGATAGCGGAGGGGGATAGTGTGTGTGTGTGTGGTACTTGGATAGCGGAGGGGGATAGTGTGTGTGTGTGTGTGTGTGTGTGTGGTACTTGGATAGCGGAGGGGGATAGTGTGTGTGTGTGGTAACCTTGACAGCAGGGGGAGAAGAGGCAGATGAGGAGCTCCTGCTGGGGCTGAAGGCGGAGCTTCCGGTCGGCCCAGAGGAGAACTCCTCCGTCCTCTCCAGCAGGTTAGTGATGGTGGCGTCCACACAGTTTGTTTGCACTGTAGAGAACATGTAGTGAGAAACAGACCCAAATCCTGGGGTTTAAAATGCGTACTGTGCACGGTGTGAGCGTGTGGGTACCGAGGTCGCTGGTGATGACGCTGAGGGGGACGTCAGGCAGCACATCCTTCACCTGCAGGGCCAGCCTGCTGAGACCAGCCTCGTCCACACCACGCACCTGGCCACGCACCTGGGCCCCCTGGGGGCTGGCACCTGGAGGAACACACAACCACACACACAAGACCACACACAAACACCCACACAAGACCACACACAAACACCCACCCACACAAGATCACACACACACACACACACAACCACCCACCCACACAAGATCACACACACACAACCACCCACCCACACAAGATCACACACACACCACACACACCACCCACACACACACAACCACCCACCCACACAAGACCACACACAAACCACACACAACCCACACACACAACCACCACACACACACACAAACCACACACACAACCACCACACACACACAACCACACACAGGAAAATGCCCAGATGTTACTGGAAGGTGGTTGTGTTACTGGTAATGGTGAGGTGTTACTGGAAGGTGGTGTGCTTACTGAACGTGTTGATGTGCGGAGCAACGTGTCTTTTCCTTTTGATATGCTCAGCTTTGTCTGCTTTAGTGATCTGGGTAGACGCCACACTGAGTTCAGCTGCAAGGAGCTGAAAGGCACACAGTCAAGTCATCTGAAAATAGAGCAGCCAGTGATGATTGGCATCAGAGGAAGTGAACATGAACGTTCTGCACCTGTTGTACTTTATTGGTGAAGTCTTGCAGGGTCTCTCCCTCCTGCCTGGACACAGCCGGGAGCCATCTTGGAGGAGGAATAGATTAAGAAAAGCAGTGTGAGCTGAGGCTGTTCTCTGGAACACTGAGACGCACTGCTGCCTGTGGCACTCTCGCAGGAATACATATTATCTGTGATCGTCTAGAACCTGAAATAATTGTGAATGAAAAGGAAAAGTAATTATTTAGTACCTTACATGATAGACTGTACATGGGACAAAAAAGGTCCACAACAGTTCTGTCAACCAGGAGGATTCTGGGATGCTCTGAGGAGAAAATCAACAACACAACTCTTCACCTCCAGCTAACCTGGCTTACCCTAACTCCACATCTTCTGACATACGACCCCAGACCCTATTATACACACTGACGACGACCAGCTGGTGTGGTACAGAGTAGGTGGGAGCATGGTGTTTACCAGGGACAGGAATGGCCTCTTCACCTGCAGGGCCACAGGCTGCAGGCTCTCAGTCACAGAGAAGGGCCACAGGCTGCAGGAGGGAACCACCGTTAGCAGTAACACATGATGATGATGAACATGAAAGATGATCAAACTAGTGACACTTCTAAACGGCGAGATGGAGACAAACCTGAACTTGAGCATGCCGGCTCTTCCGTTGGTGGTGTCCTCCTCGGGGAAGAGCAGCAGCGGTGGGGTGCCGGGGGAGGAGGAGTACCTCTGCAGGGCCTCCTGCAGCTGGGCGGGGGCCGGGGCAGGGCCCAGCTCCAGGAACCCTCGGGCCCAGCACACAAACCCTGCTGAGCCGTCCAGCATCGGCTGCACAGAGCACACACTCCACATGTTTAACTGAAGCATCGGCTGCACAGAGCACACACTCCACATGTTTAACTGAAGCATCGGCTGCACAGAGCACTCACTCCACATGTTTAACTGAATCATCGGCTGCACAGAGCACACACTCCACATGTTTAACTGAATCATCGGCTGCACAGAGCACTCACTCCACATGTTTAACTGAATCAGAACACCCAGATACACTTGGTAGGGATATTACACTCACTGTGTTGCAGGAGGTCAGAAGATTGATGATGTTGTGGTCAAACTCGGTCACGTGATTGCAAATGTAGAGTTTCACGCCTTTGTCTCTTAGGCGTGGGTTGTTCTGTCTTACGTGCATCCCAAGCACCGAGCACATTATCCTCACAATACATCTACATACACAAAAGATTTGTTAGACATCACAATATCAAGACGGTAAATTAATTAAAACATTATATAACATATTTTTGGAAGTAGAAGTTGACATACAAGGCAAGGTTAGTTAGTGCTTACCGTCTGATAAGGCTGTCTGGCAGTGCACAGCTTACTAAGAACACATGTACACCTATGAAGATGCGTATTAACATCAGGCATAAGCCTATAGGAGAGTAGATTAGAAGCAGGAGCCGAACCAGTCCATCGTTAGGCAACCTATAATACAAACATAAAAATAACTATTAGACCACCAATGAAGGAAGGTCACCACCAAGACCTGTTATTATTGATCTTGACTTGTACAGGTTTACTATTTCAACACAAACTAGTTGCGCAATGGCTCAGGTCGCACCGTTTATCTCCAACAGCTAGCTAACAAGCTAGCGGGTCAACCTGCTGTAGCTAGATCCCATTAGTGTAACAGTATATCAAAACATGTAACACTACCATGTTCATAATTAAAGTTGTAAATGGTAACCAGGTTTACGTGGATAATTAAAGTTTCCTAATTAGGAATTCGTATAATAACGTAACCACAATTGCTCACGTAGACAACGTGGCTTGCCAGCTAGTAACTAGCTAGTGCTAACATCACTAGCCTAGCTAATCGACCATTTTCAGTGATTACTGTTAGCGCTACTAACTAGCTATATCAATGACAAGTTGCGTTAACTAGCCAGCTACTGTAATAAAAGAACACTAAATAGAACTAGACAGTTCTCGACACAATACCACAAATCTACAACGCACCTACGACAAAGGAGTGCTCTATAAATTGGACAGCTGTGCAATTAGCAAACTAGCTAAATTGTTCGTCCCTTGCTAGCGCTCAAAATCGCTTTGGAGCTAGTGCTAATTTGACCCTTTCGAAAATTTGCCAAAACAATTTACCGCTGAAAGTCGAACATATGTTCAATTCCCCGAGTTTCCATTGTTCAACTACTTCGATAAGAAGTTGTAGTTATTGCTTTTCTGCATTCTGAACAACTGCGATTAAAGTTAACTTCTGAGTGACTTATCACTTGAGTACTAGTACTAAGCCAACTGGCTGGCTAACATCCCCAGCTAGCCTCGGCTGCCGTCTAGTTGGTCGGAAGTCAGCACCGAGGAAGGGGTGTTTCCACACTCCAAACCGGAAGGTCATCGAGCATGCGCAGCTGTAATTTAACCCCATTGTAACGAAGTGAAAAGCTAGCTAATATCTAGAGCTAATTGTGGTTAGATGTTCACTAAACATTAATGGGACATATACGCTCATTTTAGCCAACTTTATTAATATTTTCAACTGATTATTTCAAGTTGTTCTAAGCAAGCAGCATGTCAACTCACTTCGAGGAGAAGAGCGGAGTCATCCTGTGTAGAACATCGTGGGGGTCTTGGTATCAAACCATGGAGGAGGTGTTTATCGAGGTAGACGTTCCTCACGGCACGTCTGGTAAAGAAGTGAAATGCAACCTGGGATCCAAACACATTGAACTGCACGTGAAAGGACGAGAGATATTCAAGGTAGGAATTAATCAATTCCAACCACTGGTTGATGATTTGACTTTATCATCCCATGATGTATTTGGTGCAGATGTCAACATGCCATTGGCGTACTGACTGAAATATTACAATGTTTTTACTTTCAGGGTAAGCTATTTGGAACCACAGTTTCTGATGAAGGAACATGGACATTAGGTAAGTCCTCAGCTAAGCACTAGCTAGCTACTGTATCTGTTAAGCTACATTAACCTAGCTCCATGATTGAATGTATACTTGATAGCTACATTAACCTAGCTCCATGATTGAATGTATACTTGATAGCACATAACGCTCCATGATGAGATACTGATGTACACCCTTGCCCCCCTCCCACACTCCAGAGGACAAGTGTCTAATCCGCATCGTATTGATGAAGACAAACCGGGAGGCAGGAAACTGTTGGTCGTCTCTGCTGGAGGGACAGTACTGCGCGGACGCCTGGGTTCAGGACCAGATGCAGCGCAAACTCACCTTGGAGCGCTTCCATAGAGAGGTACACCAACACGTCTTAACTATGTAGACTGACCATTTATATGGGGAGCTGTAAAGCTCTTTTGGACTTTGCTTGTGAAAAAAAGAAGCTATATAAAACTATTTAATTTGACAGTTATTTATTTGAAGAGATGATTTACCTCTGAGCTGCACCCATCCCTGTGATGCCCTCTCTAACCTGTTGTACCATCCCTGTGATGCCCTCTAAACCTGTTGTACTATCCCTGTGATGCCCTCTCTAACCTGTGTTGTCCTCCTGCAGAATCCAGGGTTTGACTTCAGCGGGGCAGAGATATCTGGAAACTTTGCAGGTGGAGGGCCAGACTTTTCCAACCTGCAGAAGTGATGTGATGATAGTGTTGTCCTGAACCACCATGCTGGAGATCTTGATCCGACCCCAGAACCTTCTACTGTCTGGGCTGAGACCCCAGCAGCTGGCTAGCTGGATGGCAGCGACTTAACTCGCTATTGAAGGGGAAGTAGAAACCATTGTCACCTGCTAACACCTGTCCCCTCAGGTGGACTAAAGGCATGGGATCTGGGCCCCCCCAGTGCTACACGCTAACAGTGGATATGTACAAAGTGGGAAGGGTTTATACATTGGGATGCAAGTGTCAGTGAAAGCCATAATTGACTAGCCAACCACCTGCCTTTTTAAGTTGTTTATTCTGCCAAGCTGTTCTCATTGCACATGAGAACGTGAATGTGTTTTAAACATGTCGGCTAGGGCGGGTTTCAGAAACTGAGTCTTAGAATATGTGAACCAGGTTGCATTGAGCGAAGTATATTGCAATAATTTAAGTGAAATAAAACGTTTTTTCCTTTTAAAACACATAGCATGGTTGGTCCAAAGACGAGGTAAAACACAAATTGCTTTTCAATAAAGTTTTATTGAAAGGTTGTACATAGGGCACGAATGTGTAGTAAGCCAATTGGTCAAAGCATTTGTTATACTTTTTTTTACAAATAAGGTTAACTTCCTATATAGATCAACTCAGGGGCCCTTTGCCTTGGCACAATATACTAAAATGGTAACAATTGTCTACATCTAAATTTAATTTTGTGCACCTTGTGAATACTACCACAATACACATCTTGTCAGTTGTTGGGAGGGGGGCAGCAAAGTAACTATGAGTAGTTGAGCTATAACAGCATCGCTATATCAGGCAAGCTTCAACCATGTCTCAGATCAACACTATTCCTCCATAACTGAGGAAACCACGACACCCTCACAGTATCAAAAAGAAAAAAAAGTTTGTTTTCATCACCTTGGGTAGGAGTGTGCATTTAGGACAAGTCAACCTAGGGTGGGAGTGAAGGGTTTTGGGCCCGATTTCTTGGTTCCATTATTAGTGCACTTCACAAAACCCTTCTCCCTCCTCTTCCACATGGTGGCTTGAGGACCTAGGTGGTTCTATATACTTCATCGCTTAAAACTGAAACCGGTGCTACAGAACGTCTCAGAAAACATCCTCACACTGATTATCATCAGAGCATAAACTGTACACTTGTGCAAGCAATTCAACCTGGAAGGAAATCCTTCACTAGGGGGCAGCAAGACATGCCCACTGTTGACCAGACAGATGTGATGTCATGGTGAGCTTATCCAAAAAGAAAAATGACATCACAGAAACTTAGGAGGCAGGTGGGGGGGATAAACAAGAACAATAGAAACAGAAAATAGTAGTTGGCATTTTCTTAAAGAACTCCATCATCCATAATGCAGTTCTGTAAGGAAATAGTTGGCAGTGGTAGGAGGCTTATTTCTTAGTAGGAAGTGTGGCTATATATGCCTATAGCTCAGGCCAGTTCAGCAGCCAGACTCTGGGATGGTGGGCAGGTGGGTTCAGCAGCCAGACTCTGGGATGGTGGGCATGTGGGTGATCTTGTAGAAGCTGTGCTTCAGCTGCCGGGCTGTCCGTCCTGAGATCACCCAGCGCAGCCTCTGGCTGTTGGGCCTGGAGCGCCTGGTGGTGGAGTACTCCACCAGACACTTAGCCACCAGCTCCCGCACACACACCAGGTCCCCGTCTCTGACCTGGTCAACAGAACACAGGGACAGCACTTAACATCAAGCAAACATTGCTGTTGTGAGACAGTCACTAAACCCAAGCCAGAGGGCATTAGCACAGAGTGTCTCATCGTACTGATTAATGATCAACTATAAATTTCCCTTGAACCCGGGTTACACATTTAGGCATTCAGTTGTGCAACAAGGCTACAACAGCAGCTGTCTGAGAAATGCCACTCAGTATCCTGTTACAGAGAGAGGGGGGAGAGAAAGGACCCTGGTCACTCACACTCAGGAGCTGCTGGAGGGACTGCACAGCCTCCACTAGCTTGTGGACGTGATCACTGTCATGTTCCTCATGGATCTCCAGGACCAGCAGAGCCAGGGCCAGCAGAGAGGACTGGGAGGGGAGAGGAAGGGAGAGTGGGGGGAGGAAGATAGTGAGACACCACTATAGGAGGAGGTTCATAAAGACACCACAGGACACAACTAAAAATAGACCAAGGTCACGTTTCATAACATGCAGAACAGTTGGCGCTTACAGTGTGCCGCTGAAGTGTGTAATGGAAAGACAAGACATCAGCCTACCTTAACTTTGGAGAAGACGAATGAGCAATGGCAAGCTTTCAGCAAAGCCTCCAGTCTCTCAATGCTCAGCACCTCTTGGCTGTGGAGACAAAAAGCCCTGTTAGGGTTAGAGACACTCTCCATGTGTAACTTACAGAAGAGCCACTGCGCTCCAGATGAGCAGCCTACCCGTCAGAGCCCAGCTGCTCCTGCACGTGGCTGTGGAAGAGGCGCAGGAAGAGCAGAGCGGTGGGAGCCTTCACCCTCCACAGCAGCTTCTCCAGGATGATCCTCTCCATGCGGACCATGTCCGACACGCTGAAGCGGTTCTGGCTGATGCGGATCATATCGGCGACGTTGGGAACGTTCTTCTCCTCTTCTGAAGATTTGATGGCAATGTAGAAGCAGCAGAGGCCAACGCACGACAGGTGCTTGGGCTGGATCTGGAGGGGGAGAGCTGGGTTAGTCTACAGGTGCTTCGGCTGGATTTCTTTAATAAATGTCTGTTGAGATTTTAGGTTATCATTTTGACAGCTCATGTAGCACATGACTATCACCATTCAACCATGTAAATATTTGAGAGACACTGTTAATGTGTATTAGGGGAGACCTAGACATGAAAGGCTGCCAGTTTAAACATGTTCTTCATTCACCAGATGTTTCTAACCAGAGTGAGTCTGGTTGTGTGTGCAGCCTGCAGTTCCAGTTACACACCTTCATGACTGAGAGGAACCGATCCAGCAAACTGACGGCCAGGGAGAAGGTCTCCGAGCTGAATCCAAAGAACCGGGTGAGAGAGAGCAGGTCCTTCACCTCATACTCCCTCAGCCGCACCGTCATCCTCAGCCCGTTGTCGCTGGCGCTCTCAATCACCCGCAGGCCCGTGAGTTTCGGCTGGTAGCGAGACTCCAGCTCAGTCAACGTGCGCAGCTGGGCAGAGAAGGGCTGGACCGCGGGCGGTTGGCACAGTGTCGATCATCTGTGGAGGGTCACACACGTTACCAAACGCTGATCATAAAATAATCACATTTGGACCTGCAGTCCATAATCATGCGCTACCTCTATTTTAAATGACGGTTTTTCACTTATTGAGTCAGATTCCTAGCTGAAATTGTGATTGAACTGGACTAGTAGGCCACAAATAATGGCATCATAGTTTTATAGTTATCATGAATGTCAGTGTGATCCAAAAGTATTCTTCACCCAAACATATTGAGTTTTACCTATGTATAGGGGATAGAAATAGTACTCTTTGATTTAAAAACTTAACTTTTAGGGAGCTAGCGTAACGAGCGACCCAGGCATTGTACGTCTGTGCGTCACTATAGGGCAGCAGCGTTGCGGCATGTCGGGGCATGTCCCCAACATAGAGCAATGGACTAGCCAAGATAGCAACAGAAACGACCACAGTATAGCAATTAAGCGAATATCTACGTTCAAAACACCATTCTAAATAGACTTTGCTTAAACTACACTAGTGGATGACATGACATAACAAAAATATTCCTGTCAAAAGGCACAGGCACAGTTTAGGCTATAATGCCCTGTCATCGATAACTGAACGTCACAGCAAACGTTAGGCTAGCTAGGGGTAGGCTACTACATATGAAAAACTAATTTATACATTGTAACTCCAAGTTTAAAACATATAGGACACAAGCGAATATTTATTGCGAATGTTTTATAACAAGTTGTTAAATACAAGGTAGCTAGTTAGCACAGGATTTGAAATTACAATAGAAGCGAGGTAACTTACCTTATCTGAAGTGATAGAAAGCGTTGCAATATGGTTATCCAAGAGTTTACAGAATAATGTTCTAAATAAAAATGTTTAGAAAGGATATGAAAAGTGTCAGTATGATCTTCCGACAAGAAAGCTTCAAGCAAACGTAAATTTCCGCCTATGCACACCCTACCCTTGGCATAAAGCGCCCGGGAGCGGGCTCCGGCGGGTTAAGTACGGCCGATCAGCCCCGCCCACACAAAGAGACATTTGATTAGCTGTCGAAGGGAAGACCCTCCCTCATTTTGGAGTCTGTGATTCGATCAAATCGCACAAATCAACACGGAAGTCACTCTGACAAGGGGCGGTGAGCATAAATATAAATACTATTAGTATAGTATTTATATATATCTATGGCGATGAGCGCTAGGCGTTCTATTTTACTTGAGTATAAAACGATGAAGCGGTTTCGGAACATTACGCTCTTCCTATGACAATACACAATGTCTTCTCACTCCCTCCAAATACTAAATATGAACTCAGATTCCAGAAATATACACACATTCGGTCTATGTAAAAAGTCAAGTTGTTGGGAAATTGAGGAAAAAATACTTATAAAATACATTTTCGGCGCCAGGTTATAGGCCTATTGGCCAGCAGCTGGTTTTCTAGAACTTTTAGATCCCTACCTGTTTCTGGGACAGTCCAGATTCTAATCGTGTGGTGGCAGATTGCTATAAAGTCGCACCCGTGTTCAGCTATGATCTAAACATGTGTTTCATAATTTATATCGTTCAGTAACTTCACATGACACACGTTCTTTCAAAGTACTTTATTCATTGAGAAAAAAAACAATCCATACGGGATGATTAAGAACAAACCTCATGAAGACAATACTCAATATGGATCAACTATATAAGAAAACTTTTGAAACACGATGAATTCACATTTTAGTTTAGTCTCAATAAGACAGTTAGGAAAGCGCGTATGTAGGCTATATAATATGCCTAATCCCTTTCAGCCTTCAACAATGTTAGGCTATTCAATATCTCCACGATCACATTCATAGGTAGGCCTATTGTATATCATTTAGTGTCTACGCTTTGTTAAAGTGCGTCTTATTTATAATTTGACCAACTAACCCTAACCCTGATAACCCTAACCCTAACCCTGATAACCCTAACCCTAACCCTAACCCTAACCCTAACCCTAACCCTAACCCTGATAACCCTTTCTGGTAAGGCCTTTAAGCATTTCTTCTTTTAACACAACCCCTTTCAATTTTACAATTTCACAGTGCATTAGGATGACACCAGTCAAATATAGAAATATGAACAGAAACAAATTACAGCAACATCAGTAAAAGCACATTTAATAGTAAAATAAAGAGAATCTAATGGTTACCTGCCAGCATTCTGTGTCAGGTGAAGAGAGAGGAGTAACCATGCTACTGAGGTTGAGGAAGAGAGTGGTTAGCTTCCCCTAAACACAGATTAAATCTCATCTTGAACTGGGAAAAACACAGATTTCCTGTTTCTTCTGCTTCAGAGTTAATCTGTACCTGGGTACCCACACGTGAGTTAGGCAGGTTTGGAAGACGGTGGTCAGAGAAGATCACAAGAGATCAGACATAAACAGGAGCACAGAGGGTCTTCGAAAATGTTTGCTTCATACTGTCAAAAAAACAGCAAACTCGATTATTAGTTTCAAACAAGGAAATATATTTCTGTGGTAGAAAGTCTTCTAGTGTAGATTCCTCCCTGAGGTTAGGGAGCACGCAGACGGGAGACTAAAGAAGCTACAAACAGAAGAACATCAGAAGAACATCAGAAGAACATCAGAAGAACATCAGAAGAACATCAGAAGAACATCAGAAGAACATCAGAAGAACAGGCCGACATCAGCAATAACATGGATAAAACAAACATGTATTCCTATCACTTTAGCGTTTGTGGCAAAATAACACTTGGTTAGAGCAAGTAAATACTGTGTCAAAACTTGCTGTTCATTCTGAGATTCAACCAGTGTTTATCAACCCAGATAAGCCAGGCTAACAGAGAGAGGAGGGATGAGAGGAGGGAGGAGAGGAGGGAGGAGAGGAAAGAGAAGGAGGAGGGAGGAGAGGAGGGAGGAGAGGTGGGATGGATTAATGGATGGGGAAAGAAACCAAAGATGGATAATAGGATCATTTCAGTTGACAATTGTTTTTGTTCAAGATATCGTGATACGTATTGTATAATGATTCCTGTATCGTGATACGTATCGAATCGTGAGCTGAGTGTATCGTTACGCCTCTAATGGATAATCATGGAACTCCAAATAAGTTTTTGTGTTTCAAGTTGAAGGTAGACAAAAACATAAACAGCACCAATGGTTCTATCTAGAACCTTACAGAGCAGAAAGGGTTCTATCTAGAACCTTACAGAATAGAAAGGGTTCTATCTAGAACCTTACAGAATAGAAAGGGTTCTATCTCTGGAGTAAGGTCATAAAAAAACTCAATTTAAGTAGAGACCGACCCCGATACACAGTGACAGGACCGACCAGAGTGCCTGAAACAGCAGAGACTAACACCTAAACAGATCCATGCATGGATTGATGTCTCATATATTCTACATACATGATCTATTCCGCTTCATAAGCAACTTTTTATTTTGAAAAACTCTGAATATTTTAGATATAGGTATTGTATTAATACTCATAGGAACTGTATTAATATAAGACAGCACAGGAGTAATTAATGTTGTTGATTAACAGACTAGTCATATTTAGTTATGTAGCTTCACAAACATTTGCATGTATAAATACACAAATGTATAATTCCATGTTAATAAGACAGTGCTTTAACACACACTCATACATGCGTGAATTGCATCCTTACACCAGAGCTCGACCCATCCCTGGGAACACAGGGTTAAAAGTGCTCTACAGGATGGAAACGATTTGAGGATCATGAAACAACATAAGCCTGGTTATCGCAACAGAGCCCCCATTCGTGTTTTCACACGAATAGCGGAGTCAGCATTCGAGACACACCAAGTCCACTGAGCTTAGACGCCTTCTGATCCATAAGAACACAAGTGGATTAGTGGCGCCACATCACACACACACACACACACACACACACACACACACACACACACACACACACACACACACACACACACACACACACCACACACACACACACACACACACACACACACACACACACACACACTGGTGTCACAGTGTCACTGAGTCCATGCATACAAGTCAGTAGTCAGTTACAACAGTCAATAGTTCCCATGATGTTGAAGCACAAAGCCCTGGTTTCCCTGGATGTCAGTTCCATGAATCAACTGAAAAGGGAAAAACATTAAAATGACAAAATATGAAATATTGAAATGAAAATAAATATAAAATATAAATGACATACCGAACTTAGAAACTATAGTAAGATGAGACTGAAGATAAGAAAAGTGGGGGTGGGGACGGGGTGTGGGTGAGGTTGGGGACGAGGGTGGGGACAGGGTGGGGGTGGGGGTGTCACATACCCACCCTAGCCAACCCTCATCTGGTCATATTTCACTTTTCAACTCATTACACAGCGAGACACTGGGACACAGAGAGACACTGGGACACAGAGAGACACTGGGACACAGAGAGACACTGGGACACAGAGAGACACTGGGACACAGAGAGACACTGGGACACAGAGAGACACTGGGACACAGAGAGACACTGGGACACAGAGAGACACTGGGACACAGAGAGACACTGGGACACAGAGAGACACTGGGACACAGCGAGAGAGGGAGTTAAAAAGAGAGAGGAGTACTTGGTAAGAGAGGAGAGAAAAAGAGACAAAAATAAAGAAGACTTACTTCTTCTTGTCCTTATCCTTCTTGAAGGGTTGAGAGGATCCTTGCAGGGCTTGTCCCATCAGCGCCTCTGCTGCCACCTTCCTCCTGTTGAAGGCGTTCATCTCCTCCTCCAGGTCTCTCCTCTTCTCCTCCAGGTTCCTCTTCTCCTCCTGGTGCATTCTCTTCAGCTGCTCAAACCGGTCGTGGAGCTGGATTCACAGACATACAGCTTAGCAGAGATGTAACAATAAAAGGTTGATCTTACCGTTAACCAGTGTCCACTGACACATGCTCATTTTAGCCTCCATGTAGTCATACACCCATGCAAGACTACCTTCTGTTATATCCTCTTTGACATTTGACACAACAACTGGTTAAAAACGACCCCCTCCCAGACTGGTTTACCTCTTTCTCCTTCTCTTTCAGCTCAGCCTCGGTCTCCTTCACCTTGTGAACAAACATCTGCCTCATCTCCTCCTCCCTGTGTTTCAGCTCTCCCAGGAACTCCTTCCTCTTAGTTTCATACGTCTCCTGGAGGCTGGGGTGGACACACGCACACACGCAGACACACACACACACACACACACACACACACACACACACACACACACACACACACACACACACGCACACACACATGCAGACACACACGCAGACACACACACAGACACATGCCGGCACACACTTTAACCCCACTGGTTGAATAAACTAGTGTAGCTGGTAGAGGAGCTAGGTGGTGCTGGTAGAGGAGCTAGGTGGTGCTGGTAGAGGAGCTAGGTGGTGCTGGTAGAGGAGCTAGGTGGTGCTGGTAGAGGAGCTAGGTGGTGCTGGTAGAGGAGCTAGGTGGTGCTGGTAGAGGAGCTAGGTGGTGCTGGTAGAGGAGCTAGGTGGTGCTGGTAGAGGAGCTAGGTGGTGCTGGTAGAGGAGCTAGGTGGTGCTGGTAGAGGAGCTAGGTGGTGCTGGTAGAGGAGCTAGGTGGTGCTGGTAGAGGAGCTAGGTGGTGCTGGTAGAGGAGCTAGGTGGTGCTGGTAGAGGAGCTAGGTGGTGCTGGTAGAGGAGCTAGGTGGTGCTGGTAGAGGAGCTAGGTGGTGCTGGTAGAGGAGCTAGGTGGTGCTGGTAGAGGAGCTAGGTGGTGCTGGTAGAGGAGCTAAGTGGTGCTGGTAGAGGAGCTAGGTGGTGCTGGTAGAGGAGCTAGGTGGTGCTGGTAGAGAGCTAGGTGGTGCTGGTAGAGGAGCTAGGTGGTGCTGGTAGAGGAGCTAGGGGTGGGTAGAGGAGCTAGGTGGTGCTGGTAGAGGAGCTAGGTGGTGCTGGTAGAGAGCTAGGTGGTGCTGGTAGAGGAGCTAGGTGGTGCTGGTAGAGCAGCTAGGTGGTGCTGGTAGCCTCACCTGAAGGGCTGGCTGTCTGGGTCCGTGTCCTGGAAGCCCATCTCCTCTAGCTTGCAGCGTCGGTAGAGCTCATAGTGGCGAGTGTGTGTTTGCTCTCTGAGGTCCTCCATGTTCACCCGCAGCAGCATCTCCCTCAGCTTCACAAAGTCACAGTGGCTCTCGTTCTCAACTGGGAACATCAAATCACGTTTGTATTTGTACGTCTGGGTAGGAGAGCAAGTCATCCTATTTGGGGGGAGTTGACTCACATTTGGGGGGAGTGTTTTCATTTGGGGGATGTACTTGTATTAGTGGGTGTGTTTTGCACTTCAGGGCCACCGTAGTGGAGGGGTACCTACCCTGCACGGTGCCCCAGGGGTAGAGTCTGGCCCGCACCATCTTATTCCCCACCTTCACCTCCTCGGTGCTCCCCACCACTGCAAATGGCAGGTGGGCCTGGAACCAAGAGCTCACAAGGTCAACCACACAAGACCAAAGGTTAACAACAGACTAGATAGGGTTAACCCCTTCACCAGAGTCAGCGGTATATGTACAGTGGTCTTGTGTGTTTGTGTATGTGTGTGAGTCAGTAGCGGCCGGGACTTTGAGGGGCCTCTCCACTTGCTGCGCTTTTGAGCACCGCTTGCATATATTCTTTTACTCTACCGTCATCTAGAAAAACATAATGATTAGCATTTTTGAAATATGCACGTTCAAAAGGCGTAATGGCATAGTAGTGCACGTAAGATACGCAAAAGCCATTGCCGCCAGATTCAGGGATTTTGAGACTATTTATCCCATGGAAGTGGATGAAGATCTGTTATGTTCCCTACATCACAGGATTCCTTTACCTCGCAGTTGAAACTTGGGGCTCTCAATGGGCGCCCTCAAAGTGTTTTGCTATGCAGGGCGGGGGTCCCCCCCACTTTGTGGTGGCCCCAGCCGCTACTGGTGTGAGTGAGTGTGTGTGTTTATATGTGTGTGTGTGCCAGCTCTGAGGTGTCTGTGTGTGTGTTTAGACATCAGACTCACGTTCATGGAGGAGTTGATCTCCGTCACGGCCTCGTCCTCCGTGGGGAACTGGTAGATCTGCACCCCGTTGCTCACCAGTTCACTCATGATCTTGATCTTGAACTTGTGCAGCTCGCTCTTCGATATCGTGTCTGCCTTGGCGATGATGGGAATGATGTTCACCTGCAGAGGCATGGCATTCTGCTGAACACTGACAGGCTGAACACCTGACAGGCTGAACACCTGACAGGCTGAACACCTGACACGCTGAACACCTGACAGGCTGAACACCTGACAGGCTGAACACCTGACAGGCTGAACACCTGACAGGCTGAACACCTGACAGGCTGAACACCTGACAAGCTGAACACCTGACAGACTGCCTTGGAGAGCTTGCCGAGCATGGGACTCAAGCTACAGGAAAGGGTACATGTTTTGCTCAATACATGAGACATTACCTGCCCCAATAACAGCCTTACAACTGGTTACACATTCTCTTTTGAGAAACATTACCTTCCTATACCAATCTTGAACATTTTGGTTAAGTACCTTGCTGTCCAGCTTCTTCATAGTGACCAGGTCCAGAGATTTGAGGGAGTGTCCGGTGGGGGCGATGAAGTACAAGCAGATATGAATCCTGCTGTCGTGGTAGTTGAAGAGGGAACGCTTGATCTTCAGTTCCTCCTGAAGGTAGTTCTCAAACTGCGTGTCGATGTAATCCACAACAGGCTTGAAGCTGTGTGGAGAGTGTGGTTAGTGCCTGTGGTTAGTGCCTGGTAGCTGAGATGTGGTTACTTTACACTGTGCCTGGTAGCTGAGATGTGGTTACTTTACACTGTGCCTGGTAGCTGAGATGTGGTTACTTTACATTGTGCCTGGTAGCTGAGATGTGGTTACTTTACACTGTGCCTGGTAGCTGAGATGTGGTTACTTTACACTGTGCCTGGTAGCTGAGATGTGGTTACTTTACACTGTGTCTGGTAGCTGAGATGTGGTTACTTTACATTGTGCCTGTTAGCTGAGATCTGGTTACTTTACAGTGTGCCTGGTAGCTGAGATCTGGTTACTTTACACTGTGCCTGGTAGCTGAGATGTGGTTACTTTACACTGTGTCTGGTAGCTGAGATGTGGTTACTTTACATTGTGCCTGTTAGCTGAGATCTGGTTACTTTACACTGTGCCTGGTAGCTGAGATGTGGTTACTTTACATTGTGCCTGTTAGCTGAGATGTGGTTACTTTACAGTGTGCCTGGTAGCTGAGATGTGGTTACTTTACACTGTGCCTGGTAGCTGAGATGTGGTTACTTTACAGTGTGCCTGGTAGCTGAGATGTGGTTACTTTACACTGTGCCTGGTAAATAACCCCACTGACTTTGTCCACCAAAATCCTGTTAGAACCAAGGGCCTTGTTTCAGCAAAAGCTAAGGTATGTGACATGAACTATCGTGATTCTGACCCTTCGTCTTCTGCTGCACTTGGGATACAAGCATCTGCTAAAGGAATAAAATGTTCAATGTAGCCAATGGTACAATGATAATCACATGGTACAATGATAATCACATGGTACAATGATAATCACATGGTAATTGTATCCCAATCGTTACATACAAAAAATGCATTAATGTTTAAAACCGCCGAAAATAAATAGTTCCAGGTTACCAGGCCTCTTTCAAAGGCAAAAACCATTACCATTGTATCTTAGTAACAGTCTCAACTACATCAGTTATTGCCAAGAATCCTTTTCTCTCTTGTTGGACCAAGTCCTTTCAGATCACATTAGTTCCACCAGTCATTCTCTACCATCTCTTCCTCTTTCATTCATGCCCAGTCCAAAGCCCCACACCCAGTTAGCTGGTCTGGGAGGACAGACGTCCTGTAGATCACTTCATAATGTCCGGTTACATTATATTCAAATGTATCCACTTAGCAGATGCTTTCATCCCAAATATATAATATGTAAAATACTACATAGTTTCGTCTTTCTGGAAGCATCGTCACAGATCAGGGTCATACTGCCCCTGGTAACCTCACCTATAGCCCCTGGTAACCTCACCTCTGCTCCTTGTTAATCTGGTCCCCAAAGCCCACGCTGTCCACCACGGTCAGCTTCAGGTGGACGCTGCTCTCGTGCAGGTCGTAGGTTGTCGGACGCAGGTGGACGTCGTCTTGGTAGTGGCTGGCCACCTCATTATCAAATGCTGTGTTGAAGAGGGTGTTCATCAGAGTGGACTTTCCAATCCCCGTCTCCCCTAGAAAAGAAAAAAGAAACCAAATGTAATCAGTTGAATCAGATTCAGTGTATAATCCTTCTCTCTGAGGCACTGAGAAGCAGACTGCACCAGGGGCAACACTCCTGTCTCCCCACATCTCCATGGATACATACATCTCCATGGATACATACATCTCCATGGATACATACCCACACAAAGGATGTTGAAGCAGAAGCCCTGTGTGACGGACTTGCTGACCAGTTGATCAGGTAGGCTGTCGAACCCAACATGGCCGCCCAACTCCAGCTTCCTCTTCTCTTCATCCTGAGACACAAAACACAGAATGAGGACTGCTTTCTCGATATGGCTACTGGGTTCTGTGTGTCGATGTTTTTCCTGCATAATTCTTGGAAACTGTACTAATTACAGGTAGAGGGTTAGAATAAAACAGGGATGAATCTGCATGAATAGGTTCATAATTAACATCTTACAAGAACATCTGACATCTTAACAGATGCACTGAATCCTTCACTGCCCTCAAATAAACCCAAGTTATAGTAAAAATCTGTTATTTTAGTTCTGTCATTTTAAGACAAAATCGGGGTCAACCTAGGACAAACACAACCACCCTGAACTGGTTTTGTATCCTCCATATGTTCTGAGTAAGTAAAAAGAAGCCCAGAAGAATCCCATTAGTGGAAAGTTTCCAAAAAAGAGCCAAATATAGCCTATTCATACGCCTATTCATTCTTTTTCTCATGTGACTAGGGTAACATTTTTAACCTTTAGATATCACCATGAAAATTACTGAGTTGATTACTTACATCAAGACAAACCAAAAATGCATTACAAGTTTTTTTTAATTGTTTGTTAACATTGGCAAACGGTGCATAATCTAATTAGCTATGCGCTAATTTGCGCATACATAATTAGGAAGATACCCTGGAAGATATAGCCAGGTGAAAATGTGTTGTTGAATCTTGTTGACATATAACAGTAAAAGACTAGATGCAATGACTAGATGACTAGGTGCATGTCATGTTTTGATCCAACTACAACCTAGATGTATCAGCCAAGACACAAAGACACTAGCTTTCTGCAACCATTTGACAATTAAATCTTATGAAGAGGTTTTTAAAAAATGTTTTCAAAATATCCACAATGTCGTCTATTAATTATAAGGTTTTTGAAACAGTTGTGATACTTTTTGACTACATGATATGAATGATAGGGGCCTGTCTCATGTGTGTCCCATGTGTGATAACTGGTCTGTGTGTTCCCAGTGAGGACACAGACCAGTGAGGAACACACAGCTGGTACCTCACTGCTTAGAGAAACCATGATGACTTGGATAAGCTTCACACAACCATCAACAATATCCCTGGTGCACACACACACACACACACACACACACACACACACACCACACACACACACACACACACACACACACACACACACACACACACACACGCGTGCACATGAGTTATCTGGCTGTTATGTTACATGATGAGAGAAGACAGGCGAGAGTGTGCTTTATCTCATCCAACTATCCTCTTACTCTGTCCATGTTACAACCTACTCTATAAACACACCGTATTTATACCCACCCCGTTCCACTCTCACTTCATTCCGTGTGTAAGCAGCTGCAATAAATTAACCTTCTAGCCAAAATGAATAGCCTACATGCAGTTAAAGATAACATGTAACTCTTACAATTTAGCAACGTCACATCCACTGATCTGTGAACTGAGTATGTGTCATCGTTTTACTCTGACAGCCAGAATCGTGTGCAGTAGTGTGATTTGCATAGCCTATTTAAAAACCGGAATTTCACAATAGACCTAAACCTGAATATTGACATAATAAGCAAGTCTCATTTTACGCAGAAATTAGCTAAACCCGATTGTTGACATCGAAGGGGAAATCACGGTTCGTAACCCTCGTAGCCTACGATTGGCGCATTCTGACTACACCTGAACGTTGGGCCACATGCAGCATCACAAAAGCCCCAGTTAACGAACAAGGGTAATTGAAAACATGACAACCCCAAACCAATAGGCCTGGCTACTTACAGAGAAAATGTCAATGTCCGTAGCCGCCATCGTGCAAGGAATACGGAGAGAATCTGCGAGGACCTGTCTTCATAGGGACTGGGTTTGACTGAGGGAACGGCTCAATTCATTCAATATGGCTACTTCGTGGCTACACCCCCTCGGTGCTGGAATGCCATTCACTAAGCACGTCTCGAACTCGGGCACTCTCGGCTTTTTTATTTGAACCGATGTTTGTCAAAAGCAACCAGACTTAACTACAAGCAGGCACACTGCAATATTACAGGAGTGGGTAAAGCCTACGGGACGCAGATGCTATAATAACTCGTTAGTAGCCTACATTTAGTTATTTAGTTAGTAACCTCAAAATGATAATGATTAATTAATTAATCAAATGTAGGGGCCATGTGAATAGGATGCTTTACCATAGGCCTATGCATGTGAATAGGATGCTTTACCATAGGCCTATGAAGCCTCACAGAAACCAGTCATAACAACATGTAACAGGTGTTTATTAACAAACAAAACACGTAAGCTAATTAATGGAATGCAATTTACAGATCGGCTATAGCCTACACAAATAGACAAAACATGTTCAAATATGTGTGTAGGCTATATATCCTACCTTTAACCTATTTACTTAGTAATGTTTGAGCCCCACTTGGGGCTGACTCCATCAGGCGTCACCGAGCACTAGAACAGACAGAACAAGCATCGGGGGCGCGCTTATCATGCGCGTTCTGCCTTTTAGATAATTAAATCCCGCGTTCAAGAGAAAAGAACATTGCAAGAAACTATAGTCCAGACACCGGAAGCAGCAGGTAGTGACGAGAGGGAAGAGAGAATACTTGACCATCACACGGAGCAGCTCAAGAGAAGAGACAGACGGCAGGATTTGCAGCAAAGAGTCAAAGAAAAACAGTTTTTCCTGCATCCCGCTGATATCTTGTCAAAAGATGGCTTTGACTCAAGAATCTATTTTGACATTTTTGTTGGAGAACGGCGGAAAAGTGAAAAATTCGGAGTTGGTAAATCATTTCAAATGTCAACTAAACTGCAGCGATCCAGCAGAGAAGAAGCATAATAGGGATATTTTTAAGAAATTCGTGAACAGTGTTGCGGTTGTGAAACAAGTCAATGAAGTCAAGTTTGTGGTCGTGAAAAAAAAATACCAAGACTTTGTTAAAGTGGGTATGAAATATAGCGCGCAAAATTTGGATTTAGACGACAGCTTTAGTAGCCAGACCTTGTCCCTCTCACCGACGGCATCAGAGCTCAGTGCTTTAGTTAAGTACGAATCTGTCAACATACCGAACTTGGATATTCAAAACAACAATACGTGCAACTTCTCAAACAGGAATTGTTTTAACAATAGGGCTGATTTTCAACATACGCCTGTGCATAACAGTAACATAGGAAGAGGCTCAAGAAACGGTGGGTCATGTAAGACTTCTGACGAAGACCCCCCTACCGTAATCAAGGTCCTGAATGTTTCTTATGATCAGGTGATAAAAACGGGAAAAACTGGCCCAGTGTTTGCCATTGTGGCAGTAAAATCTCCATCCCGTGGTGATTTATCCCCGGCAAGACCAGATGAGTTAAACCAGCAGGGCCTGGGGTGTGTCCCTCTGCCGCCGGGGGGGCACCGGTGGCTGGTGACGACAGCGTCTGGGCTATGGGGTCAGATCCATGGCCAGCTGCAGCAGGACAGCCAGCTGGCAACAAGGAAAGACTTCATGTCTGGATTCACAGCGCTGCACTGGGTGGCTAAGAGCGGCCACAGTGAGATGGTGCACACCATCATGGATGTGTCACGCAGGACAGAGGTGAGAGTGGATGTGAACGCCCGCACGCATGGCGGCTACACACCGCTGCACCTCGCTGCCCTGCACGGCCATGCAGAGCTGATGCTTCTGCTGCTGAAGCGCTATGGAGCCAACGCAAACATCCGGGACAATGATGGGAAGAAGCCGCTGCATTACCTTGGGCCAGGTGTGTCTCCTGAGCTGCAGCAGCTGCTGGGAGGCGGGGCCCAGGCACACGGGGGGAGGGAGGAGGAGGACAGGGACATGCCCAGAGGGATAAACACCCTAAGCAGACTCTTCATGCAGCCTCACGGGACAGCGAACCGGAGGAAACACAAGCTGCTGCCTGGAGGCATCTCACACTGGGACTAGGAGGCTGGGACTAGGAGGCTGGGACTAGGAGAGGCTGGGACTAGGAGAGGCTGGGGGCATCTCACACTGGGACTAGGAGGCTGGGACTAGGAGGCTGGGACTAGGAGAGGCTGGGGGCATCTCACACTGGGACTAGGAGGCTGGGACTAGGAGGCTGGGGGCATCTCACACTGGGACTAGGAGGCTGGGACTAGGAGGCTGGGACTAGGAGAGGCTGGGGGCATCTCACACTGGGACTAGGAGGCTGGGACTAGGAGGCTGGGGGCATCTCACACTGGGACTAGGAGGCTGGGACTAGGAGGCTGGGACTAGGAGGCTGGGACTAGGAGAGGCTGGGGGCATCTCACACTGGGACTAGGAGGCTGGGACTAGGAGGCTGGGACTAGGAGAGGCTGGGGGCATCTCACACTGGGACTAGGAGAGGCTGGGGGCGTCTCACACTGGGACTAGGAGGCTGGGGGCATCTCACACTGGGACTAGGAGGCTGGGGGCATCTTACACTGGGACTAGGAGGCTGGGACTAGGAGGCTGTCTCTAGGAGGCTGGGGGCATCTCACACTGGGACTAGGAGGCTGGGGGCATCTCACACTGGGACTAGGAGGCTGGGGGCATCTCACACTGGGACTAGGAGGCTGGGGGCGTCTCACACTGGGACTAGAAGGCTGGGGGCGTCTCACACTGGGACTAGGAGGCTGGGGGCATCTCACACTGGGACTAGGAGGCTGGGACTAGGAGAGGCTGGGGGCGTCTACTAGGGGCAGGAGGATGAAGATGCACATGTACAAATAAGGATTTTCCAATATAGAGCAGGGTGGGTATTAGCTCGCTATTTGATATTTAGAATATTGATATTTTGATATCCTCTAACATGTGAATTGTGTATTTAATATTAATAATAGTCTTTAAATTATTGTAATTGCCTAGAATTACATTAGGCTAAACTTGAGTCCCTTGTTTTGAGTGACACTCAACATTAATGAATGTGATGCGCTTATTCTGTTTCCGAATCTGGTTGTGTTCCCGGGGACCTGTGAGTGAGATGATTTAAAGTTTTAAATGATATCTTAAATATATAGAGCTCTTAAATTGGTCATTGGTAAAAGTAACATTATTTTAATATGAAACTTAGTACTTAATAAAGATGATTACACATTCTGAGTAGTTTTAAATGAATGACATCTTGTTTACCTTGAACTTAAACATGAGAAAATGAAGAGATGGGAAATTTCTAAAAAAAAAGGTTTCACAAAAATGTTTTGCATCATTGATGAGGACTCTAACTGTACTCGATTGTACTCTGCTCTGCTTTAATCTACTCTGTTATAGGCTTCTCTGTTCTCCTTTCTCCTTCCTCTCCCTCCTTTCACTGTGTGTGTGGAGAAAAAGTTTAGAAAATATGTAGGTTAGGTTGAGTGTTAGAGGGCTCATCGACACACACGGACAGAAAAAAAAATCAGCACGAGGCCAAATAAATATTTACAAAGAAGTAAAAACAATTAAAATAAAATAAAAACTAAATATTAATGCATGGAGTTGCCACAGACTGCAGCTCTGGAAAAAGACCAATATGACTGCTGACCCACAGAGATAGACTAATTCCTGTTCACAATTCATTATTAAAGGTCATATAGCGGGATGGCCTTACAGTAGCAGTAGCAGTATACTTTGACACGTCTAACAGATCATTCCCCTTCAATTTTAAAACTGTTCGGTTTTCATCCCGTCATCTTCTGTTGTTCTGCATGGCGACCTGCGGTGATTACGCGCACCTGCTTTATGAGCAGCACGTGCATAGGTTGGTTGACATCCGTATTCACCGCAAAGTTCTCTCTCAAATGTTGGTGGATTTGTTTACTATGGCAGAAACTATTGTGCGGATGTCAGTCCTACTTTATAATCTGAACACTTTTCTTTTACTGCATTTTGTGATCTGTGGTCGTTCCCTACGATCATCCTCTTCAACGACAAACGGATTAAACAACTTTGCCGACTCCTCTCTCTTTCAACATGGAAATATATTATCCCCCCTTTTGAGGGCATTGTCGGAACAAGGTGGAGAGCACTGGCGAGATGTAGGCCCAAACCCGAAGCAGCGAGCGGATTCTAGACATGTTCGGTACATGAAAAGACTGTACAAGAAGTCCGTTAGCCAGAAGGGTGCAGCTGGGACTAACCCGCTGTTCAACACAGTTCGACTCATAACCCCAAGAGACGAATGTCTCGAGCGGAGCAAAGGTAAGCAGGCCAGTGAAACAGTAATACAAATACTTAAACATTCTTAAATGAGAAGATATATATTCTTTGTTTATCTAGTGCATTCAAAATGTATGTCATTATTATGGCCCAGACAGACTAGACAAACAACACAAACTGATGACAATCAATAATCTGTTGCACTTAAATGTGTTTTTTTTCCATATTTCCCAAAAGAGATCTTTATTCAAGACCTCTCCTTCAACCTTGAGCAGGTGAGAGCCAAAGAACAACCTATGAAATCTGTGCTGCTCTACTCTTTTGAGCGCCCAAGCCTGGTTCCATCTGTCTGCCACCTGTCAGTGCTGCAGCAGCAGGCAGAGCAGTGCCCTCTCGGTCCCGGGCCTCAGCATGCCTCCAGCTTCCTACTGGGGAGGGGGCGCCGACCAGCGAGCAGAAGCAGGTGGGTAGAGGTGGACGTCAGCTCCTTCCTGCTCCCCCTCGTACAGGCACACCAGAAAGACATTCATCTCCTCATCAACCTGACGTGTGCTGAGGAAAGAGGGGTCAAGATGTCCAGAGGGGGCTCTGTGGAGATGACCCTGAGGTCACCGTCTCTGCTGTTATATCTCAATGATACCAGCGAGCGGGCCTCACACCCCCGGGCCCCCGGGCCAGGTCAGAGGTCAGCAGGCTGGAACCGGTTTGAAACCCAGAGGGACTCCGAGGCCGAGCGCTGGGTGGGGCAGACAGGCCGGCTGAGGAGGAGTGCACCCAGAAACAGAGCAGCTAAAGCCAGCCTCCCCGAACTCAAGTCCACCTACGACTTCCCCACTAACGACTGTGCTTTGTACGACTTCCGGGTGACCTTCAGTCAGCTGAAACTGAACCACTGGATCATCTACCCTCACTGGTACAACCCCAGGTACTGCAAGGGAACCTGCCCTAGAACCATGGGCTTCATGTACGGCTCCCCGGTCCACACAATGGTGCAGAGCATCATCTACGAGAGACTGGACGCCTCAGTGCCAAGGCCTTCCTGTGTTCCCTCAGAATACAAACCCATGAATGTAATCACGGAGTACAACGGCATCATCACCTACAAAGTGTACGAGGAGATGATCGCTACTCGCTGTACTTGTCGCTAACATCCAAGAGTGACACAGTGTGACGAAGTTGTTTTAGTTTTACAAGCATAACATCTTTAACAACTTCCTGGCAGCCTTGAATACAGGAGCCTCAGTGATTTCATACATTGTAAAACCGTCTTTGCGTGAAATTGTATTTATCTAGAGCAGATGCATTTACTTCATCCAGTGTTTTCTTTGCCAAGCACTGTGTTAAATACTGGAAAAGTTATTAGCAAATATTAGGATTAATTTAGCTTTTGTTGTAGTGACGTGATGGCAGGAAAGTTGTTAACACATTTTAGTGCATCCGTCTTGTTTTGTTTTGCGATGTGGTGTTGCAGCTGAAGACACATGAAAATGTTATCTAAATGATTTTTATGTTTAAGTTATATTTGTTTATTTATTTTGGGTGGGGGGTTTGTCCTTATCGTTTATTACTTAAAACAAAATCTGCTAATTTTAAGTAGGCTAAATCTGTTCTGGACTAAATATAAAAGTGGTTCCTGTTCTCTGACTCCTTGGGATTGCAGTTGTCTCATGGACAACTTCTTTTCATAATATTCAAAAAGGTTTCAGTGTGTATTTATTACCTTTGGTCATGAAATGGCTGCATACCAATGAATTTGCATTGATGAATTTAACGAACTAAATGCGTGTCATGTACTATTTAATTTATCTGATTTTTCTAAACAATACTTTTTGAATAGGGTCTACTCTGTGGGAGAATAAACTAACTGCATAGTTCATGTGTCTGTTGAAAGATTCTTCCAACTGGTATTTTTCTGTCAATTGAGACTGGATAGTCACCCTAATGTTTATTCCAAGCACAGCCAACTGAAGACACGCCCCGTGAGGAAGCACGTAGCCTAGGTAACGACGTGCTCGTCCACTCTCAGAATGATATCACAGGACCTCATCTTCTATGAGTTCTGGTTGTCTGATCGCATCCAACTGATGCATACACCATCTACTGGAGTGTGAGCCCAGTCACAGCCTACCTAACCCTAACCAAAGAGTATGTAAGACTTACAGGTGCTTGTCATATTATTAGAATATCATCAAAAAGTTGATTTATTTCACTTATTCCATTCAAAAAGTTAAAAGTGTATATTATATTCATTCATTACACACAGACTGATATATTCAAATGTTCCTTTTTTTAAATGTTGATGATTATAACTGACAAACTGTAAATCCCATCCCCCCCATCTTCCTCTTCACAATACCCCATCGATTTTCGATGGTTTTAAGGTCAGGTGAGTTTGCTGGCCAATTAAGAACAGGGATACCATGGTCCTTAAACCAGGTTGGCACTGTGTGCAGGTGCCAAGTCCTGTTGGAAATTGAAATCTGCATTATAAATTGAGAATATTGTAATAGTATGAAAAGCACCTGTATATAGTATTTGCCTTAACCTTGTTTTTATAGTCAATGGCCCTAACGCTGCGACTGGTTGTACGGCGTGTACAGCTGGTTGCGAGAGTGAGGCCGTGACTGGCCACTCACTCCTGCACAGTAGGTGGCGGTGTAGGCACTCCTAAAAGTTGGATGCTTTCCACCAGTCAAAGTTAAAGAAGAAGAAGCACTGTCGCCACAACAGTCATCCGCCATTACAAGTTCTTGCGGCTAAAGGTTAGTGATGAATGTTCTTTTTTTTATTGCACAACCTTATTTTAAGATGATATAAACTGCTACTTAATGGCGTAATTTAGCACACTGGACTACACCTTTTTGCAATATAACTAAATTAACTTTTAGACTTCGTGTGTTTTCATGTGAATGTCAAACAAGGTCTCGAGGACCCAATGTTGCCTAGCTGGGATGTTCTGCTAGCTCCTTGCGCCGTACACAGCAATGTGTCCAGATAATCACAAACTATCGTGTCTACTTTAGCTAGTCTTGTGGCCAGAATGGGTGTCAAATGCCACTTATCTAAAAATATACTATTTTCCAGACGTATATAACGTGGGCAATACTAGACACCAAGTGGTCTTAGCCAACATTACTTATCGTTATTTATTTTGCCTTTGTTTGTGTTGATGACATTTATAATCTACGTATACAAAGCAAAACGTAGGCTATAGGCTAGTGGACATGTTATAGCAGGTACACTAGTGTGGCACAGTGCCATGCTGATCAGAACAGACTGCCCTTCCGCCCATGTCCCAGGCATGGACATGGGTGAGCACTCTGACTTGACTAGAACCCTGAACTATGGAAGAAAGGTTAAGATAGTAGCTACTGTAGTTACTGTTATGCTGATTTGTGAGATGCACATGCTGCCGTCACTCAACTTCTATTGTTTTCAGAATAGCTCATCTGACATCATGGGTCGCCACTTTGGAGATTTGGCCAAGATCAGACATGTGATCACATACAGTATTTCCCCCTTTGAGCAAAGGGCTTTCCCAAACTACTTCTCCAAGGGAATCCCCAACATGTGGAGGAGGTTCAGGGCCTCCGTCTTCAGATCTGCTCCCCGTGAGTTTTGTAGTGCTTAACTGTAACACTTGCTCAGGGACCTTACAAGTTATTTTATTAATTCATATATATATATATATATATAATACTACTTTTTCCAAATGGAAATAATCTTCCTTTTACCAAAGAGCTACTCTTATTGGATCAAAACACATGGAGTAAACATCACACGGCTGAATGTGTCGTTCATCTGTTTCAGCCATGATCGTCATGTACCTGACGTATACCTGGGGGAACCATGTCCATGAGCAGGGCAAGAGGAAGATTCTGTCTGACTTTGAAACCCCTGAGGAGTAGAAGATCCTCTACTGACCTCCCGAGCTCCTGATGTTCCTGTGACTGTGTGTTTCTCTAAATAAAGATCGTATTTATCACAAACCTGTATTTCATTTGGATGTATTATTCTGAGAACCACTCATGTAGAACTCTGTTTCCATAGAGATCTGCTGTACAGCGTATATAAATGTTGGTTGGGTGTGAAGCCTGTGTATCAAGACAGCCTTTGTCTGCCGGATTTGAGTATTGGCGAAACTGAAGGTGTCACAATAATGACAAAACACGGGTCAAAGTTGTCATGTGTGAATCTGGCCAATCATTAAATAGCTGTGTCATCATTGGAACCCGTGCATTTGCTCTTGAGAAAATGTGCTCGGCTACACAGCCGGCAGTTCTCGAATCGATCTCACGGTACTTTGATGGCCACGTCACAGTGACCTAGCCTCGGCGCCGTCTCAAGTCGAACAAAAAGTCTAACCATAATTCACTGTTTCAAGGCAGCCACTGGCTGTAGCGCTGCATGAAGTCAGTCCACGTCGAACGCACCTAATGTCACAATTCGGTATTAATAAAGTCACTGAAAATCGGTATTTGTTTAAGGATTTTTAACTGTATTCCATATCTTACTGTGTTGTGATTTTAAATATAACTACTCCCAAAGAAACCAGTCTTTTTTAAGTGTGACAAAATATAAAAAAGACAATTTCTTTGACATCAACATATTGGTTGTTAGGTAGGGTCCGTGGCCCATCGCCCCGCCTCTGCCGCTTTGCTGAACTCTCCGGTCCTCCGTCATGTGACTATAGTTCTCCCTTAGCCTACCTCGAGCATTCCTTGATATCTTCCTGATACTGAGAGAAAGACTGGGGTGGATGAGACGGATGCGGGAACAGGTAGGCTACGTTTAATTAATAGCTTTCCTTTTCACGAATCTGCAAATAGACCTGCCCAACAAAAATGCGCCATTCCGAATATAATTATAACCATGGACAGTATTTAACCACGGTAAACTTAGAAAAACAGCTGACCGTGCAAAAATATAATTTTATGTGTCGACAAATATCACGTCTCCTGAATTGTCGAGTCCCAACCCTTCATGGGTCTAAAGTCTCTTTTAAGTGTGTGACGAATGCGATCTGTATCTCGTGATAACAGCTTTGTCCTTCACTAACTTACTTTTAAGTTCATTCAGCACAATGAAGTTGATCATCCTCAGTAACTATGACCAGGCTAGTGAATGGGCTGCAAAGTACATCAGGAATAGAATCCTTCGCTTCAATCCTGGTCCCGACAGATTGTTCACGTTGGGACTTCCTACTGGTAAGACACATGTATTCATTTAGCAGACGCGCCTTCCAAAGCGCCTTCCACATGCCACCGTGTTGAACACCGAAGCCCTGTGTAATCAGTGGCGAAGCTAGCAAATGTTTAATGTGTGTGTGTGTGTGGGGTGTTTAACTGCTGTATTTAGAAAAATTATTTGTTTGTCAATCAACATTTAAGTGGGATGGGGCACTCCCGCTGTGTAGCCAAATGACTATTCTGCTTTTAGTGTCTCTTTCTTCCTACAACAGGCAGTACACCACTAGGATGCTATAAAAAGCTGATTGAATATTATAAGAATGGAGAAATATCTTTCAAATATGTCAAAACCTTCAACATGGATGAATATGTCGGTATGTGCTTCACCCTATTTTTCTGCATAAAACCTTGTTCTTAATACAGATAAATAACAAATGTAGCCAAACTTACCGGGACCAGACTGACTTGGATGAATTGTTATCCAAATCATACAGGACTTCCCAGAGAACACCCTGAAAGTTACCATTCCTTCATGTGGAACAACTTCTTCAAGCAAGTAGACATTCGGGCAGAGAACACCCACATCCTGGATGGCAACGCGTGCGACCTGCAGCAGGAGTGTGAGGCCTTCGAGGGTCTGATCACTGCTGCAGGCGGGATTGAGCTGTTCGTAGGAGGTGAGGAGGATGGTCCTTCACAGCGCAACACCAGCCCTGCTCCCCTGGATTCTGTTCAGGCAGATAGAATAGCATTTGTAATGTTTGTTGTTTCATGAGCACAATTACACACACATGCGCCTAGTTATGAGTAAGTGAAAAACAGAACAGCACAGTGACATGACAACGTGTGTCACTCCATGTCTAGGCATCGGGCCGGACGGCCACATTGCCTTCAACGAGCCGGGCTCCAGCCTGGTATCCCGGACGCGGGTTAAGACCCTGGCCAGCGACACCATCCTGGCCAACGCTCGCTTCTTCGATGGGAACCTGTCCAAGGTGCCCACCATGGCTCTGACTGTGGGCGTTGGCACTGTCATGGACGCCAAGGAGGTGAGGCGCGACGCTCCGGCTCGGGGTCAGCCGTTTGTCCCTGACCACTAACACGCTGTCAGAACTCTGCAGTTCTGGTCCTAGATTATCCTGCTTTACTTTTTATATGCACTATGTTGCTTTAGATAGAACCGCTCTTCTTTATAAAAGATCTGAAAGCATTCCATCTGTATCATGTGTTGATGTGTGTTTGGTGGCCAGGTGTTGATCCTAATCACAGGAGCCCATAAGGCCTTCGCTCTGTACAAGGCCATTGAGGAGGGCGTCAACCACATGTGGACGGTGTCCGCCTTCCAGCAGCACCCGCAGACCGTGTTCGTGTGTGACGAGGACGCCACGCTGGAGCTCAAGGTCAAAACTGTGAAGTACTTCCAGGGTGAGACTTTCACAGCACTCGTGACACTAGAAACACTAGAAACACTCGTAACACTAGAAACACTAGAAACATGACAACACCAGATTATCTGGTGAAAGAGCTACCTTGGTACTACCAAACCAAAGTATAGATATTTTGATCTATTTCTTTTCAACTCTGCTGTAAAAAAATACAGGGGCTTATAATGTTGGAATGAGGATAAATTACTTTTACATTTATTCATTTAGCAGACGCTTTTATCCAAAGCGACTTCCAAGAGAGAGCTTACAAAAGTGCATCATCACTGATCATAATAACGAGATAGCCCTAAAACATTGCGAGTAGCCAAACATGAAGCATACATTGTGAAAGGCAAATAAGTGCCAATGGCAAGAACCATAAGAGCATGTAGTTAAACAAGTTACAAATTAAACAACATGAACCTCAAAAGTGCAAGAGTGGGGTGGGGGGGGGTGGACTTAGTCGGGTGCAGTCCTGTTCACTGCTCGGAAGGTCAGTACCAGGGTCTTGAATCTGATACTGGCCATGATAGGAAGCCAGTGGAGGGAGATGAGGAGCGGGGTAACATGGGAGCGTCTGGGTAGATTGAAGACCAGGCTTTGGTTTTGAAACAAATTTAATTGAAGACAAGTCTGAAAAGAAAGGACATGTAAATGTAGGGGGACTTGGGTGTGTTTACCACTTAATGTGTTGTTTTTATTCCTAACAGGAATGATGCATGTGCACAACAAACTGGTGGAGCCTCCAGTCTGAGTGAGCTGGGATGCTGCTTTACGTTTCTGTGTCTGTTTTTAGCACGTAGGCCTTCTATTGAATGAGTTTGTACTTATATGTTGGTCGATAGTTCCATTGCTGTTTCTTTATGATCACATGAACCAATTATTCCATTTGATACAACCTTGCTTTTGTAATTTTGTATTTGTCCTTTAAATAAAATACCTTTGATGGTCATTCTTAAGTAATTATGTAATCATTTAGATCTCGGTTGATCTTGTTACGTCTTTTGTTTTTGAACCAGTCAGTTCGTCTCAATCGGTCACATGACAGTGCGAGGGAGGAACAACAAGCACTCTCGCCTAGACTTTAGAAGAAGCGATGGCCGACCTGTGCTAGTTTGCTATCAATACTACATTTACGGACACAGGTTGAGAACTAGAGTGAGCAATTGAAAGTGATTGAATCTCGGACATCATGGCAGAGCAAGGCAGTAATGTTCGTTATCAGGAGGTAAGACATTGGTTTTAGTATTAGACTCGCTTGCTCGCTACCTAGCTAGCATGTTATCGCAGTACAACGAAAAAACGGGTTCTGACATGCCAGTAAGTCAGCCAAGCCAAGCAATGGCCCAATTGCAATTATGAATGCAGTGAAGATTTAGCAAACTAGCAACTCACCAACTAGCGTTAGTCTTCTAGTTTGAAGCGAGCTATACGAATTGTATCGGCTGCTTTGATGAATTATTGAAAATCACTCGTTCGTCACACTGATCGTTCGGTTTGTGTTTTGTTTACAGATTGGGCTAGTGCGTTAGCCTAGTTAGCTGCCGTGCTAGGAGGGCCCATTCAGATAACGTCCCACCCAAAATTTTCGAGATAGTCGACCGCAGCTGAAGGTATAGCTGTCTGTCCTTTAATTAGTTAAAATGGCCAGATTTCAAATAGTAGGCTAAGGTATATTCTAAGATCAACTCTTGTCCTTTGTGTTAGTTTCATTGGATGTTAATAAGGGGTGCTGTCGGGAAATGAGTATAAATTTCACTTGATAATAGCCATCTACACGAAGCTGGAATGGTACTATCGAGCCAGAGTGGGAATGGTCCATGGGATAAGGATCAGTACTTTAGTAGTACATGGTGTTATTGCACATTATAGACAGCCCTCCCCTCCAGTAAAGTGGTTACCCTGGCCTCTCAAGTAGCGTCAAGTGTGTCTTGTCTTCAGTTGTTTAAATGCTTGTATCAAGTAGTCTTGTCTGTAGGACTGTGTTCTGCAGTAGTGTAAAGTATGTTCTGTCTGCAGCTGGTGAATGAAGAGGACCCGGGCGTGTCTTCCCAGGAGGCCGTGGGGCTGGACGCTCCCCCGCCCTACAGCAGCGTCACAGCAGCCAACGCAGGTCGGCCCCTCGTCACCTGGGAGGGGCTTGTCAACCAGAAATAATTTTAGATAGTCACTGGGAACTATTCAACTATTCTTATAACTTAATATCATGGCAGGGGAAGGTAGTTGTGCCACTTAAGTAAAGCCATACAGTAGGTGAGCTCTTAAACCAATCACGTTTGATGGAAGTGTGTCACAAACACTTTATTGATATGGTCCTAGTCCACCTTTAGACCTCAAGCAACATCATCACTTCATCTACCCTGTTAAAGGTTACTCATTTTGACATCCTTAGTTTAGTACTTGGCTGTAAGATCAGGTTTCACTTTAAAAGGGTACAACAAGACCAATGTTGATCAGTTATATCACCCTTCAAAAACCTGAACCAGAACTCTAACCCTGGCCTTCCAGAAGTCTTTATTACCTGTAGCTCATGCAGCTTCCACTCCTCCACAGCTTTCTTTGACTATAAGGAAGATGGCAGCCGGTTCCCCAACCCCCCGTCCTACAACGTTGCCACCACACTGCCGTCCTACGACGAGGCGGAGCGGTCCAAGGCTGAGGCTGCAGCGCCCCTGGTGCCTGGCAGGGTTACGGTAAAGCTCTACCGGGAACCTCTCCACTCTAGTTTCTGTTCTACTCTCAGAATTCTACTGAAGATTTGTTAGATTTGTAATACTTGTAATACAGGAACACAACGTGGTAGATTTGAGTCCTGAGGTAATAAGCTGTTGTCTTTCTGCAGGAGGAGGACTTTGCTGCCAGGGATGAGTTTGATGATGCTGACCAGCTCCGGATCGGCAACGATGGCATCTTCATGCTCACCTTCTTCAGTACGAGTCCAAAACAAGCCCTACCTAACATATCAACAATATGTTAACATTCTAACATAACATTTACGTTTATGTAGCTTCAGATTAAATCCTGTTTTATTGTAATGTGTCACATGGCCTTGCATTGATGCTTTGTTAGCTGTGACCAGTAGCTCTATAGCTTGGTTGGTCTGTCCTCAATAATGTTGTACGTGGTCTCAGCTATTGTGGATTTGCGTTTGTTAGTGAGTGTGATTGTCGTCTCTCCCTCCAGTGGCATTCCTCTTCAACTGGATCGGGTTCTTCCTGTCCTTCTGCCTGACCACCTCGGCAGCCGGTCGCTATGGGGCCATCTCTGGCTTTGGCCTGTCACTCATCAAATGGGTCCTCATCGTTAGGGTGAGGTGTTACACCTCTTCTCACCATCTAGCCTAACTCTTTACCGTCAATGAAGTTCATAGTTTTAACACCACTTCGGTAGTCAGAGTCAAGGAATGGTCTGTTTACCAGACGCAGTGCAACGTAACCACATCTCAGCCAGGGTTGGTGTGGCATGGTGCAACGTAACCACATCTCAGCCAGGGTTGGTGTGGCATGGTGCAACAGTTTGTATGTAACAGGTGTCATTATGTTTTCCTCACAGTTCTCCACTTATTTCCCTGGATACTTTGATGGGCAGTACTGGCTGTGGTGGGTGTTCCTGGTTCTGGGTAAGTGTGACGACCAGCAGCTGCCTTCTGTCCTCCACAGAATTGTAGAGTACTCTCTACTCAATGGTGGAGTCTTGAGTGTTGACATGCAGATCAAGACACTGTATACTGCTTTGGATAAAAGCATCTGCTAGATGAACATATGATTGCAGAAGTAACACATTATGACCTGCTCTGCTCCAGGCTTCATGCTGTTCGTCAGAGGGTTTGTGAACTACTCCAGGGTGCGCAAGCTGGCCGACCCCTCTTACGCCACCCTCCCCCGCACCAGGGTCCTGTTCATCTACTGAAGGTAATGTACCCTGTTAACCACCTACCCTGTTAACCAGAGATGGGAAGTACTTAAGTAGATTTTTTGGGTATCGATACTTTACTTAAAAAAATAATGGTTAAAAAAGAACTTGTACTTGAGTGAAGGATGGGTCCCAGAGCCTCGCTGTGCTTAGATCCTTAATGTCTATTGTTTGCACATTCCTGCCACAGTAAATTCCTGTGAACCTACATGGCGAATAAACCGGATTCTGAACCGGCAGTGTTTCCTCTATGTTGGCCCGCCACGGCTACATTTCTTATTACATTATTTACCATTTCCAACGTCATGATTATTACTCTATTTTCATTATTATTATTATTTACCAGTTCAGGATTTCCGCAGAAAATGTGTAAAAAATAAATATATATATATTATAAATGTTTACGCCGTAGTTAAGGCGGCAGGCGTGTGTGGCTTAGGCAGCCACCTTAACTGAAAAGTGCTGCGGGAAACCCTGCACCTCCATGTGAACAAGACTGTTATTGAATAAGCGTGTTTCATCTTCATGCAGCTGCTGAAAGCCCGGAATCTGAATGATCTCTTGTATGTTGAAAACAAAAACATCAAGTCTGCAAAAGTCTGAAACCAAACTCCCATCACACATCCGCTGGAAGACAGCTCAAACATTCAGGAAATAATTGTCACTTTTTTTGGGGGGGGGGAGACAGTATTCATGGATGTTGATAACGGTGGTAGTTTGTTCAACTGTGTACTCATTAGTGGCAAATGTTGCTATTTACATTTGAAGTTTGTAATACTGGGTGATGCCTTATATCTTTTGATGTTGGCATCCCAGCATGCACCTGCCCAACAGTCCCATGTACAGTTTATGTAACACCACCAGTAGCCCACGGGTCAGGGTACACAGTTACTAACATAACCTACACCTTAGAATCACTTCAATGATTTAGTGTGCTCTCCACGTAGACATGTACACAGTATAAAGACATTATTTGTCATGATTTAGTCATGAGCTGATCTGTTGCAGGTGACCCTAACCCTGTGGGCTTGAAGTAGTGTTGCCTTGTTGTAGCCAGAAGTGGGCAGTGTTCTTTGCTACATTTATTATGAGTTTTAATGATCTCTTCAAGGTCAGTAATGAGAGGGTCTGTAGGCGTAGTTATGTCTTGAGACTCAGACACGGTAGAACACATTGTTTGAACACAAGTGATGTCTGTGTGCATCTCAATTTATGATTCGTAACCAATGTTGTTTTATTCAGATTCATACTCATTTGTATGAAGGGATCAGAAGATGTTTATTTTTCTTATGTTTTAAATGGATTTACTGTTTGGGGAGGTGGGAAGTGAGTGTGTGTAGAAGTGTAATAATCAAACTATTATCAAAGATTGTCGTAAGCAGGTGCACTTTTAGATTATACCAATTAAACCCTGGGGATTCTTCCTCATAGTCCTCCAGAGTCCCAGAAACATCATCCCAAACCATGCAGACACATCATCCCAAACCATGCAGACACATCATCCCAAACCATGCAGACACATCATCCCAAACCATGCAGAAACATCATCCCAAACCATGCAGACACATCATCCCAAACCATGCAGAAACATCATCCCAAACCATGCAGAAACATGAACATTACCGATGGGTTACATTTATTCATTAGCAGTCCACATTCTTAAAGGTTGGTGATAATGACACTCAAAAGGCGACTATTACTTTGTCTTGATAATTATGAGTAATGATTTTGGATCCATTAATTGTTGTTATGGATGTTTTCAACATGTACAAGCTATCTGCCCTGCCCAGCCGGTGGACCTGCCCTGGGTGATGGCCCAGCTGCAGCCAGGCCCACACACCCCTAGCCCACACACCCCTAGCCCACACACCCCTAGCCCACACACCCCTAGTCCACACACCCCTAGTCCACACACCCCTAGTCCACACAGTCCTGTTGCATCCTTATGCTTTTGTTATGAGCTGTTTAAAACTGTAAAAAGCTTCATGTCTAATAAATGTAACTTTTAAAGTGTTCTTCTGTCTCTTGAGCCCCTCTTCAGATGTTCCTGTACTGTGTGTAAATTGGTAGATTTTATTGGGGTATTAAATAAATCTGTAAATCTTCTCTTGAGTTTAGTTGCAAAGTGTAGTCTGTACTTTTACTTGAATGAAGGATGTGTTTACATTTAGTCATTTAACAGACTGCTTCAGACTGCGTTCTGCCGATTCGAGTTTGCAGTAGTAGGCTAAGCGTGAATGTGGGGCTAGCACAGGGACGAATCTAGGTTCCCACTTTTGGGGGGGCTAAGCCCCTAGATAAAACTTAATATTTTTCCTGTGATCCAGCAAAATTAGGGGGGTCTGGGGGCATGTTCCCCCAGAAGAAATGTAGGAAAATATCCTTTAAATAGTGTCCGCTACTGGGTTTTAGGAAGAGAAATAAACTAATTTAGATTTCAATTGTGAAAAGAACGTTTTTATTTATTTATTTAGGGGGGCTAATTAAACTTTTGGGGGGGGCTTCAGCCTCCCCAAAATATGGCAAGATACGCCCATGGGCCAGGCCCGCTGTGGGGGCTTCCTGGACAGAGTTATGGGCAAAACAAGAGGACCACATGAAATATGGTCCGAAAGTCCCAGTCAGAAATGGCACGTAGAGGGGGATTTGCTCTATAAAACAGGCCAACTTTGGGGGCTGTGGGGGCTTCCTGGACAGAGTTATGGGCAAAACAAGATGACCACATGAAATATGGTCCCAAATCAAAAAATCCCAGCCAGAAATGGCACGTAGAGGGGGATTTGCTCTATAAGACAGGCCAACTTTGGGGGCTGTGGGGGCTTCCTGGACAGAGTAATGGGCCGTACAATAAGAAAAACATGAAATCTGGTCCAAAATCTAAGAATCCGAAAATGAGCATAGGGGGACCCTTCTCTATAGGCCAGGCCAGGTTTGTGGCCTGTGGGATGCTCCTAGGCAGAGTTATGGGTCGTAGAAAAAGAAAAACATGAAATCTGGTCCAAATGTGGCCTGTGGGATGCTCCTAGGCAGATTCTGGGGGCAAACATTTTTTTCAGATTTTTTTAATTTAAAATGTTATGCTAAGCTAATGGCAAAATGGTGCAATCTTATCTTGAATCCTGCCCACTGCTCTCGCCACATGGAAAATGTTGGGGTAGAAAAGATACCCAGTAAGAAGCACATTAAACTGTGCAAGAGAACACGTCCAAGAGAAGACATTTCTCATGGGGGGGTAGCAATGCTAGGAACCAGGGAGGCAAAAGCATATCCTGGGGTATGGGTTTGATCACACCCTTTGGGCTAGAGGGTGATGATCAGAATCAGTCAAAGGTGTAGTGCGGTGGTGCATGAGTGGGGCTACCCCCCGTAAAAGACTGGGCTACGATCAAGGTCCTGAGCCCTGGACCACCACATCCTGCGTGCTGTCCCAAGTGGGACGCAGGAGGGCCGCATACTTACCGCCCAACCAAACAGACTGCTTGTTAACACCGCAAGGTTACCACAGCCTGCCCGGAGAGGGCCTGAAGAACCACTTACCCAGACAGACTGCTTGTGATCACAGCCTGCCCAGAGTGGGTCAGCGTCCTGCCCACCCAGAAAAGCTGCCCCTGTCGTAGCCTGCCCTGGGGGGGCTAAGGACGTCTCCCGCCCACCCAGACAAGCTGCCCCTGTCGCAGCCTGCCCTGGGGGGGCTAAGGATGTCTCCCGCCCACCCAGACAAGCTGCCCCTGTCGCAGCAGGGGGCTAAGGAAACAGTGCTGGCGGAAGGGAGGTAAGGCTCCTATTGAGTCTTGGAACACCCTACAAGCTTCTACCAGCGGCTAGGGCCTAGGTTTGTCGGCGGGTGAGTCTTGGGAATATGTCCCATTGTGCTAAACCACTGGACCCACCAATCTTCTACCGACGCTAACTATACCTCGTAAAAGGCATACTTACCAAAACCTGGAAAAACCGGTCTGGTCTGGTCTGGAACCTGGCAAAGGATCCGGATGGGGTCTAGAAACATTTCAGAAAGACCCCATTGACCGGGGTGACAAACCTCCTCACGGTGAGACAGGCAGCCGGCAGCCAGCAACTGAGATCAAAGGGCTCCATAGAATACAATGAAAAATGAAAATGTTTAATTGGAGAGTCCATTAATTGACTAGTCCGAGTACTTTGGGGGAATTTATAAGATTTTGGAGGATTTTTTTATTTATTTTTTAATTTAAAAAATGTAATGTTAAATTTTATGCTAAGCTAATGTTAGCCGCAAATTGGTGAATAGGCTCCCCCTACTGGTGACTCAAGGAATTTGCGTGTCGGGGGCCTCCCCCTGCTGGTGAATTTGCAAATAGGGAAATCCTTTAAAAATCCCAGCCAGAAAGGCACGTAGAGGGGAACTTGCTCTATAAACCAGGCCAACTTTGGGGGCTGTGGGGGCTTCCTGAACAGAGTTAGGCCTATTGTGAAAAACAAGAGAACCACATGAAATATGGTCCGAAATCAAAAAATCCCAGCCAGAAAAGGCACGTAGAGGTGGACTTGCTCTATAGGCCAGGCCAGGGCCAGCCCCTCACACAATTGTACATTGTACGTGTGAAAGTATTAACACACATGCTCAGAATGTTAGAATTTGATGAGCACAGGTTATATACCCTTATAAACCCTTAATTTGGAGAAACTTAAAGTAAAGCGACCTCGTGCCCATAAGCCACGGCATATGTGTGGCGGCCTGCGGAAACCCGTCGGATATCGCGGCCGCTCATTGTTGGCTATAAGCCATAAAAGATAGAAAATCGTTTTCTGTCAAAATTGAGATTTTCTATGTTTTGTATAGTTAAAACCCTAAACTTCATTGTAATGTACACAAAAATATATGATTACTTATGAAAAACTGTTAGTTTCAACGGTTTTTGGACATGTTAGCTAGCAAGATTTTTAAGCCATGTCAAATCGAATTATGAAACGGAGTGGAATCTTTGAATGCAGTTTTCTCACTCTTTGACACAGGTCAACTACATGAAACTTGAATCATGATACTTCAGTTGTGATAAAGATATCTGAGTGATTTAAACAGATTTGATGAATTCAGGAGAGTTTGTGGAACACCCCCCCCCCACGTCTCTCTCTTATAGAATATTGAGCCAAGAGCCATAGAATGTACAAGACAAGTCATGTAAACACATTTTGCATGGCCTACCACAAACACAACATCAGACAACTCTTCCACCCATTTACCTAAAAAAACATTTTATACAGGATTTTAAAGTTCAGAACTGGAGAGGAACGCATTTAGTTAGGACACAGTCACTGCGGTTACATGCATTACTACCATCATGTAAACGCACTGAGTGTTAGCCCACACGGGGAATTAGAACCCGCGACCTTGTGATCTAATGTCAGATGCAGTCATAGTGTGTGTTGACTATTTATTTAATCAAAGCAATTCAGCCCCCTCCACTATACCAGAATCATCCAGCAATTAATGATGACACGAACAGCAACAGAGATGCGCCTTTATTGTATCAGCAAGAGCTTAAGTGGCTTCCAGCTCACTGCTGGGTTTGAGTTAATATTATCATATAAGCATACATCAACTTACAATTAGTTTGTTTTGAAAAGTACCACACAACAAAAGACAACCTGTTTAACATTTAATCAGATAAAGGGAAAAGATCAACCAGATTCACTCTACAGGGAGAAATTATACAGGTGGATATAGAAAACTATTATTTTGGGACAAATACGCCACATTTTCTTTACATTGGGGTTATATGTACACACAACATCATGATTTGAAAGCAAAACAAAGCTTTAAAGAAAGCATATCAGTGACACGTGATATTGATTATTCTCAAAAGTTAATGTTTGCATATGTTTTATACAAAATAGAATTTTAAACAATATTTGGGGTAGTGCAAATTTTCAGGTTGTGATTACTTTCACAAGCAGTGTGTGAAAAGAAGAAACCGACTCCTATCAAATTCACAGTATTACACATTTTGACCAAAGCAATATGGGGCTAAAATACAAAAAAAATATATGAAACAAAAGTACTGTACATTTGTCTGGCTAAAGGCTGCTAATTCTAGATTGAAATATGCTGAACTTGTCAAAGCTTTGGTCGCCTTGGAATTTGAGCACCAGAAGCTTCCGAAGACTGTTTTACTGACGTACAGGTAAAGACTGTTTTACTGACGTACAAGTAAACGTTTCCTGAAAATCTGTCCTGCAGAGGTACTAAGAATGTCCACTAAACCGAGTGTGGAAAATGTATGAAAAGTCTAGTGTAAAAAGGACAGAGATCACTGAAGTCTAATCTTCTGTTAAAGTCTATTGCATATTCTGAAGGCCTTGCCTAAGATGTAGAAGCTTTCATCCACAGAGGAAAGCAAGATGAGACAAGGTGGAGTAGAGACCTGCAGGGGGCAGAGAAGTGTGACGCACTGGATGTGAAAGTAAACTAGAAGTAAACCTGGGGAGCCTGGAGGGATCATTAGCTAATAAAGTTGAAATATAATAAAAAATTAACACACAAGCATCGGTTCTGGGGGAGGGAACGACACACACACGGACACTTACCCAATCTGCTAAGCACCTCCTGACAAACAAACAAAACCAACAAGTAAACAATGTTGAAAATTAAAGAGTGGGTTTTTGGTTCATTCCATGTCCAGGTGTACACAGAGGACCACCTGCTCCACCACACCCAACCTGAGCATGTCTTGAGCACGGCTGGATAGCTTTGACTGATGTTGGCTTTGTGTGTTACACAGAAACATGACACCTGTGCTTTCCCACTATGCACCTGTGCTTTTCCACCATGCACAAATAGACCAACCAAGACAGCAAACGAGATAAAAACAACTATTTTAATTCGATTAAAGTAGAATCACACTGCAGCTTTCCTAAAATCTTTCTAATCTACATCATTATTGTCCTCCAGTTTCTCCAGACCAGACAGAGTGCGTCATCATGATATTGGATAAATGTCTATGAAATCATTCTAATAAAGGGCGACAAGCCCCTGTGGATTCATAATATTTCTGATATCTGGGTGGGTCTGTGCTTCACAACACAAACAATACAACGTTAAAATCCAACTATAACTAAAATCTAAAAGACTGTTCTAATGACATGAAAGACACACTAGAAAGAAGCTGTCAACCTCTCAACCCAGACACAACTAAAGACAGGGTGCGGTGTGATAATACCAACGGAGTAAATATGACCATTTATTTATTTCTCTTCTGTGCTCACTAGTTAAATTAATTCATAACTCATTCTTATAAAGGGCATTACTAATGGTCCAAAGCACTGAATATATCCAGAACTTGACTTCATGAGACTAATAAAGTCTCTGATCGGGGATACGTTCTTGGTTTCTGTTGACAAACACTGACATCGGTTCAAATTTCCCAAACTTAAAAACAGGAAATAAAAGATTTGGCACTGCGTTATTCCCAGAGAGTGGAGAGGATATGGGATTAGATCATAAGTACTACTAAGAAAGGGGTTTCCTAACATGGCCACACACACACACGTGTACACACACACACACATACGAGTGTACGTACACACACAGCAGGAGGAAAACCGAGGGGTTAATATCAATGCCTTTCATTCAGATGCACCAGAGATGTGTATGGGTCTAAAGAACGGTTTGTTGTTGTTGCATACTTAAAAACTTGTTGTTGACAACTCCCATACTGGTGTGCCTCCTGGTGGTCAGTATGTCCAGGACCGAATGCCCTCTCAGGGAAACCATAGCAACCAGTTTGTTTTTGTGCCCAGGTCTCATTTACCTCCTTCTGATTGGCTAACGCAACTACCTATCACATTCCAGCAGTAGCATGATGGGAAAACAAGAAAACCACAAACATGGAGTTAAGGAATCAGTCACATGACTAAAACAACCCCCACCTCCCATGCAGTTTAAATTCAAACCTAGTAATGTATATAGTATCATTCTCTTTTAAAGCTTTTAGTAGTTTGGGGGCGGTGGCGGCTTAACAGCATATTTAGTATGAAAGGGGAGCAGAGTGGCAAGGTACAGTGTGGAGAGCTGCATCTACTCTCTCTCTCTCTCTCTCTCGTTCTCTCTCTCTCTCCTTCACAAGAATCACTTGTTATGTGTTCACCCAGTAACACCAAGCTGCCAACTTCAACATAAAAAACATGACTGTTTAAAACAAGGAACTCTGTAACTGCATGTCATATCAAAATACAATCACATACAATGATGGATATGGTGGGTTTAGATGGAACAAAGTGAAACCAGCCTTAAAGAGTTTAGGGGAGTGGATGGGTTAGGGTTAGGATGGATCAAATCAGACTTCCAGCTGAAAAAGGCACATTTTTTCCCTTTTATAAAAGACGTGTAAACCTGTTTGCAGTTAGCATGTGAGAAGTTGTATCTGACTGGGGTGAACGTTTTCTACAAAAAGTAATCTCTAAAAACCCACATGAAAAAAAGAGAAAAGCATTTGAATGTTTCCACACAGCTGCTGCCTGGTGTCAGGTGTGTAACAGGTGTGTAACAGGTGTGTAACACACACAGCAGTCATTCTGGTGTCAGAACACTCCCAGAAGACAAGGGGAAGAGAGTCTGTGTTATTGAGTTACAGAGTTGTGGTATTGACAGCAAGTTATAGTTATATATAAATTACCTTTGCTCATCTAACTTTGATCTGTGAAACTGTTTAAACTATGACATACTGTAAATCGAGTAATGTAAAAAATATAATCATTACCTGTACACAGATACTTATTTGATCTACTTATAGATATCGTTATGTCAGAATCCTGAGACAACATAGATGGTTAGTTTATTTCATGGTTGATTATGTGGATTATGTAAATGAGATCCTTCCAAGATGTTTCATACTGTACTGAGACCATTTAGAACATGAACACACTGTGCTCTCTCACGCTTGCGCTCTCTCACTCTACAAATCTCTGCCTCCTTCAACTCCTGACCCTCCCATCTCATTGTTGCATAGTTCTCCCCACACTGTCTCCTCTCTCACTCTCTCTCACTCTCTCTCACTCTCTCTCACCCTCGATCACCCTCTCTCACTCTCTCCACTCGTTTCTCTGCAGAATCTCTCCTCTGAGTGTGCTCCTGCCCCCGGTGGAGTGCTCCTGGTAGGTGGGGCGCTGGGGGACTTTAAGGCATTGTGTTGGGACGCTCGGGGGTCACAGTCATTTCTGGTGAAAGAGCAGAGGCTTCACGCTGCCAGCCTTGAACTTTGGTAACTGGTTACTGATGATCTCCGCCAGCATCTCAGGGAACTCCACACTGAGGGTCTTGTTAACGAACGTGTAGAAGCAGAAGTTCAGAAGACCGCCCACCATCTGCCGAATCAGACACAACATTTGTCTGACACTAGTCCAACCCTGGGGTTAAGGTTAGACACTGTGTGTGTGTGCGCACATGCCTGTGTGAGTGTGCCTGTGAGTGTTTACCTCATGCATGGAGTCCAGTAGTTTGGTGAGCTGGTAGAAGCGTTGCCAGTTCTGGCTGGAGTTCTCCTCACGCTTCACGATGGCCTTGCCCAGCTCCTTGATGTAGGACATCCTGATCTCCTCAAACACCGCCTGGCTCTTCAGGCCGTCCTTTGGCACTGAGGGAAAAGACACAACGGGGATTGTTGATACGACGCTGAGATGTTATTGTTGAACAAAAATTGAGATAATACTATACAGACAGACAGAGACACAAACAGAGAGACAGTGACAGAGACACAGAGTTACAGACACAGACAGACAGTCTCACCTGTGCTGAGCAGCAGGAGAACCTTCATACACAGGTACTCATCATGAGAAACCTGCAGCCTGACAAACTCACTGGAGATCTTCAGCATCTGCTCACACTGGTCTGCCATGTAAGGCAGCTTCATACGCTCCCTGCGAGAGAGAGAGAGATGTAATCTACACTCATGTAACACAGACCAGGGATTGAAATTACGTTTTTTACTTGGTGGCACTGGTAATCCCAATTTTAAAAAGTTAGGAGCAACTGTAAAAATGTAGGAGCACCCACCAAATATTAAGGACCACCACAACAACGAAACATTTAGTTGTAGATGTATTTTGCACGCTGGTTATCTTAGCTCCATGTGACCCAATCAGCACCATGTCACATGACAACATAGCGCAGTGACAGAAGGCTAATATTAACCAAACTCAAATCTCTGCATTAAAGGTGAAAAGTAAAGATTACGTTAAATTGGTTATGTAACGTTGGATAGAACGGTGGACCGGTCACTGTATACACATAGTCGTAGTAGGTGTTACTACGGCTAATCAGCAAGCGTTTTGTAAAGAAATGAAAACAGGTTGCACCATAACGATTATTTGCACTCGCACAAATGCTCCAAAATATATTTTGAGGTCGCAGACACAATTTTGGAAGCATTTGTAACCAAAATGGTTATGACGATGTAATGTAACCCATGGTTCAGACGATGTAACCCATGGTTCAGACGATGTAACCCATGGTTCAGACAATGTAACCCATGGTTCAAACGATGTAACCCATGGTTCAGACGATGTAACCCATGGTTCAGACGGATGAAGGATGTAACCTACTAACAGAGCTAACTGACTGACAGAAAAGCTGGACTGCGTACTCATTGATAACGAGGTCAGGAGCGAAGCAGAGCATGTCTCCGTTGCACTGTTGGTAGGACCTCCAGCCAAGCCCGAAGGACATGAGGAACAGCCAGGAACACTGCAGCAGCGTCATCTGGTCGTCCAGGTGAAGGTTCCGGAACCCTGGACAGAAGACACTGACACTCAAAACGAACATCTGAACACTCTACAGACAGAATATTTTGAACTGTACCACAGAGAAAATGTACAGATGCAGGTGTACAAGGCAGGGGGGCCAGGCAGAGGGGGGCCAGGAAGAGGGGAGCTCCTACCTGGCAGGGCCTTGGCCCACTTGACAGCAGAAATGACCTGCCGGCCTCCCAGCCGGTTCAGGGTGGTCATGAGGCGCGTGGAGGTGTCGGGCACCGTGCTGTCGTAGCCGGCATAGATGGTGTCTGGCTCAATGGCCTTGAGCAGGGACAGCATGGTGGGGATGAGCTGGGGCATGGAGCGGGGCACCAGGGAGCGGGCCTCGGGCAGGGGGGGCGGGCTGAGCTCCGCAGGGGCGCTCGGCTGGATCCCCTTCAGACGGTTCAGCTTCTTGGTCTTACGAGCTGATAGGAGAAACACAGCAGTGATCACACCTTCAGAATGTACACTTTCCGTATGAAGGGGGAGGCATGGATGAGAAGAGACTGAGACAGTGACAGACAGAGTGAGACAGAGACAGAGACAGACAGACAGACAGAGAGATACACATACCCTCCAGGTTCATTCCTGCCACTAGACACTTCCGGAATCGGCAGGCTGGACAGTTTTTCCGTCTGATCTTGTCGATGATGCAGTCGTTCCTCCCAGCACACAGGTAATTATGTTGTCCTGAGCGGGGGGGGGCAGTTTAGTGTGTGAATATCACTTAAGACTGAGATGGCTGAGATAAAGTCAGGCTGAAAATAACAGGTCATTATCAGACTTGAATTTAACATGTCATTGTCTATGACATGCAACAATACAATAGCTTTTTTCAGCAGTTGCTTACTTGTGTAAACATGTGTTTTGATGTATGTGTGTGTTTGTGCGTATTTGTTTATGTGTATGTTTGCGTATGTTTATGTGGATATGCTTGTATGTACATTTCCGTGTGTGTGTGTATATACATGTGTATTTTAACCTTTGTGTGTGAGTGTACATGCTTGTGTGTGTGCGTGTACGTGTGTGTACGTGTGTGTGTTAGGGGTCGACCAATATACAGACCGATACCGATTATTACAGATCAAGCAGACCGATAACCGATACTGAACCGATATATATGTCTAATGTAAAAATGTAAATTAAAGTCAACATTTCGAATAAAACGGCCTCTGACAAAGACTCTTTAAATTATTTTAACCATATCTTTAATTCTGAGAACTGTTAATAATATCAACAATAATATTAATATTAACAACATAAAAGTGCAGGGAGTATCCAGCAGCATTCTATAAACATTTTGTAAAACTTAAAGAAGTACATTTAAACCACAACAAGCAACAAATGAACAAATAATGGAAAATAAATGTAATAGTTCCCTGAAGTTTTATAAGCTAATAAAATGGGTAACACTTAGTCCCAATCCAGCAGCACCAGGTTGTGGTGCAGAAAGCAGAAATAATAAATAAATACAAATATCAGCAAATCGGTTTTGAAAATGGCCGATACCGATAACCATGAAGATTCTTAATATCAGTGCCAATAACGTGTGTGTACATGTGCGTGTATACATGCGTGTGTGTGCTTGCAGTGTCCCACCTCTTGCGACCATACCTTCCACAGCTCTCTTGAAGAAGACCTTGCAACTGCCGCAGGTGAGCACCCCATAGTGGCAGCCCGACGCCTCGTCTGAGCACACCAGGCAGACCTTGGTGCCACTGGCCTTGCTCTGGGACACAGAGCCAGCGCCCCCCTCCTGCCTGGAGGAGGAACTGCAGGGAGAGAAGAGGCAGGTTAGGATAAGAGTCATAGACTGTTCAAGTGCTCATTTTATCAGTTTGTTATTCATTTGTTATTTGACAATATAAAAAAGGGTTAGTGTGTGCTCGTCATTGGGTCGGGCGAGTGTATGGGTGGGACCTCAATACCGTGGCTCCACCCCCCAATCACTACTGCGCAGACTGACTCCTCATGACATCACCACAGCAAGATGCCAGCACCCGTAATTTGTGTACAGTGGGAGGAAGCGGAGACGCATCTTCCATTCTTTTTACAGTCTATGATCAGGGCTCTATAAAGGGAAGTGGGCACCCTTTACATCTTTTTTACATTTTATTTATCAGACACTTATAGCCAAAGTACAGTAAAAAGTCAAGGATTAGTAGTGAGTGGTTTTCATGGTATAGGGGACAAACACCACACTGCAGCAGTGTTCTCCCGCAAAATGTCTTTGATTCTCAATAACGACAGCTACCAACGCTGTATACTGTTTGAATGGACTTTTAAAAGGTCTATGAAATGAATGCATCAATCCCCTGGGATGCTCCAACTGGCCACTAGATGGCGCCTGGCTTTGCTGCAGTCCTGCACCACAGGTCCTGCCTCCTATTTCGTTCCAGCAGCAGCAACAACAACGCCCACACAGAGAGGGCTAGGACTGTACCATCTACCAGGGCTAGGACTGTACCATCTACCAGGGCTAGGACTGTACCATCTACCAGGGCTAGGACTGTACCATCTACCAGGGCTAGGACTGTACCATCTACCAGGGCTAGGACTGTACCATCTACCAGGTTAATTCTGTACCCTCTACCATGACTAGGACTGTACCATCTACCGTCAGAGGGCTGAGCGGTTAGAGAATCGGGCTATTACTCAGAAGGTTGCCAGTTCGATTCCTGGCCATGCCAAAATGACGTTGTATCCTTGGGAAAGGCACTTCACCCTACTTGCCTTGGGGGGAATGTCCCTGACTTACTGTAAGTCGCACTGGAGAAGAGCGTCTGCTAAATGATTAAATGTAAATGTACCAGGGTTAGCACTGTACAATCTACCAGGGTAAAGGCTGTACCATCTACCAGGCCCTACAACACAACCAGAGAGGGTTAGGATTATACGAGGCCCTAAACACCAACACAAACATCTGTCTCAGCCAGGATTTCTGCCTGTGTCTGTTTCTCTCTGCCAGCATTATTGCCTGCCTGTCTGTTCCTCACTTTGCCAGCGTGTCCATCTGTCTCTGTCTTTCTCTTCCTCTTCCTGTCCCTGGTTTTTGTACCCAATGGTCTGCTTATTTCCCACACCATCTGTCACCACCTGTCTGTCCTTCATCGGCTACATAAACATACATGCACCGATCAAATCTGCATTGAACTGCGGTAGGTGATGGCTCTGCAACACCCCTCACACACCACCCCCTACACATAACCCCTCACACACCACCCCCTACACATTAACCCCTCACACACCACCCCCTACACATAACCCCTCACACACCCACAACCCTACCCCACACACCACCCCCTACACATAACCCCTCACACACCACCCCCTACACATAACCCCTCACACACCACCCCCTACACATTAACCCCCACACACCCCCACACACCCCCACACACCACACTAACCCCTCACACACCACCCCCTACACATAACCCCTCACACACCACCCACTAACCCTAACCCCGCACACACCACCCCCGACACATTAACCCCTCACACACCACCACCCCCTACACACACTAACCCCTCACACACCACCACCCCCTACACACCCCTAACCCCTCACACACCACCCACTAACCCTAACCCCTCACACACCACCCCCTACACATTAACCCCTCACACACACACCACCCCCTACACATTAACCCCTCACACACCACCCCCTACACATTAACCCCTCACACACCACCCCCTACACATTATCTCATCTGAGAGTAAAGTCACAATGAGGGAGGCTTCCAATTGGTGAACTGGGATTGAGGCTGAAGGTATGAGCCCAGCTTTGTTAAATCCTATTACTGCACCAGCAGTGTTTGGTCTCTACTCAACCCCCAACACAACACTCCATTTGCCACGCCTATGTTAAACAACTTAGCAGGTACCTTAAAGACAGACGGCTACTAAAGTGTGTACACCAGTAGGGCGGGGCGGTATGGCCTAAATGTATATCACTAGGGATGGGACGTATGGCACTGACGCATCGATGCTTGGGTCGCAAAACCAATACGAACAGTTTTGAAAAAGTGTTTTGGAGCTTGTATCAAATTATGATAACCGTGTGATTGATGACGTTGCTTCAAACGTCACAAACTGGTTCAAAGTTTTGCCGCTCTGAACCGAGCCATAGATGGGAACGAAGCCACTGCTTTTTGTTAAAGACAAATCACACATCGCCAGAGAAGCAGCACCTCAAACTAACATGACTCCAGGCATTGCTCGAGTTTCTTCCATCGGTCATTATTATTTAATGGAGAGCAGAATGTAAACACGTAGTTATGCAATGTCTAGTCTCGCAACCTGACCCATCCTGACACTTGGTTTTAGCTTGGGGGGAGGGCAGGTTTCTCTACGGAGCCGGCAGCTTCGTCAACAAGGTTAGGCTGGTTCTAGATTGGCTCAGCCGGAGGATACCAGCAGCAGCGTTTGTACAGAAGCTTATATATAGGTACAGACCAGAGACCGCTAACAATTTCATACCGGTTCTCAAAACCCATCCCTATGCAGAGGTCCCATCGCACAACCCCACAAACACAGCAACACACACATCATGTCAATACCCATTCTGACATGTCAAACACTGGGATCAGATGAGTACCACTGATCCACCCTCCGTCACTATGCAGACAGTCTTACTGGCTGGTCTCCATTTAACTCAGAATGTCTGTTTTTAGTCAGGCATTATGAAACATTTCTCACGAAACTAAAGAAAACATTCTGGTTTCTTGGGTTAGCTCTGAGAGGAGGGACCAGGAGGAACAGTGCTTGGTGCTGCAGTATACAGAGACTCCATGCTCCCTGGACCTGATGCTCTCCTGCTGATGCTGCTAGCCTGATGCTGCTAACCTGCTGCTGCTAACCTGCTGCTGCTAACCCTGATCCTGCTCTCCTGCTAACAAACCAATCAAGAATATCCAGCATCAAATGTAGTTAAGTAACCTTGAGTTCTCTCCTTCACCCTGACACACACCAGGCCGGGCCAGAGAGCCACCTCTAGGAAGACCAGAAGGAAATGTGTCTTCCCCAAGTAACTGTGAAAATAGAAAAGAGGAACTGATCTATTGAGTTTTTAAAATGCCTACTTTGCTGTGAGGAAATAATAGAGTAGGAGCAGAGTAGAGTAGGCTGCTTTCCTCACAGTAGAGTACAGCAGAGTAGAATAGGAAAGCAGTCTACTCTACTGTGAGGAAGGCAGGTCAGACGAGAGGTGTTAGCAGGTCAGAGTCACGCAACACGGGGGCGTGCACAACACATTTTCCTACACACCATCCAGCACCCTCCTGACATCACACACACACATACACAATACACCCAACCACATCAAGGGGATTTACATCTCTAAGGTTGACTGCCTTGTTGCCACTGGCTACGGGGAAAGAAGGGAGGCAGAGATGAGGGTCTTTTTAGAGCAAGCCAATCAATAATATAACCAACAATACTAAGTGAAATAATTTACCTTAATAACAGAAAGTGCAACAAACATGCAAGTACAAATTTAACTACTTTCCACACATCTCCGAACCCGACCACACATCTCCAAACCCGACCAAACATTTCCAAACCTGACTACAGACACATCTCCAACCACACAGTCTCCAAACCTGACCACACATCTCCAAACCTGACTACAGATCTACACACCAGACCACACATCTCCAAACCTGACCACACATGTCCACACATCTCCAAACCTGACCACACATGTCCACACATCTCCAAACCTGACCACACATCTCCAAACCTGACCACACATGTCCACACCTGACTACAGATCTACACACCAGACCACACATCTCCAAACCTGACCACACATGTCCACACAGCTCCAAACCTGACCACAAATCTCCAAACCTGACCACACATCTCCAAACCTGACCACACATCCCCAAACCCAACCAAACATCTCCACACATCTCCAAACCTGACCACACATGTCCAAACCTGACCACACATGTCCAAACCTGACCACACATCTACAAACCTGACCACACATCTCCAAACCCGACCACACATCTCCAAACCTGACCACACATCTCCAAACCTGACCACACATCTCCAAACCTGACCACACATCTCCAAACCTGACCACACATCTCCACTAGCGCTGAACGATGAATTGCATTTGCACGAGAGTAACGCAGTTTGCAGACGAAGGATCAACTTTGCACCTTGACCTGTACAATGGCCTCTCAGGCTCGACAGAACCTGACACTACAGACACTTTGACAATTTCGCCTTTAAAAAAAATGCTGCGCAGTAGGGCTGCAACAACTAATCGATTAAATAGATTTTTTTTTAAGTTGGCAATTTTGAAAAATTATGACTTTTATAATATTTTTTTGAATATAAAACCTCAAACGGACACCAAATTATTCGAATAATTTCTGGCCTACTTCAACACCCTTTACCTTTTCAATTAAGTTTCGAACAAAATGATAAGAAATCTCTGAAAAATGCATGAAATCCTTGCTAATCTTAACAACTTTTTCAGAATTGTACTGGAAAATCTCATATATACACCAGGTTATTTTAATAAAGTCTAGCCTACTTCCACAAACTTTACATTTTCAATAAAGGTTTTAACAAAACTCAAATATATTGCTCATATCTGAACTTTTTCAAAATGTGTGTGCCTGTTTGTGCACATTCTGAAGATTTTTTGCACTGTGAATTTGCACTGTCAGTTCTGTTTTTGAATAAAAGGTTGGAAATTAATGCTTTAAAAAAATCAGTTCGGCCCCCAAAAAACACCACCAAGCCATGTACGATGCATAGCTAAAATGCTCAACACCAGTGTGTCAATTAAGCAAAATAACACCTGACAGGATCACTGATCGAAATGTTGCAAAGCCTAACTCCATATTCATGTCCGAAATTACTCAAGCAGAAAACAGCGTTCATCACGAAAGATATGATGCCCCTCGGTGATACTCTAACAGTAGTATGTGTGTAAGTATTTGGAAAAAGTATTTGAATACTAACTTACTTTAGGATATTCGATTAAGTACGCCCATCCCTACTCCTGACCCTAACACCCTGGCAGGAAGAACCAGGACATCTCCTAACCCTAACCATTCATAACGCTGAAGCAGCTGTGTCAGAACTAAGCCCTTGGAGCTTCCAGCATCTCAAGGCCAAGTGTGACTGGTGGACAAAGAGCTCCTTGTATGCTATTCAACAAAAAGGTTTCTATTAATATCATGTGCATGTTTATGAGCAATTCATCCTTTTTAGATTGTGGCTACATAAAAAAATATATGAATTTAAACCAGGGCTTCAAGAAGTGAAGAGCAATTTATTTAAACATCCCTGCAGCTCCTGCACCCAAAGCTGTAGCCCCCTTTCACTGCAAATGTTTCCCATTTCCTGCACCCTTCCTGCAGCTAACCAGACCTGTAGCCAGGAGGGGACAGCTAACCAGACTTGTAGCCAGGAAGACAGCTAACCAGACTTGTAGCCAGGAACACAGCTAACCAGACTTGTAGCCAGGAACACAGCTAACCAGACTTGTAGCCAGGAGGACAGCTAACCGGACTTGTAGCCAGGAACACAGCTAACCAGACTTGTAGCCAGGAGGACAGCTAACCAGACTTGTAGCCAGGAAGACAGCTAACCAGACTTGTAGCCAGGAGGGGACAGCTAACCAGACTTGTAGCCAGGAGAGGAAGAACCAGTCCAACTGTCTGGCTCTGACATGCTGAGTCACAGCAGGAAGGAGGATAAGGAGGGAGACAAAGCAGCAGTGTGTGTGTGTGTGTGGTGTGTGTGTGTGTGTGTGTGTGTGTGTGTGTGTGTGTGTGTGTGTGTGTGTGTGTGTGTGAGAGACTGTACGTGGTGTGTGTGTGTGGTGTGTGTGTTTGAGTGAGTATGTGACAGTGGTGTGTGTGAGTTTGTGTGCAGTGTTTCCCCTACCATTATATTAAGGGGAAGCCCCACCCCACTGGTGTGTGTGACTGTATGTGGTGTGTGAGTGTACGTGGTGTGTGAGTGTATGTGGTGTGTGTGTGTGTGTGTATATATGGTGTGTGTGTACAGTAGGGTTGCACAATATTGACTAAATGTGATATTGCGATATTGAGCATGAATATTGCAATATCGATATTCATTTAAATATTCTTATGCGTGTTTAGATTTTTAATGTTTTGTATAGTTAACACCCTAAACTTAATTATACAAAGTATATGATTACGTACGTAGGATTAAGTAACAGTTAATTTCAACGGTTTTTGGCTGTTAGCTAGTAAGATTTTCAAGCCATGTCAAATCAAATGCTCAGTTTGCCTGCTCGTTAGAGTGCTGCAGCAGCCCAAAACAACTGATCAAAAGTCAGGCTGTTAAACGTAAAAATAACTTGCTGAGAAGTTTTTAATGTAGCCCAGTAGTTAACCTTACGTTTACATTCACGTGATTATGAACAAAAGGAAATCCCTTTTAATTTTTGCCACAGTAAAGTAGAATGAAGTATAGTAAGTAGAATGAAGTATAGTAAGTAGAATGAAGTATAGTAAGTAGAACTAGAGAGCATGCAATTTCTGGGGAAATTGTGAGGGTGTGCCTGCTTGTCCGTCCCTTTAAGTTTTTCGCTTCTAGTGATATTTTCAAGCATTTAGCCTACTCATAGTCTATTGCATAATAATTCATTAAGAACACCCTTGGAAAGAAGCTACTGTAACAACGTTATCACTGGAAATATTTCAGATGGAATCGCGATTCAAACAGTAGCTCTATGTCTGCTAACTTATGACATGCCCCCAAAAACGTAAATAAGCTTGACATTTATTTAGTGGAAAATCGCTCATGCATAAAAAGCTCAATAGCGATCATTGTCAGTAACAACGCAAAATGCGATATAGCCCTTTGTGGAGAAGCTGCCCCGGTAAATTGTATACTACAGTGTTCGTCTTGGTGGCGATCGTTGGTTGAACGTTCCGTTGTACGGTTTAGGCTGAAATTAAATAGCCTATGCTTTCATGAACAGATTGACAAGTTTAGGCTGTGTCAATGAAGTTCGGGTTAGTAGTCAGACAGTTTCACCTATTGAAATACTTTTGATTTAAGGGAGTGCCGAACATGTTCTGTCGCCGTTTGACTTCCTACTGTAAACAGCTGTGGATGTTTTTGTTAGCTACAGTGTCTCGCGTAGGCTACAGCGTTGCAGTACTCGTTTGAAATCACAGGTAATGATTATTTCACCAACCAATCGTTTACTTGTAATCTAATGTCATAATAAATCGTACAACGAAAATGTATTGTGAGTAATGTTTATTTTAACGATTGAAAACAGATGCATCATAGACCGCTGTAGTATGTGTTGCCCGGGCAACATAGGCTAATGTCATGATGCTAATGCTTCAGTGAAATAGTAGACTACCGTTTCCGAAAGTAGATGTAGTTCCTCAATAATATCATCTTATATTGTACATTACACTTCACAATTGTGTTTCATATCACAAAGTAAAATGAGTAAATAGTTATTACCCTGGCCTCTTTGCTTGTGGCGTTTCTGCAGCTGCCTTGCAGTAGCGTTAAAGCTATAGTTAGCCCTAGCTATCTCCCAGAAGTTAACAAGCTGCTAAACTAATGTTCTGCTAGAGTAGTCACGCGTGTTTCGTGACGTTAGTAGCGTCAGTGACTGTGGCTAGCAAGTTAGCCAGGTAAATAAAAAGACAAGCAACTCAATGGCTACCAACTTTTGACATGACGTTTTCTAAGTAATCAAAATATTGACGGATGCTAGGGGGGGTCTTCTATGCACGTCGTATCTAATGCGTCGTTGCTAACATGTGCCGACGCTGTGACGTAGGCTATTATAACTGAGTAGTCTACCCTTTGCCGAAAAAATCAACTTTATGCCACAAAAACGTTGTATCCTCCTAAACTGTGCAATGGAACGTAAACAAAAGTAATGCCAACGCAATCGAGACCAAGACGAAACTTTTGACACTGTCGTTTTCTATGTAGTCCAAATATTGACCGAGCCTTAGGGGGGCAAAATAATAATAATAATAAATATATATGTGAGATAACAAAGGATGCGCCACGATTCGTGGCACACCCAATGAAGTATAGTAAGTAGAATGAAGTATAGTAAGTAGAATGGGGCAGCATGTGTATGTGAAGAGGCAGAGGAGGAGGTGACTTGAGGCCTACCTGCTACCTGACAGAGGACGAGCAATCAGCCGCAAGATGCTAAATGTCACAGGTCCAGTCCAACAGGCCCATACAAACCTACTCCCAATCATCTCTAACACACACACACTAACACACAACCCTACTCCCAATCATCTCTAACACACACACACCTCAAGACCACAAAGAGTGTGAAATTAGACCCACATGAGAATTGAGTATAAGGCCAACCTTTTTTTCAGCAGTCTGTTCTCAGTCTCCATACAATGAAGGCTGAACTGACCCCAAAACACTTCTCATTTGACAGGGAACTGCAAGGCTGGAGTTGGTGTTTGTGTCCTATCTGGACAACTAGTGATGATGATAAGTACAAGATGTTGAATGCTGTTTGATTTAGAGTTGACTTAGGCATGCCCCAACATGCCCTCTCCTCATAGAGAGAAGCGTCAGGCCACCTGGCCAGGGAAGCAAGGTCTCTGAAACGGCTACCAACCAAGTTTAGGCTTTCCAGTTTTCAAATGCAAAACATAGGCTGGTTCTTGATGTATGCTTTTACGACCAACATATACAGACAAGCTAGAAAAAAGCTAAATGACCTCTCTGGCTCTTAGAGAATGGATATTTCTCACAAGCTAGATAGAAAAAGCGCAACTAGCTTGAATCTTCATTGTTGCCATAGGGACGAGTGGTTCAAAACAGGTAGCAATGTTGATTATGTCAACTGTCTGCATAGAGGCTGGAATTCCCCTTCAGCACTACACACACACGAGCCCAGCCATGGTGCCACGCCGCTCTTCACAAACGTCATTATTTTCTGACTGTTCAGAAGTTGCAGCAAGACACCATTTATTCACATGACCCAGTTTCTATACCCATTTGTGGAGGCAATAGCTAGCTCTACTGGAAAGATAAGGCAGGATAACAGTTGGCAATCTACCTAACACGGAACTCTAGCTGGAACTACAATAGGCCTATTTCATTCTGCACACAGGCACACACAGATATTTGGTGCATTTTGATACTAGCCAGTTTAGGACAGAGCTGCAGCCTATCATCACAGCTTTGGATAAAAGTGTCTGCTAAATGCATAAATATAAATCTGAATTGCCTTCCATCTCCCTCCAGGGCTGGCTAGCAAGGCCCCTTTCGAGATCCACGCCCCCTGGCCCAGCCCACACCTCCTGATTGCTTGTGTTTACTAAGAACATTCCTTACCTGGAGAAGCCAGCCGAGAAGGAGGTGGGGGAGCTGGAGAAGGCATCTCCCCTCTGCATTCCTGAGGCGTCCACGTAGCCCGGCGTCCGGTTGCTCCAGGCTTCCCCGATGGTCGTCAGTGCAGGGTAGAGGCTGAACCCGGGCTTCTGGTCCTTGTGAGTGCCTCCACTGCTGGAGCTGGAGCTGGAGGCCGGGCTGGAGGAGCTCACCCCAAAGTGGTAGCTCTGCCCGCTGGAGGTGCTTACTCCACAGATAGAGATGGGGCTGGGGAGGCCGGAGGAGGACGACGAGGTGGAGCCACTGCTCATCTGGCAGTAGCTGCGCCCAGCAGATGTCTTCTCCTGCTTGATCACCCCTGGGGTGCACAGCTGTAGGAAACCAGCGTCCTTCTCCTTCTTCACCACCAGGGCAGCGCTGAGCGTGGGCGTGGTGGAGGTGGACGTGCTTGAGTTGGACTCATCCTGAGAAGGTGTGAGGCTGCTGCCGTTCAGGCCAGAGGAGCCGCCCCCTCCTCCAGGCCCAGCCAGGGAGGGCTTACTGTCCCTCTCAGAGCTCAGCTCCCCCATCAGGGAGTCGTCGTCTCCTAGGGTGGAGAGGAACGCATCGTCCCCTACATAGAAGTCTGAGGGCGAGCCGGTTAGCTCAAAGTCCTGGAGCAGGTCCAGGGTGTTGTCGTTGAACAGTTTCTGGCTCACGTCAACGTCCCTGTGCCCGAAGGCGTCGTGATCCAAGTCCATGGGGTCTCCTTTATCCATTGAGAAGTCCTCAGTCTTCAAGAACAAGCTGGGGTCGGATCCCCCTATCAGAGACTCCATGGAGGGGGAGGCACTGGTGAGGTCAGCAATGCTAGCCTCCAGCCGGGAGAAGCTCTCCCCCGCAGCACAGAGACCCAGGGAGCTTGAAGCGTGGCTCTGAGCCTGCTGTGGGGGAAACTGCAGCTGCTGCTGGGGCCGCTGCCCTTTGAGTTCCAGGTCTTCCACGTAGAGGCCGACGGTGGCTGTTACAGAGCCTGTGGTGAGCTCCTCTGGAGGGGGGCTGGTGCTGAGGCCGTTGAGCACGTCTCCGGGCTGCATGAGAAGGCTGGACGGAAGCCCCACAGACGTGGCGGAGGCTACGGACATGGCACTGCGAGGAGCGACTCTCAGTGGGGCTCCCTCGGCAGGGCTCTCTCTGTACACCAGCGTGCTCAGATGGGCATCTCTGGAACTCTTTCTCCTCTTTACTCCTCCTTCATCCATCTTTTGGTCCTAATTGTTTGAGAGAACAAGACAAAGAGAGAAGGTGAGAGTTTGAGAGAGAACCAATTATCAGATAAAAACACAGAGTGAATTGCTCACTGTTTACGCATGTACAGTGGCTGACTGTAGGTTTTGTTGTAATGACAGCAGAAAAACAAATTTACCAATATTGACACAAACGTATCTTAATCTGAAACTCATTATCACAAGAAAAAAGCATAGGCAAGCAGCAAAAATAATTTGATGACATCCTCCAGCAAAAATGATCACTTAGATAAATAACATCTAATAGCCTACTACATTCAAGAATATATTTATGGCGTGAATTAGTGGCGATGGGTGTAGGAAGAAGCTGACCCATCTGGCCAAAATTGATTACTGAAACCTTTCAAATTAGACAAGCAAACCTGCACTGCCATAATGTAGTCAACAAGAGAACTGTAGACTATATGACGTACTTAAATATCTAATCGAGTTATATTTCTGTCTAGGTTCCAAAGAGGAAACTAGCACTACTGGTACACTTAGATTACAAGATTAGTTTGAAAATGTAGACAGGCATAAGATTTATAATTATTTGGCAAGCTAGCTAATGATGTCTAAGTAAAAGTATTATTAGGCCCCGCTTCTGTGAGCAATGCGCGCCCTTGCGTTGTAGCCTAGCTAGCATATTTGGCTAGCTAGCTAACTTGGAAACTATCGTTCCCTATTTAGATACGTCATTTTTTCACACAAACCCAAGGGCAAATTAGTAAAATAAACTAAAAGTAGGAAGCTAGCTGCGTGTTAATGTGATGATAATTTGTCACAAATATTTGCCCAACATGTCAACAAGCAAAACTAACTAGCTAAGCAGCAACGTCATTAATAATACTGTACTAGTAGCTAGTAGTGCACTATTTCCTGCATGCATGCTAGCTAGCTAGCCCTAGCTGCTGCGACAACGCTAGCTTGCCACAACGTTAGCTATAAGCTATATGCTCCCTAAACAAATTACTTTGACAAGTTCCCCCCAAATGTCGCTGCAGTTAATGTGGGCTAGCTAGCTAGCTAATGTACATTTAGTCAAGTTGCTTAACTAGGCTAGCTACCTTTTAGTTGGTGCTTATAATTTGAAAACAGAAACGCAAAATATAACATAGAATGTATGGAATCGTTCATTTAGAGAAAAAAAAACAATCCTTTGCATTTGCCTACCCGTCAAACGATTGATAGTTGATGCGAGTCCATGCATCGTCTGACATTGTTTTGGTTATGGACTACTTAATGCTAGCTAGCTATTAGCAGAACCAAACTGCGTGTTTATTTGCAGATCCTCGGTATAAGATTGGACAGCTATTATCTAAGTAAAATCATTTAATCCGCGTCGAGGAAATCGACAGCAAAATGCATACGAAATGCAAAGAATTAGCTAACTACTCAAGTAGCCCGCCTGCTATGACACGGTTCATAGCCAAGAGAAAAGTAGGCGCTAACCTCTGGGAAAAACATACAAAATGGAGATCTGACAGCACGGCCCGAGCTCTGGGCTTGACCTGTCACATCCTGCATGCTGCAACGCCCTCTTTCGACAAAGAGAAACACTGTAGTTGGGTTGGCTCACTGCAAATCTTACAGATGGTAAACATGCCACATCTCCCCCATTCTACAGCAGAAGAGGTCAGACCACAAACGTATTTTTCATTCAGATCAAACGAAGGCCTACGATGCTACGAGGAATGGACTGTAATGCAACACGTTTTGGACAGGCTTTAAACTGTATTTTTTCTGATATTTTAACAAATAACCTTTCTTCCTTTTCTGTCTTGACTTTGAAAAGTAAATATAATTTTTTACCACCTTTAAATGTTTTTCACACACAATAATGTAGTTTTTCAGCAATAACAAAGACTACATTTACTTTTGTTTTAACATTTTGTCATTTAGCAGATGCTCTTATCCAGAGCGATTTACAGTAAGTACAGGGACATTCCCCTGAGGCAAGTAGGGTGAAGTGCCTTGCCCAAGGACATTTGCACGGCTGGGAATCGATCCAGCAACCTTCTGATTGCTAGCCCAATTCTCTAACCGCTCAGCCACCTGACTCCCTCAAAGATAAATCTCAACCTTGCATGAGGTATGAAACTTGAAAAGAGAGGATTGGAGAGAAGAGGAGAGAAAGGGGAGGAGAACAAAGAAGACTTAAACAGAGTAGAGTAAAGCATAGTAGAGAACAATAGAGTATAGTAGAGTCCTCATCAAGTACATCATTGCATCAATGATGCAAAAGTTTTTGAGAAACTTATTTTTTTAAATATTTCTCTTGTTGCCTTCTGCTTAATCCATGGTAGCTTCGTAGACTATTTTACGTTTGTTCTGCGTGATAGCCAGGAAATGAAAAAACACCAAATTACAGATTAAAACCAAAGTAACAAGCAATTGGCATGAAAACGTAAGGAGTAGAAACTAAAGATATATTTATTTTAAATGTAAGAAGTAAAAGTACAAAAATGTCAAACAAATTTATAGTGAAGTAAAGTACTGATAGTAACAAAGTATGTGTGCATTGTTACTTTCCAACTCTGGTATTGAGACATTAAGACTTTTCCCAACCTCATGCTATATTCCATACCATGTCAGCCTCCATTTTTGTTTTGAATGCATGTATATTAGAGTAGCCTTGATTCCGATTAGAACACTGTCATTTGAAGCTGAAAACCCCTGGAATTTGTGTGTGTGTGTGAGGTTGTGAATGTATCACTCAAAGCAATCACATCGCACTTGGATTTTAGGCTTTGTAAAAACTGGAAGATCTTGCACCAACATTGCCCTCTAGTGGCAGATATGACCGACAACAAATAGACTACTGCACATGCACAATTTACAATCATTGGACTCAAAACCGTGTGTCTGACAAAATCCAATTATTTCATACAAATGTACTTTCCCTGTCAGTGAGACACTGCTGTAATTGAACTAATATTTTCAGTTGGGGGAAGGCCATCACAATGAGGGTACACTGTTGCTCACACCAAATGTATTCTTTATATAGGCCTAAACGGGACATATTGTGACTAATAGAGATGTTAAACTGTTTGTTATTTTATCTGAGGATGAAAACGAATGAGACAGCATATACAGTACAGCCTATACATGCAGCACATTGGTTTTATACGGGTATGCAGACAGGAAAGTTAGTTCGTTTTTTTCATAAGTGGCAGAAATATGCCAAGGAACATCCTCTCTGTGTGTTGCTTTGGTGATAACTCTGGCCCCCAAGAACAACTTCTGTCTTCATATGGTCTGTCTGTAATTATGCTGACCTGCCAATGTTGTGCAGGACTGGGGCAGCTGTCACAATGCAAATGGCACCACAGCGACATCAAACTCAATAAATTCAGATCCATTTGGGTTTCTTTGTTTATTCAGAAAATGAGATTAAAGACACAGCTAAAGGGGGAAGATAATCCACCCGCAGTGTTCTGCAAACTAAACAAGTAGGCCAGTACAACAGCAGTTTGTATAGTCGAGAGGATGAAATCTCATTTTACAGGGGCTTGGAGTGAGCGGCTCTGTAACTAAAGCCCGCATCCCACTCAGCAACCCCGCTGCTTAGCAACCCCTCTCCAGAACAAAACTGCGAATTTGCAGCGTGGCCGCAGCTTCCCCGAGACACTATGACACCACAGACCTTATCTTCACATACACGATGAATTTAACAGCTATTCTGTTCTGAATCTCAGATCGAGGTTTAGGTGTCCCAACACAGGAGGCCAAGAGACGCTGCTGGTGCGGAGTCATGATTTACACAGTGGTTGAAGCCTGTGTTGTAAGGCTAATTGCTAATAGATCTTGCACACGAACACAGTGCTCGATAAGTCTCAAACTATTTAAGACTTCAATGTATATGTTCTGTAGAGCACTTAACCGCCCAAGTACGTCTACAAAATCTACAATGTGTGCCAAAATGATATATCCTGAAAGCCATGCTGATCAATTTGATCTACTAAGGCCAGCATGCGATCTCTGACACGACTAATGTCTTCCATCTTCTCTCGAATCTCTGTGCCTCTGCCTTTGATGTTGTGCAGCTGCGTTGGTCTGGAGATAACCACGCCCCTCTCGTTTGCATGTGTGATACGAAATAAATACAGCACAGAAATAAATGTGGTGTTCGGAAATATGTGACGTTAGGAAATAAAAGTCTACAAAAATAAATTAATGTGGCATTAGGAAATAAAAGTCCCATTAAATGAATAAATGTCGTCTTTACAAAAACGTAATTTTGAACGAAATAAATGTAGGCTATGTTATTGATGTAGGTAAATGGATTCAGATAGATAATTATATGATGCTATATTTATATATTTATTGTCATTGTTGTGTTTTATTAAAAAATGTATGTCATAGCCATATTTATTTATTTATTTATTTAATTCTGACATACTCGGCGTTCCATAGCTACCTGGCTGTCCATGAAGAGGAAAGGTCACATTCGTACGATCACAGCTAGCAAATTCCAAGCGCATTGTTGTTACTTTGGTGGAAATACCACCACAGTAGTTAGTGATCCAATATGAGAACATTGGTCCTAAATACCTCTAATATTCGATTCTACTGTTTTGTTGTCATGCCTATATTAAGCCTTTACATTAAAACCGATACAGATATCTTATCTATGAGAAAGAAACTCCACGTTTTCACGTCATTTTCCTTTAAGATGATGTAAGACGTTACTCCCTCGGAGGGTTTCTCGCACCGCTGGATCAACATCATCTCGACCGTCTTTACGCCGTGCCAGTCCGATAGTCACCGTTCAGTGGTTTGGAGTTTGGATAGATGGGCGCGCGCTGGAGTCCCATTTTTAATCTGGTGGTATTCCCGCGCGATAGCCTGTAGGCTACGTGGACAGCAAAACACAGATGTTTGATCTAAACTGATAAATGCTCTTCGAGGTCAAGTGGAATTTAAATATCTGCGGGAAGGACATTACGCACCACAAAAACATGTCATCCTAGTAGCATCGACATCTCTTCAACAGACTGGTTGTAGAAAGTAGTTGATTAGTGTAGCATGCCGAGAAGAGAAGATGATTACTTTCATGGACCAGCATCAATGGCAGGCACTGGACATACATATAAAGTGTAGGGGGAAGCGCTTTAGTTTCGATGGCATGCACTGTGGTCAAACATTTACGCATTCAGTACACCGGAGGAGTTAGCTCTTGAACTGTGTGCGATATTTATAGGGCCTTAGCCAAGGCATCAAGGAAATGAACCCTGGGAATTTAACTTTTTGGATAATCTAATTTGCGTGATTTAAAGCTGGTTTCGCGCTTGAACTAAGAATGGCACTGAGCGAGAATGGCCGAACCAAGCCGGCTAAAGAGCAGGGTTCGGTCCAGTCGGACGTTGTTGAACTGAATGTGGGAGGACAGGTGTACTATACTCGCTTTGGTACTTTAACAAGCATCCCGAATTCTTTACTCGGAAAATTGTTCTCTAACAAGAAAGGTTCATCGAACGACATTGCAAGGGACCTTAGAGGACGATACTTCATCGACAGAGATGGTTTTCTGTTTCGGTATGTTTTGGATTACCTTCGAGATAAACAAGTCGTTCTTCCCGATCACTTCCCTGAGAGAGGACGGCTGAGAAGAGAGGCGGAATACTTTAAACTGCCCGAATTGGTCAAACTTTTGACCTCCGATGAATCTAAACATTTTCCTGATGATTACAGTGATTTCGATGACAACAGCGACCAGATATTTTCTCCGTATGCCCTGGACCGGAGGTACGGCTACATAACAGTCGGGTTCAAAGGACATTGTAACACGGGTAGAGAAATTCAGACTGATTCCGAAGCCAAGAAAGTTCCAAGAATATTTATTAGCGGTAGAGTTGGTTTGGCTAAAGAAGTGTTTGGAGACACGCTGAATCAGGGCCATGACGTGGACAGGCCACCGGACCGGTATTCCTCTCGGTCCTACCTCAGATTCAGGCACATGGAAAGAGCGTTTGACATGCTCTCAGATAACGGTTTCCACGTCGTTGCCTGCTGCTCCTCTCTGACGGCGTCCTCTCTCAGTCAATACTCAGGCGAACAGGTCTGGTCTAACTGGACGCAGTACGTCTTCTACCGTAAGTGAAACTTATGTTCACTCTCACATCAAACCTTCAGACCGTAGTTTTTTAATGAGGAGGATGTGAAAATTCTGCAAAACAATTTTAACAGCGCTACATAATCTTTGCGCAGGGCACTTGCACGTGAACTGACCACGAAAATGCAGTTGTATGGAGTCCTGCTTTCATACCGTTCAGGTCAGCTCTTCGGCTGCCTACATTGTGCTAGCGTAACAGAGTGAGAACCGTGAAACTCGCTCCGCTGGTATTTAATAGGCCACCCGCGTCAATGATGAGCTAGCTTTTCTTTGGCGTAGTTGTTAGTGGTTGCGCTTGGCAAGTCAGAGGTCGTGTGTTCGAGCCCAGCGAGTGGCGGACGACACCTTGTTGTGAAGGAGCGTGGCTACGACTGTTACATACCGTCACACTAGCACTGCCAGGCCGCTGTCCTGCTACTCACTCATCAGCCTAACTATCTGTGACTACCTGCAGCCTGTCAGCCCAAGGGCGTGGGGACATGAATAATATACAGCAGCACAAGCCATGCAGGTCTCCACATCCCATATTGAACCCTCCACTTAAACCAGCAAGGCGGATGCTGAAGAAATTACACAACACAAGCCCACCAGACACAAGTTATTCACTTTGGGTTGATCTCTTATTTGGAGTGGGGTGTAGGTGCAGCAGATGGCCAATTAGAGAGCATTGTGTTCATTCCTCCAAACGGATCTCCTTGGAAACTGAGGCGGGTGATCTGGTCCCTTTCCTTGACACCAGCCTTTGGCAGATGGGGGGAGGACAGAGGAGACGAGGACAGAGGAGACAGTGAGCTGGGAAGGGAAGGAATAGAGATGAGAGAGCTTATTCTGTGAAAATGTAGGTCGTCATTTATAAAAAGGATATTTTGATTTTGAAGTTGGGGATGACAGCTTTGCCCTAGTGATAAAGTACTATACATGAATTCCAGTATGATGCAGAACTATATGACAGCTGTTAGACATCTTGTTTCTGAACATAATGGCAGCTGTTCTGAATCTTGTTCTTTAAGGTCAGGTCATGATTAAGAGTGTTTACCACAGGGATCCCAGGTGGACCAAAGGGTTAGATTTGTGTGAGTGATTTGTGACCCCGATGGAGTTGTAATAATGTGTCAAGAAGGCATCGAGAGGAAGATGGAGAGGCCAGGAAAGAAGGAAAGGGAGAGAAGGACGGAAGAGAGAAGAGGAAGGAGATACGTTACAGTATAGGAAGCAGAAGGAGATGGAGAGGAGAAGGTGATAAACTGCTCGACTATAATGAAAACTGAACCTGAACCCTAGCGTCCTCCAATAGATGGTTAGATGGATGTTGGGATATGGGAGGAGGAGAGAGAGAGGGGGAGTGGAGGTAAAGAGAGAGAAAGAGAGGGGGGGGGGAGTAGAGGTAAAAAAGAGGTGGAATGGAAAGAGAGCGGGAGCAGACAGACAGAGGAGTAGTGAAGGTAGAGAGAGACAGAAAGAGAGAGGGGGAGTGAAGGTAGAGAGAGACAGAAAGAGAGAGGGGGAGTGGAGGTAGAGAGAGACAGAAAGAGAGAGGGGGAGTGGAGGTAGAGAGAGACAGAAAGAGAGAGGGGGAGTGGAGGTAGAGAGAGACAGAAAGAGAGAGGGGGAGTGGAGGTAGAGAGAGACAGAAAGAGAGAGGAGTAGTGAAGGTAGAGAGACAGAAAGAGAGAGGGAGTGAGGTAGAGAGAGACAGAAAGAGAGAGGGGGAGTGGAGGTAGAGAGAGACAGAAAGAGAGAGGGGGAGTGGAGGTAGAGAGAGACAGAAAGAGAGAGGGGTAGTGGAGGTAGAGAGAGACAGAAAGAGAGAGGGGGAGTGGAGGTAGAGAGAGACAGAAAGAGAGAGGGGAGTGGAGGTAGAGAGAGACAGAAGAGAGAGGAGTGGAGTAGAGAGACGAAGAGAGGGGATAGTAGAGAGAGACAGAAAGAGAGAGGGGGAGTGGAGGTAGAGAGAGACAGAAAGAGAGAGGGGGAGTGGAGGTAGAGAGAGACAGAAAGAGAGAGGGGGAGTGGAGGTAGTGAGAGACAGAAAGAGAGAGGGGGAGTGGAGGTAGAGAGAGACAGAAAGAGAGAGGGGGGGTGGAGGTAGAGAGAGACAGAAAGAGAGAGGGGGAGTGGAGGTAGAGAGAGACAGAAGGAGAGAGGGGGAGTGGAGGTAGAGAGAGACAGAAGGAGAGAGGGGGAGTGGAGGTAGAGAGAGACAGAAGGAGAGAGGGGGAGTGGAGGTAGAGAGAGACAGAAGGAGAGAGGGGAGTGGAGGTAGAGAGAGACAGAAAGAGAGAGGGGGAGTGGAGGTAGAGAGAGACAGAAGGAGAGAGGGAGTGGAGGTAGAGAGAGACAGAAGGAGAGAGGGAGTGGAGGTCGATGTTCCCTTTTTCGTCTCACAGTGAAGAAAATTGTAAAGTCAGCTGGGCAAAAATCCATCGACCCTGAATATCATCTTCTCCAATTAGAGAGAGGAGAGATCGAGAGGGGGAGTGGAGATAAGAGGAGTGAAATAATCTCATCTACACCAATTACCAGCTGCAGATGCTGTAAACTGTCATGTCTGCACCTCTGTGTTGACTCCCACCTGACCCCCACCTGACTCCCACTTGTGATGCCCCTCCTTATCAGATGGGTTTACTGTGAAGCTCAGATTATTTGCATCATCGATCAGTTACCGAGCCTCTGAATGAGGTTTCTACCCATCAGTGATGTCATAACCCCCATGGAGGCCAGAGCAGCCAGGTGGTCACGACAACAGAGGCTAAACATCCTGTTGTATGGTGTGACCCTGTCTCTTCTGAAAGAGGGATATGGGGTAGAGAAAGAGAGAAGTGGACACAGAGAGAGAGGAATGGAGGGAGCAGGATGGAGGGAGCAGGATGGAGAGATTGTTATTCCTACTGAAAAAGGTGAATGTTGCACTGAGCTAACCCTAACAGACCAGGTTCTAACCAAACCCTAATCTCTTCTCACTCTCTCTATCCCTCTCCAACCATCTCCTCTCTCCCCTATCTCCATCTTCTCTCTCCCCATCTCCCTCTTCCTCTCTCACTAGCTCTGCCCCTCCCACTCTCCTCTCTCTGTCAGTCTGTCTGTCTGTGAGGACAGCTGAGCCCTAGAGTGTTGAGCAGTTCCCCTCTCCTGCGCTTGCAAGGACACTCTGGCCTCATTTCAGAGTTAAAAAGCAGATAAACAACAGCACTGTAGAGTGCTACTAGGAGGAAGCATCTGGAACAGTCTGAGGAGAAGGAGACAGGATGAGGAGACAGGGGGGATAGACGAGGATGAGGAGGGATGTTTTGATCATTGGAGTACATACAGTAGTAGACTAGATTGAACCATCTTCCTCCCTCCCTGTATTTTAATCTTCCTACTTTTCTCTCTCTTTATGACTCTTATTCTTTCTGGAAAATATTAAGCTTTGCATTTGGATCTGTCTGTCTCCCTCCCTCCCTCCCTCCCTCCCTCCCTCCCTCCCTCCCTCCCTCCCTCCCTCCCTCCCTCCCTCCCTCCCTCCCTCCCTCCCTCCCTCCCTCCCTCCCTCCCTCCCTCCCTCCCTCCCTCCCTCCCTCCCTCCCTCCCTCCCTCCCTCCCTCCCTCCCTCTCCTCTCTCCCTCTTTGTCCCTCCCTCTACTCAATCCCTCTTCTCCTTCCGTCTCTGTCTTGCTATAATATTGATGAGCTCCCAAAGCATCAGTAGAGAGATGTTCTACTGTGAGAACCCCAGACATCCTCTAAGCCTTAGAGTCTAAGGGACTATGATAAACATGAGGCTCCAACTAACACAACCAGTACCTTCCTGAAGAGATGCTGTGGTCCCTACACACTCAATACAGCAGGGACCAGAGTGGGTTCATGGAGGGGATTGAACCCAGGTCTTCTCTCTACCAAGCCAGGTATCATCCACTAGCACAAGAAACCTCCAGACTCAGCATGGCCACTAGACCACCTCTGCTGAGTACTCAAACACATTCAGAGTCAAGGATTGCTATCACAGCACCAAGCTATCCATAGCAACCTTGGTTCAAGCCAAACAGCACACAGAAACACTATGTCTGACTCATGAATCATTTGTTTGGTATTTCAGAAGCTCATTTCAGAAGCTCAAAAGCTCATTTATTTTCCATGTTTGAGCTTGGCTGTTGCAAGTTGAGTTGTTGGGGTGAATAAGATGTAACATTCTGCTACCGTCAGTACATTACCACTCATTTTCCTCCTGTGTCTTGAAACTTTTATGATGCTATTACGAGCTATGATGAGTTTGGGCCGCTAGCCTGGGTGCCAGCCGACAGGCTTCTCTGGAGACACAGAGCCTTGCACTTTGCCTCAATCTCTCGGTCCATTCCTCTCTCCTCCTTCCATTCCTCTCTCCTCCTTCCATCCATCTCTCCTCCGTCCATCCATCTCTCCTCCTTCCATTCCTCCTCTCCTCCTTCCATCCCTCTCTCCTCCGTCCATCCCTCTCTCCTCCTTCCATCCCTCTCTCCTCCTTCCATCCATCTCTCCTCCTTCCATCCATCTCTCCTCCTTCCATTCCTCTCCTCCTTCCATTCCTCTCTTCTCTGTCCATCCCTCTCTCCTCCTCCCTCCATCCATCTCTCCTCCCTCCATCATTCTCTCCCTTTTTATTCTCCCTCCATCCCTCTCTCTCCCCCTCTTTCCTCCCTCCATCCCTCTCTCTCCCCTCTCTCCTCCCAACATCCTTCTCTCTCCCCCTCTCTCCCTCCATCCCTCTCTCTCGTCCCTCTTCATCCAGAGTCTGCTGTCTCAGAACAGAATGGAGCACTTGTCTTACGGAACGAATAAGCTGCTCCCACACCCTCCATGGTGGGATACCACTACAGCCCCTACAGCGGCAGACTCTGACCACTACATGCTCCGGGGGGGTGAAACTCCACTGTATTGCTCCATGTATTTGGTTTGATTTAGAAATGAGAGGGCTTCCCTTAGCTTTCTCTCAACCCCAACAAAATTAGTTCCATTGTCGGATCTGATACATTTCACTTGCCCTTGTCTACTAATGATATGCACAGCCCTACTGGTCATGCATGTGAATAACCGCTGTATCTTTTTAAAAAGGTGCGTCCTCCCCTCATTTCAATAGGGCCGAAATAATCAACTCCCACATTTGAAAATGCAGGCAGGTCTGGATGCAGCCTTTCCTGTGGTCGGTCAGACATCTTCTGCTGTACCGTCTGTACACATCCTCAGACAAGTGATGTCTGACGATGTTTGCTGATCATATTTTAATTGCTTGATTTATGTTGGGTTAGGGTTTAGTCAGCTATTGTTACCTGCAACAGACAAATACTGAACATTGAAAACTCAATTGTTTATATTTTACATCCCTCCCTCCCGTTTATTCCTCCCTCCCCCCTCCTTCCTCCCTTCTTTCCTTTCCTTCTTTTCCTCCTTTCCTGGCTCCTTCTTGCGTGTGTGTGTGTGTGTGTGTGTGTGTGTGTGTCAGGCGGGCCCTCCAGATGGTCGTCCTCACACTGCGACTGCTGCAGCCGGGGCCGTGAGCGAGAGAGCGCCACTTCTGTTAACGAGCTCTCTACTTCCTGCTCTGAGACCCAATCAGCGGCCAGCTCTCCTCAGGGGACGGTGATCTGCCGGCCCCCCGTCAGCGCTCACACGCTGGACCGAACAAGCCACGCCCACGTGGCCGCGCAGGTGGAGCTGGTGCGGCGCCAGACCGACCTCCTCCGTGTGCGCACCGTGGGTCTCCGCCAGCGGGAGCCTGCCAAGAGGAGAGGGAGGGACAAGCTGACGCCCAAGCAGGAAATGGAGAAATGCATCCAGGACTTCCACAGGATACACATCCCGGAACACTTCCCAGAGCGGAAGCACATGTGGCAGTCTGAGCTGCTGATGAAGTACAGACTCTGAAGGAGGCAGGTATTTAGATCTTGGTAGAGAGACAGAGAAAAGATGCACAGAGAGAATGAAAGAGAGGGAAAGAAGTATGAGGTGAGTGTGAGGGCACCATGCTGTTGCATGCAGGGTGACTACTGCACTGACTGCATATAGGTCAGCTCCTCTAAATGCTGGATAGAGTGAAGAACAGAACATTAATGGTGTCATGGTTAGTTGGCCGAGCTAAAGGCTCTCTAAACCTAACCCTAACCTTGATCACACCTGACCCTAACCTTGACCCCAACCCTAACCCCTATCTTGACTCCAACTCTAACCCCAACTCCTGTGCTTGTTGTTGAACGCCTGTCATCCCCTCTTCAGGCCTGGTTGAAGACTAACACCTCCACACTCCCTGATGCTGTCAGACCCATGGCCTTAGACCATACAGCACAATATAACTCAATTATCCCAAATGAGCAAAACTCCAGCACTGCATGTCATTTCTCCTCTGTAGCAAACGGACATCAAATGAAAACAAAACATCAGAATACATGCAATGTGTTTAGAGCAATCAACCAGCTCCATCTAGGTGACTGAAGCAAAACTACAATGAGGAAAGCACTGCCTGTTTCTTTTTTTGCTTTTACAAACAATATTTGTCCACCCTTGTCATGATGTGTAGAGAGTAGATGAGATGTTGTGAGTAGGTCAAGCTGATGGGTATTGAACTCCGTTCATACGTTTGTATAGAAAAAAACAAAATTAAATGAGTTGAAAGTGTAACAATAATTGTTTTACTGACTCTTCAGATTTTGGTACAGGAAGTGATCATTGTGCACCAAATGAATAGTTTGGTTCAAGTAGGTGAACAATAGGGTATTTGATGCAGCCCTAGACACTAAGACACACTAAGACAGCGCCAGCCCCTCTCGGTTGGAACATGACATCTGTTCCAGGGAAGAGAAACTCTAAAATAGGAGCTCTGGCTTGGAGAGGGAGTCAGTGTAAAGAGAAGAGAGGAGATGTCATGTGATCATACTTTCTGGTTCTGGTCAATAGTCTAGTAGCAGCATTTTGACCCGCTGTACGTTTTTTAAGTAGGTACTTGGGAGGCCAGAGAATAATACATTGCAGTAGTCCAATCAGGATGTAACAAATGCATGTATTAGTTTTTCAGCATCATCCTTTGAGAGGAAATTTCGTATTTTGGCTATGTTACGTAGATGGAAAAATTCAGTTTTAGTTTTAGTTTAGCAATGTGTATCTCCTCTTCACAAGGAAATGTGAAGAGCAACGACTAGCTGAGCATCAAAAACATTTATAGAAAGCATCAAAAACATTTATAGAAAGCACTATTTTTAGCAAAAACGGATTCTGCTGTGTCGCCACATTGAAACAAGAGAGGGGGGATGCTGGGGGGAGGAAGAGAGGGGGGATGTTAGGGGGAGGAAGACAAGGGGGATGTTAGGGGAGGAAGAGAGGGGGGGATGTTAGGGGGAGGAAGAGAGGGGGGGATGTTAGGGGGAGGAAGAGAGGGGGGATGCTAGGGGGAGGAAGAGAAGGGGGATGTTAGGGGGAGGAAGAAAAGGGGGGATGTAGGGGGAGGAGAGAGGGGGGGATGCTGGGGGGAGACGCGGGGGGCTGTTGGGGGCGAAGAGAGGGGGGATGGCTGGGGGCGGCACGCGAGGGGGCTTTTGGGAGATGCAGAGAAGGGGGATTTCTGGGGGAGGACGCGCGGGGGGCTGTTCTGGGGCGGCCGCGCGGGGGGCTGTTCCGGGGGAGGCCGCGCGGGGGGGTCCTGATTCGGGGGCAGCAAAACGAGGCCGAGCCTGGGGCTTCTGGGGCGGCCGCACGCGAGACGAGACAAAGAGCTGGGGGCTGTTCTGGCGTCCGCCAGGGGGCGGCTGGGGGGCGGCCGCCGTTTATTTTCTTTTTTTTTGTTCTTCCTCTCATTTTTTCTTCTTTTTTTTTGCTCTCGTCGTTTTCTCTTCTTCATTTCCTTCATTGCTCTTCTTTTTTCTTGTTACTAGATTTTCGTCCGATCTCTCTTTTATTCTTTTTTTTTTTCTTCCTCTGCTATGGTTTTCTTCTTTTTTTCGTCATCATCGTGTCGTTTTGTGACCATTTACAGCGTTGATCATAATTTTTTTACCTATAGTGCGACTCACGCTTATGACCTATTATCTTTCTTTTCCTTGGGTTTCTTTCCCTGTCTGTGTCAGTGTAGGAGAAATGGAATATAGTCTGATCTCCCTCTTCCGTAGATCGTGGATCTTCTCCTTCTGTCCATCTTGCGTTTGGTTTTTTCTCCCTTCTTCTTTCTCTTCCTTTTATTTCTCTCCTTCCTTCATGTTGCTTACGTTGACATCAGTGGGTGCAGTTTGTTCTCCTTCTGCCCTTGCTTCCTCTGTGGAAGCTAGGAGGAGGATTCTGGAGGCTGGAGGAGCCACTGCCGCAGAGTAAGCAGCTGTGATGATTGATGATGCAGTCTTGGGACTGCCAGTGTCCTCCAACTGAAAGTTAAGCTTCTCAGAGTCTCCACGGTGACGAAGTAGAAGCACCTGCCTCTGAATGGAGCCTCTGACCCTAACCCTTATAATCCAGGCCACAAAGGAGCAACGATCCTCATACTATAAATGCAGCATAAGCAGAACATTTCTTCTTCGTAGCTTTCTCACAGCTCAGTTTTAGACTTGTATTACTGTTTAGGTAGTAACTATAGGAACCAAACAGTGAAGGATTGAAGGGGAGTTGATCTCCTGAATCTTGGTGAGAGTGTAAAACTGCGTTTGAAAAAGGACCGGTTCTTCCCCTCTGCTGGCAGTCCTGTCTCCTTCCCTCTTCACCCCTGCCACACACAGCCCCTGCCACACACAGCCCCTGCCACACACAGCCCCTGCCACACACAGCCCCTGCCACACACAGCCCCTGCTACACACAGCCCCTGCCACACACAGCCCCTGCCACACAGCCCCTGCCACACACATCCCCTGCCACACACAGCCCCTGCTACACACAGCCCCTGCCACACACAGCCCCTGCTACACACAGCCCCTGCCACACACAGCCCCTGCCACACAGCCCCTGCCACACACATCCCCTGCCACACACAGCCCCTGCCACACACATCCCCTGCCACACACAGCCCCTGCCACACACAGCCCCTGCCACACACAGCCCCTGCTACACACAGCCCCTGCCACACACAGCCCCTGCCACACAGCCCCTGCCACACACATCCCCTGCCACACACAGCCCCTGCCACACACAGCCCCTGCCACACACAGCCCCTGCCACACAGCCCCTGCCACACACAGCCCCTGCCACACACAGCCCCTGCCACACACAGCCCCTGCCACACAGCCCCTGCCACACACAGCCTCTGCCACACAGCCCCTGCCACACACAGCCCCTGCCACACAGCCCCTGCCACACACAGCCCCTGCCACACAGCCTCTGCCACACACAGCCTCTGCCACACACAGCCCCTGCCACACAGCCCCTGCCACACAGCCCCTGCCACACAGCCCCTGCCACACACAGCACCTCTCCTCCATCGCTAAAAGCAGATACATTTAATCTCTCCCCCACTCTCTACCTCCCTCTCTCCATGATCTGAATCCTTGAGCTGATGAGAAATCAATTGATCAGGTTTCACATATCAAGTGTTATCATATTGGTGTATCCAGGCACCAAAGCCTCAGATCAACCTTAGATCCTTTTCCCCTGGCAATAATACTGCCCCTCCCATCCAAGCTGCCCTATCCTACAAACTCAACTGACCCTTTCCAGGCACACCCTCAGACGACAGGATCAATTACCCCGCTGATCAATACTTTTTCTCATAAACAGGCTCTCCTCCCACACACACATTCTTCCACATGCACATACACACATGCACAAACACACACACATGGACACACCAGCTACCCCAACATCCGGCCCGGTATAAAAAACCCAAGGTTGAGGTTTTATAATATAGATAATAAGATGTTCTTCAGAATCCTACATGGTTCTTGCTAACCTGAAATTGTTTCTTAAACAAAGGTGACCTCAACCAGACAAATGTGTTCAGTAGATAAAGTTAAATAAAATCACGAAGGGATTTATATTCCTTGTCTTCCTAGTAGAGTTGCAACCATTTTAAATCTCTTGATGTGGTTTTCTCCCGTGTGTGTTCCCACAGTACCAGACCAGTCTGCTGCCCCAAGGAGCTGCCTGCACATCCAGCTACAGAGGAAACTACATCATGCATTTATTTACAGAATAAAACATCTAAATCCTGACTAGGAGAGTGAAGAAGTCTGCCTGAAGCACATCTACAGAAATAACCCCAACATACAAACTCTGCTGCTGTCATCATTTCATTTAGGGTGGCTGTTGCTCCTCAGCCTATGCAGGGGAAGTTAGGGTTGGTGTGGATGGCTGACAAACAGTAAACACATACAATAAAAATGTTGAGGTGTTTACTACTGTATATGTTAGTTTGTTGTTTGTCACCTACATGGAGGTCAGCAAGAGGGGTCATCTTCCAGCACAGGTAGAAGGAGCGAGACCCAGCCTTCTGCCTCTGGCCACTCTGGGCCTCACTCTGGGCCTCAGGGCTCACTGGGCCTCACTCTGGGCCTCACTCTGGGCCTCACTCTGGGCCTCACTCTGGGCCTCCTGGGGCCTCACTCTGGGCCTCACTCTGGGCCTCACTCTGGGCCTCACTCTGGGCCTCACTCTGGGCCTCACTCTGGGCCTCACTCTGGGCCTCACTCTGGGCCTCACTCTGGGCCTCACTCTGGGCCTCACTCTGGGCCTCACTAGGGCCTCACTCTGGGCCTCACTCTGGGCCTCACTCTGGGCCTCACTCTGGGCCTCACTCTGGGCCTCACTCTGAAGGAAGGAGCAGACTGAACAGCAGGCATGTCTTCCTCACATCCTCTCTGGAGGATCTCGGCACACTTAGCGGAACAGGACACACGCATGCAGGCACACACACGCACAACCACTCTCAAACACACACACCCTCAAACAAGTCTGAAGCCTGTTAAAGACGGTAATGTTGCGGCTTTATGGCCAATCACAGTTGTTTCGGTATCAAAACTCTTGGTTTTCTATTTTACGTGTGGAAACCTAAAACTATCCACCAATCCTCAAGATCACATAGTCTCATTCTACTGAATAACCCTTCTAGTTCTTTACTCATCCCACGTACTTAATAACTCATCTAGTTCTTTCTTCATTCTCTAACACAGCCTTTTCTCAGGGGAATAATTAAAGGAGGCCGTTTTGTTGACATCAAGTAACAGCCCACTGTGGAGATGGAGGTCGACAGAGAAGTTACATTCTCCTTCCACGCTCCGCAGTGATGATCTCTGGGTCAACCTCTGCATCATCCATATTATTTTTAGCTGAGATTAACTTTGCACTGTGTCTGGTAAATACAGGCAGTTCCTTCACTCTGACAGCTGTGCACGTCTAATCCGTAATACTCTGGTGTACTTTCTAGATGTATTATTACTATGTCACTTTGGATGAATGCGTCTGATAAATGAATCAAATTGTATGTAAATGATTTTAGAGGGCTCTGATGGTCCTGTCGGTTGGTGCAGAGGAGGGTGATGCAGGGTGGTGCAGGGTGATGCAGGGTGATGCAGGATGATGCAGGGATGATGCAGGGTGATGCAGGGTGGTGCAGGGTGATGCAGGGTGGTGCAGGGTGGTGCAGGGTGATGCAGGGTGATGCAGGGTGATGCAGGGTGATGCAGGGTGATGCAGGGTGATGCAGGATGATGCAGGGTGATGGAGGGTGATGCAGGGTGATGCAGGGTGGTGCAGGGTGGTGCAGGGTGATGCAGGGTGGTGCAGGGTGATGCAGGGTGGTGCAGGGTGATGCAGGGTGATGCAGGGTGATGCAGGGTGATGCAGGGTGATGCAGGGTGATGCAGGGTGGTGCAGGGTGGTGCAGGGTGATGCAGGGTGATGCAGGGTGATGCAGGGTGGTGCAGGGTGATGCAGGGTGATGCAGGGTGATGCAGGGTGGTGCAGGGTGATGCAGGATGATGCAGGGTGGTGCAGGGTGATGGTGGGTGATGCAGGGTGATGGGTGGGTGATGCAGGGTGATGCAGGGTGGTGCATGGTGGTGCAGGGTGATGCAGGATGATGCAGGATGATGCAGGGTGATGCAGGGTGATGCAGGGTGATGCAGGGTGGTGCAGGGTGATGCAGGGTGGTGCATGGTGGTGCAGGGTGATGCAGGGTGATGCAGGGTGGTGCATGGTGGTGTGCATGGTGATGGAGGGTGATGCAGGGTGATGCAGGATGATGCAGGGTGGTGCATGGTGGTGCATGGTGATGCAGGGTGATGCAGGGTGATGCAGGGTGGTGCAGGGTGATGCATGGTGATGCAGGATGATGCAGGATGATGCAGGGTGATGCAGGGTGATGCAGGGTGGTTCAGGGTGATGCAGGGTGATGCAGGGTGATGCAGAGGAGGGTGATGCATGGTGATGAGGGTGATGCAGGGTGATGCAGGGTGGTGCAGGGTGATGCAGGGTGATGCAGGGTGATGCAGGGTGATGCAGGATGATGCAGGGTGATGCAGGGTGATGCAGGGTGGTGCAGGGTGATGCAGGGTGATGCAGGGTGATGCAGGGTGGTGCAGGGTGATGCAGGGTGATGCAGGGTGGTGCAGGGTGATGCAGGGTGGTGCAGGGTGATGCAGGGTGATGCAGGGTGATGCAGGGTGATGCAGGGTGGTGCAGGGTGATGCAGGGTGATGCAGGGTGATGCAGGGTGATGCAGGGTGGTGCAGAGGAGGATGATGCAGGGTGATGCAGGGTGATGCAGGGTGATGCAGGGTGATGCAGGGTGGTGCAGGGTGATGCAGGGATGATGCAGGGTGGTGCAGGGTGATGGAGGGTGATGCAGGGTGATGCAGGGTGATGCAGAGGAGGATGATGCAGGGTGATGCAGGGTGATGCAGGGTGATGCAGGGTGATGCAGGGTGGTGCAGGGTGATGCAGGGTGATGCAGGGTGATGCAGGGTGATGCAGGGTGGTGCAGAGGAGGATGATGCAGGGTGATGCAGGGTGATGCAGGGTGATGCAGGGTGGTGCAGGGTGATGCAGGGTGGTGCAGAGGAGGATGATGCAGGGTGATGCAGGGTGATGCAGGGTGATGCAGGGTGATGCAGGGTGGTGCAGAGGAGGATGATGCAGGGTGATGCAGGGTGATGCAGGGTGATGCAGGGTGGTGCAGAGGAGGGTGATTGGGGAACAAGTCTCAGCCCTGCAGTTCGTTAACGAATCTGGTAATCATTGTTGCCCACGATCAGGCCGTGAGGCAACTTGGGCCGCTGATCCTGGAGCTGGGAGGAGAAGACTGACTCTCTCCTGGTGCTGGGAGGAGAAGACTGACTCTCTCCTGGTGCTGGGAGGAGAGACTGACTCTCCTGGTGCTGGGAGGAGAGACTGACTCTCTCCTGGTGCTGGGAGGAGAAGACTGACTCTCTCCTGGTGCTGGGAGGAGAAGACTGACTCTCTCCTGGTGCTGGGAGGAGAGACTGACTCTCTCCTGGTGCTGGGAGGAGAGACTGACTCTCTCCTGGTGCTGGGAGGAGAGACTGACTCTCTCCTGGTGCTGGGAGGAGAGACTGACTCTCTCCTGGTGCTGGGAGGAGAGACTGACTCTCCTGGTGCTGGGAGGAGAGACTGACTCTCCTGGTGCTGGGAGGAGAAGACTGACTCTCCTGGTGCTGGGAGGAGAGACTGACTCTCTCCTGGTGCTGGGAGGAGAGACTGACTCTCTCCTGGTGCTGGGAGGAGAAGACTGACTCTCTCCTGGTGCTGGGAGGAGAAGACTGACTCTCTCCTGGTGCTGGGAGGAGAGACTGACTCTCTCCTGGTGCTGGGAGGAGAGACTGACTCTCTCCTGGTGCTGGGAGGAGAAGACTGACTAGGTCACTGATCATAAACATTGGGGTGGCTCCCAAAACATTGCGGGTAGCCAAAACATGAGTATACATTGTTATAAGCAAATAAGTGCCAATAGCTTGGTCATCCAGTTACAGATAACCCATGTAAAAATATGTTTTACGGTAGTGTGTGTGTCTTCTTGTCAGCTGGTTATTCTGTTACTCTGCCTCTATTTGCCTTTTTCAACACGTCTTTGAATTTCAAACATGTTGCATGATGTGGTGTAGAATAGATGAATCTGTATTTATCAGCTTGAATGAGCATGAACCCACCAGCAGGGGGGGAGGGTGGGGAGAGACAGAATAAGAGAGGGAAAGAATGAAAGCACAACAATAAACTCCTTAACATGCTGTGTCTTCTCCATCTCCTCAGAACTCATATGAGATCAAGCATGGAAATGTATTTGAGCTCTGAATAGGAATTAGAGACACAACAAAACCACATCAAAGGAAATGGGGTTGTTTGTTCCAAGAGGGAGATGAATAGAGGAAATCAAGCCAGTCATTCCAGATCTGAAACACTTTAATCATCCCAGACCATATGGCAGCCCATAATAATCATGTTACTGCTGTTACTGGGAGACAGACAATGCTCTGTTCACACTGTCTTGTGGGAGGATAAACAGGACACGTTTCTTATTAACAGAAAGACACATTCAGGCAAACATACATCCACACACATGCCAGACACATGCCAGACACATGCCAGACACATGCCAGACACATGCCAGACACATGCCAGACACATGCAGACACAGAGACATGACATAACAACACAAACAAACTGACATATCGAGAGAGAGAGAGAGAGAGAGAGAGAGAGAGAGGAGAGAGAGAGAGAGAGATAAGAGAGAGAGAGAGAGAGAGAGAGAGAGAGAGAGAGATAAAGAGACTATCACTGAGCCTGGTCCTGGATTCAAACCAAGATGAGTGCTCATGAACACCAACAGTAAAATGGATGAAGAGTGTGTTTGCGTGTGTGCAAACAGGCTGAGATCCATCAACACACACATGGGACAAGGTGGGTCATGTCCACAGCCTCCAGCATGACAAACAGCCTGCCTCTAATGTCCACAGCCTCCAGCATGACAAACAGCCTGCCTCTAAATAGCATATAGCCCCCAGCTGTGTGTGTGTGTGTGCATGTCAGTGTGTAGCTCATGTAACAATTAAGAGTGTTGCCCCTGAGGAGATAAATAGGTTTACCATACTATTTGTAAGAGACACTGAGATCAGGTACTGTAGTACAGGCACAAACACTAAAAAGTAACGTAGAATCATTGAACTGGCGAGGAGTGAATGGAAAGCCGGGGTTGATGAGAGGATGAGCAGCAGGTGTGCACAGTTAACCAACACCTGACAAAACACAAGACAGACAAACAGAGAAACAGAAAACGTTGTCCCCGGCAAGCTCGGGTATGTAACACATTCACTAAGTTAGCAGCAAGACAGCATCCAGACAGGGTCCTCGTGGAGTGTGTGACAGTGTGTGTGTGTGACAGTGTGTGTGTGTGACAGTGTGTGTATTCTGAGATGGGCCTCCCAGCCCTGTCCTGGGGACAGCTCCTTAGACACCCACACACACATACCATCACCCACACACACATACCATCACAACACACACACACACAACACACACAAACACACACACAACACAGACCATCACACACACACACATACACATCAACACACACACACAGACCATCACCACACACACAACATACCATCACACACACACACACACACCATCACACACACACACATACCATCACACACACACACATACCATCACACACACACACATACCATCACACACACACACATACCATCACACACACACACATACCATCACACACACACACATACCATCACACACACACACACATACCATCACACACACACACATACCATCACACACACACACATACCATCACACACACACACATACCATCACACACACACACATACCATCACACACACGCACACCATCACACACCATGAATAATATACCATGTACACACACACCATCATACACACACCATGAATAATCTACCGTACACACATACACACACACCATACCACTCCATGAATAATCTACCATGTCCATGCACACACACACACACACCATCACACAACATGAATAATCTACCATGTTAGGACCTCACACACACACACACACATGCACACACTAACCCTTCTCCTGACCCTGAGCTCCTCTTTGAACATGTCCATAATGATCTTGTCTTTTTGAATAACACTGTAAGCCATTCAGTCTTTTTGTCAGAATTGTTTGTGTTGATTGCTGGTTATGACCTTATTTACTTGTAGCTATGCTACAAATTATAATAATGAAGATGAACTTGACCTCCTCCTGCCCGTACTCAGGCCAGTATACTGAGAGGAACGCAGTCCAGTTCATACATTTAATTAGGTGAAACAATAGTTGGGATCTTTATTTCTCTTTCTCTCTCACTCGCTGTCTTTTTCTCACACTCTCTCCTTCTTTTTATAAGCCATATATTTTAAGAATCCCCAAGTTCTGCTGACTACACAGCATTTAAAACATTCATGTTACTTTAAAATATTTAAATGGATGTCCTGAACTTTGAGTACCTAGCCAATACACATAAATGATTTATCTATGGGATATAAGAAAGAGAATTAGAGCCTTAGAATAAAGAGTAGAAATGAAATGTCTTCAATTAATAGAAATGTTATGAAAATATTGAAATACATAACTCTTTACAATTAAGAGATTAATACTAATTTTTAAATGTTGTAATATTTTTATCAGCATTGATTTACTTTTAAAACATTCCTCCATACCAAAACCAATCCATGACCTAGTACATATTAACCCTAAACATTCCTCATAGTACATATAGAGTGTGTGTGTGAGCAGTGTGAGAGTAGTGTGTGTGTGTGTGTGTGTGTGTGTGTGTGTGTGTGTGTGTGGTGAAAGTAGTGTGTGTGTGTGTGTGTGTGTGGTGAGAGTAGTGTGCGTGTGTGTGTGTGTGTGTGTGTGTGTGTGTGTGTGTGTGTGTGTGTGTGTGTGTGTGTGTGTGTGTGTGTGTGTGTGTGTGTGGGTGTGTGTGTGTGCGCGTGAGTGGTGAGCTGAGAGAAGCCGCCAGCAGGGGGAGCCGATCACACGCGCATGACGTCAGGAGGCAGCAGCTTCCCCTGACGCTGTTAACAGTCTTTAACCTTTCGCCACCTCAATACCAAGTTTCATCTAATACAATGATTGTGTTCCAATACAGACAGTGTAGTAGTCCTTGTTCAACCTAAACACACCAAACACTCCTAATCACTGCAGGTTATATACAATTAAATTTGAATCCAGGCCTATTTGTTATAATTTAACATTAGATGTAAGTTCTATCATTTAATGAAAACCTGTAATAAACCCCAAATTTCTACTTAAATAATAATTAAGATGTGAAATTATTAGTATTGGGAATGTAAAATATTTTGAAAGCACAAAGTCGTGCAAGAAGAATGCATGTTGTTTAATTTGTAATTTGTTTAACTACAAGCTCTTGTGTTTCTTCCCATTGGCACTTGGTTGCTTATCACAGTGTGCTCATGTTTGGGCTTCCCGCAATGTTTTTTCGGGCTATCTCGTTGTTTATGATCATTGACCTACTATGCACATTTGTAAAGCTCTCTCTTGGAAGTCGCTTTAGATAAAAGCGTCTGCTAAATGAATGAATGTAAATGTAGCCTAAATGAAGTGTTGTGTGAGAGAAAGACAGTTTGCGGTGCGTGTTTGAACATATCATTCATTCATGATATGTTCGTGATTTTCACCTCAGTAACAAGGCAGTCATGGCTGTTAAATGCCTTCTCTTTACATTCTCATCCTTGCATGTTCAAAAAGTACAAATTTGAAAGGAATGAAGGCACTACATTTTCACTTAAGGAATGTGTTCTTTACTCATATTTCCAGTTCTGCAAATGTACAAGTCGTGATGTCATCAGAACGCCGCCACCAATACAGGTACGTGCACGAGTTCTAAACTGGCAACCTTTTATTTTGGACAGAGCCACTGAAGACGGTCTCCTCCAAATATAGGCTTTAGGTACGTAGGCTCCTGTTTCAGTTGGTCATAGTAAATCGGTGTCCCTGTAACTTGCGAACATAATATTCTCGATACGGAGTTTGCTGTGTGTTGATGTATAAACTTGCTGGGATTCAACTGCGTCACCTTCTTGGAAGCGCGTGCCTCATATTGCGCGACCAATTGAGGCAAAATCAACTTGTTTATTATGCCTACACACTTTATTCATGAACAAATCAAAAACAGTTATAAAAGCCTGTCTTCGATACTGTCAGTGTTGGATAAGTAGCCCGAGCCGACGCTACAGGTATATTGCCATACCGAGGACCCGACACTTCCTGATAGTAGGGAATACAGACAGGTGACATGACACCAGCACACTTTTCGGTGTAATTTCTGATTGTCAGACGCTGTAATACTCTATTTTATGAAAGACCTGCGAAGTGCTATGTAATATTGAGATGGTACCAGACTTTGGAAACAAATACTTTGTTACTGTACTTAAGTATATTTTTCTGGTATCAGTACTTTACTTCACAATGAATTTTTCTGACAACATTTCACTTTTTACACAAATATCTGTAGTTAATACTTCTTACATTTTCAAGCCAGGCTCGTTACTTTGGTTTTAATCTGTATTTGGTGGTTTTTCATTTCCAAGCAAGCAGAAGGCAACAATACAAATATTTTCCAAAAAATTTTTTAAATCATTGATGAGTACTTGATGAGGACTCTACTGTACTCTGCTCAAAAAACAAACCGTTTCGAAAGGTTAAAAACATATTTTCGAAAAAACCTTTGTGAAAAAAAGTTTTGAAAGATTGAAAAAATATATTTAAAAATTATTAAAACTTTTTTGTGTCTTGTTTTTCGGTTTGGCAAGGTTGAAAGAATGTATGCATCATTGATGATTACTTGATGAGAACTACTATACACTAACTGTACTTTATTGTATCTGCTCTGCTTTACTCCACTCTGTTTTAGGCTTCTCTGTTCTCCTCTCTCCTCTCCTCACTCCTCTCTTTTCACTGTTTCAAAAGGTTGAACTTATTTGTTTTGCCTTATTTTTTTTTGAAAGGTTTCAAAAAGTTTTTCAAAAACTTTCCCCAAATATTTGTTTAATTGATAATGACTATACTCTACTCTGTTGTGCTCTGCTCTAAACTACTCTGTTTAGGCTTCTCTGTTCTTCTCTCTCCTCTCCTCTTCTCCTTTCACTGTGTGTGAAGGTAAAACATATTGTGTTGTGTTTAAAAAAACGTTTTGGATCAGAAAGGGAGTTAGCGATGTCAACATGACTGACAATAGAGGGGAAAAGTGCAGTCAGTACTTCAACTTTTAGTCTGTTTAAACATTTGAACACTGCACTGTTGATACATTTACAAGACTCTCAAGTTTTATCCAAAGTTTGTCGTGAGATTACCGTACCTTTGAAAATTGGGGTACGTTGTCAGGTATCCAGGAGACCGGGGGTGGGGATGATACTTTCTCAGTACTTTCTGGGAGGGACATTTTCTCAAGGGAAATTTTGAGGGGGGACACCAAAAGTAGTGCTGTAATACATTACCTACGTTGTATATCGGGACAAATCGTATTTTTCCTGGATTGTGGGGTCGTGTCCCCCGCATCCCCCCGGGATTTCAGCCAATGTAGCAGCAGAGTTACCTTCCTCTGTATGCCTGTGCCTTGTCCCTCTGTATGCCTGTGCCTTGTCCTCCGTATGCCTGTGCCTTGTCCCTCCGTATGCCTGTGCCTTGTCCCTCCGTATGCCTGTGCCTTGTCCCTCCGTATGCCTGTGCCTTGTCCCTCTGTATGCCTGTGCCTTGTCCCTCCGTATGCCTGTGCCTTGTCCCTCCGTATGCCTGTGCCTTGTTCCTCTGTATGCCTGTGCCTTGTCCCTAATGTCATTCTGTCACTTCTTTCCCAGTATGACCACTGTTGCCTGAGGCTCTATCAGAGCAGACAGCCCTCTTCAAAGATGGAGGAGTTGGCCCTCCGGGGGCAGAAGGGCAGGACCAGAGAGGCTGCCCAGTACATGGAGCACAGAGAGAGGCAAGGAGGCAAGGTAAGCACAGCTTCACAGTTTAGAGACTGGTGTGATCACAGTTTGGAGACTGGTGTGATCACAGTTTGGAGACTGGTGTGATCACAGTTTGGAGACTGGTGTGATCACAGTTTGGAGACTGGTGTGATCACAGTTTGGAGACTGGTGTGATCACAGTTTAGAGACTGGTGTGATCACAGTTTGGAGACTGGTGTGATCACAGTTTAGAGACTGGTGTGATCACAGTTTAGAGACTGGTGTGATCACAGTTTAGAGACTGGTGTGATCACAGTTTGGGCAAGCTCATATAAACATTTTGGAAAATGAATGTAATGCTATTTTCTATTGTATCTATAGGCAAAAATGAATCAATTTCATAGTTATTTTCAAAAAGTTTACTTTATTTTTCAATTTACACCCAATACCTCCCGAGATACATTTAAAGATCCTATAAAGTGGAATTGAAAACAAGTTTTAAGTTCATCACACCACAGAAGAATTTGTTGTTAACTACCCATCCAAATTCGAATGGAAAAAAAACATAGTCAAGTATGTTAAAATAGGCTTTGAAATGGTGAGAAAATCATCAGTCTTCTTCTGCTTGAGACTGTGGGGGCGTGTCGCCTGAAGGAGCTGAAGCTCCGCCCCCTGGGGGGCGTGTCGCCTGAAGGAGCTGAAGCTCCGCCTCCTCAACAGCAGCAACAGGATCTTTAACTTATACGTTTAACATTTTCCTTTTTTTTTATATTTCATGTGCCAACGTTTCAAACATTTAATAAACAGTTAATCAGCTACTTTCTTTGATGATTTGCAAAAAGGGTTTTTAAAAGGGTAAACAAATGTCAAATTTTCTCTAAAAATATATAGTTCCTAAAACGATAAAACTATCTCCTCCAGAGTGGTTGGTACCATTAGGGCCGTGGTGAACTGGGTCAGACTGAGAGCCTCATGTTGCCCTGCAGGGAGAAGCGTTTGTATCGGCAGGTTTACTAGAAAAGGAACATCCTTCTAATACACCTGGATATGGGTCACCTCATTAAACACAAGCATCATTGTACTGCATTGTACTGCTTCAGTAATATGCCCAAAAATGGCACAAATGGAGCAGCCAAAATCCATAAACACTGTCCAGTCTTGTGTGTCTGCAAGGTGTTTGTGTGTTTGATCTGTGTGTGTTTGATCTGTGTGTGTTTGATCTGTGTGTGTTTGATCTGTGTGTGTTTGATCTGTGTGTGTTTGATCTGTGTGTGTTTGATCTGTGTGTGTTTGATCTGTGTGTGTTTGATCTGTGTGTGTTTGATCTGTGTGTGTTTGATCTGTGTGTGTTTGATCTGTGTGTGTTTGATCTGTGTGTGTTTGATCTGTGTGTGTTTGATCTGTGTGTGTTTGATCTGTGTGTGTTTGATCTGTGTGTGTTTGATCTGTGTGTGTTTGATCTGTGTGTGTAGGGTGTATCCAGAGAGGCTCTCAGCCTCTCAGGGGTGCCTGAGGGGGTTCCTGGTGACATCATCATTCTGGGACAGAAGGTGGAGGAAGACATGCATTATGGTGACATAATCATGATAAATGTAAGCAGCTCTGAGCTGGCTCCTTCCAACACTGTGAGCAGTCTTCAGGTCCTCAAGCAGCAGTATCAGCACCTGCCTCAAGGACAACATCACCACCAACAACAATATCATCATCAACAACAACAACAATATCATCATCAACAACAACAACAATATCATCATCAACAACAACTAGAACTCCAGCCCCAGCCCCAGCCCCAGCCCCAGGGGGCCCTCTGCAAGGCCCGGTACAACTTTGACCCCAAGCAGCTGGGTCTGGAGGACTGCAAGGGACTGCCTCCCCTTTCTCAAGGTTGGTCTGGAACCTGAGTGAGGCAGGGAGAGAGAGAAGTAGGGATAGTGACAGAGGCAGGGAGAGAGAGAGGAAAGGGTGTGTGTGTGTTCTTCACCTGTATACTTAAGCACTTGGTTAGGTTACTGGTCTTTAAGGGACCTGTGTTGGGTTAGTGTCAGGGTTAGTGTTGGCGTTCCAGGCTGTAATTAAAGTATAAGTTGTTTTTTTTGCCAAGAGCTTAGTGGCTGCTAGGACTCCTATGGCTCACACAGCCACACTCTCTGTCTGAGTAGTGGAGTGTGTGTGTGTGCTGTGAAACAACCCACCTGGCAAGCTACTAGCATGACAGTACATTGAACATTTACATAATTTAGCATTTATGCAAAGCAACATACAAAGAGTGCATGTTGTGAACCTTCGGGTCATTGTGACCCAAAGGCAGCACAAGGGTTAAGTTATACGTTTAACATTTTCATACATAACATAACCAAAATTCAGAAGTGCATCAAACTGCATTTCGGTGGTCAGACTTAATGAACGGTCTGTATCAGACACGGTGTAACTACATCTCAGCTACCAGGCATAGTTCACCACTGTTAATGTCTGTATGACAAATCACAGCACCCTCATGTTGAACTCATCCTGTTTGCTCATTACTAGTTGAAATGCAGGTTTCTGAATGACTGCCAGTTCTTCAACCAGACTATTTCTAGATTGCTTTTCCTTGCTTTCTATTCATGGGGTTTTGAAAAAGCTCAGAGACAGCAAGAAGCAGAGCCAGAGGCTGGACAGCTCCAGTGGAGACTGCTCTCCTAACAGGCACTGTTTCAGAGAGACCGTTATATAAGAACCTTGAAGCACACACACTATCCATTAAAGCATACTGTATCTGGGCTGTTTTTTTAAGTAGATAGTCAGATGGGTTAAGAAAGGCTGGTTATCCTAAAAGAGGCCTTGGCCTGCTCTCCCTCTCTCTACCCCTATCTCTCTCACTCTTTTTCCTTCTCCCTCACTCTCCCTCACTCTCTCTCTCAACCCCATTCCCTCCCTCTCTCTCCTCTCACACACATGCACACTGTCTCACTTGCTTGCTCAGTTATTTAACACACCACCCTTTCCCCTCCCTCTGACTCTGCCTCTCCTCTCTAAGGGAGACCTCCTCACAGTCATCAGGAGAGTAGATGACGACTGGATTGAAGGGAAGCTCGGGGACAAAGTTGGGATTTTTCCTCTTCAATTTACAGAGGTCAGTGGTCTTTCTTTCTTTCCTTTTCCTTTTTGTCGACCTTTCTTTGTCTACCAAGCATGTCAGGTTTCATATCTGCCCTTTCTCCAGTGCTTGTTGATGAGTGGACTGTGGTAAGTCCTTAACTCTGAAGCAGCACTCTTTGATGCATCGAGAGATGTCAGTCCTCAGGTCCACCTTGTCTGCGTAGCCAACCGATTACTCACACACACACAAACATGTGCATCCCTGTTTAAGAGTTAAAGAAATTATAAAACAACGTATCTTCATTATTCTCCTTTCCTCTCTTCTCTCCATTCCTCTCTTCTCCTATCCTTTCCTTTCATGCAACCACGTATAAAGTCAAAGTAATGCTTTCTCTGCTTGAATGACAACACATCCATCACAGAGAGTGTTATGCCTGTCTGCTTGCCTGCCTGTCTGTCTTACCACCTCCCTGCACAGCACTAGTCACCACTGTGTGTCTGCCTAACCAACCAGTGTTAGGCCTAAGGGAGGTTGGTGAGGACGATATTAAGAAGACGCACAGCTGTAGAGACACAGGGAGAAGGCAGGAGTAGAGGCAGTAGAGAGACGGGGAGAAGGCAGGAGTAGAGGCAGTAGAGACACAGGGAGAAGGCAAGAGTAGAGGCAGTAGAGACACAGGGAGAAGGCAGGAGTAGAGGCAGTAGAGACACGGGGAGAAGGCAGGAGTAGAGGCAGTAGAGACACAGGGAGAAGGCAGGAGTAGAGGCAGTAGAGACACAGGGAGAAGGCAGGAGTAGAGGCAGTAGAGACACAGGGAGAAGGCAGGAGTAGAGGCAGTAGAGACACAGGGAGAAGGCAGGAGTAGAGGCAGTAGAGACACAGGGAGAAGGCAGTAGAGAGACGGGGAGAAGGCAGGAGGGATTTATTTTATGATTGGTAATTTTTTTTAAGAAGTGGAATTGACTGAGAGTTTCTGACTGGGATATATTTCTGTTTTCTCTGTGTTCTGAGTTTTCAGTTTTTCTTTTCATCTCTCTTGTTTATATATGTCAGACACTAACTGTTTCCATTCTCTTCAAGCCAAACTCTGCGGCTGCCAAGCTTCTCGAGGGAAGGAACAAAGTGAGTGACTCGTCAGATTATCCCCCTCAACTAGGGAGCAGTAGTGGGACCAAGCTTGACCGGAACACTGCTGATGTGTCCAACTGGACAGCAGTCGTAGGGGCACCCCAGGGTCCTGCCAAGATCCCCAACATCCATGACCTTCCTGCCCAGCCCCCCCAGGCACCACCCCCCCACTACATCAGCCTGAAGCGTCCCCCCCCTGGGCCTCCCCCCCGGCCTCCCCAGGCCCCGGGACCCCCCCCACAACTTGACCAGCACGATTCAGCACTCTGGGACCTTCTTACGGCGTGTCAAGCACTGCTCTCAACACACACACAGACACCTGTCACATGTGAGGTCACAGTATGTGTGTGTGTGTGTGTGTGTGTGTGTGTGTGTGTGTGTGCTGGGAAGAACCAAACAGCGTATGTCAAGTGTTTATGGTATGTCTTTCTTTGGGAGATACTTATTCTACTTTAGCTTGTTGTCCTGCAGTTGTTGAGAGCCTTCATGCTTTCTGCTTCCTCTGATAATAGGCAGAGGAGGATAACACTGCAGGAATGGTGGGGAGGGTATTAATAGACAAGGATTATCATGAATTCTCACAATGAGAAAGGTGAAACACTGTCTAGTGGAAGTAGAAGTATGAGGAAAGAGGATGCTTACTTCTCCTGCTCAGTCTCTTTCTATCTTTCTTACATGCTTATGATGATGACTCACTAGGCAGCAGGGTTAGTTACATAACAAACTCCTCCTCTCCTCTGGTTCAGATCGCCTTACTATTTCTCTTTACTGAGAAGGTAAGACTCTTTTTTGGATGAAAATAGCAAAACTAGGCCCTGCCTCAGTTTAGAGTGGGCTCTCCCTCAGTCTTTCTAAATGCCTAGTGACTGCAGTGAACCATGAGGAGTGGAGGAGATGAGGAGAGGAGGAGTGGAGTGGAGGAGAAAGGGAGAGGAGGCGATAAGGAATGGTGTCGTGATGGAGGAGAGGGAGGAGTGGAGTGGAGAAGGAGATGAGGAGCCGTGTGATGGAGGAGTCGAGTGGAGTAGAGAGGGACTGGAGGAGAGAAGAAGTGAAGAGAAGGAGAGGAGGAGTTGAGGAATGGTGTAGAGATGGAGGAGGTGAGGAGATGGAGGAGAGGAGGAGATGAGGAGATGAAGGAGAGTAGGACTGGAGGAGAGGAGGAGTGGAGACAAGGAGTGGAGGAGAGAAGTGGAGTGTAGAGAGAAAGGAGTAGGAGTAGGAGGGGGAGTCAGGAGAGACTACAAGTAGGAAATACAGAGAAACAATTATTTATTCTCGTACATCAGTAGGCTGGTAACCGTATATCCATCTCCCTCTCTCCTTCTATTTTCTGTTACTCTCCTGTCTTTCATATAGCATGAATACTGCACAACACTAGGAACTGGCAAGGATGACCGCCGGGCCTTTAGTCTTTCTCATCTCTCAGGACAACTCACTCACTTCAAATAGGTTGTCAGTTGCTCTAGAGGAAAAGCTTTGAAAGAGACATACTGTAATGCATCTAAAGTATCTGCCATCGACAGCAGGTAGAATAATGAAGTACCATTACCCAGTATCTTGACAAGCAGGCAGCCTGTCCTCAGGCTAACAGCGCTTCTTTTCACTCGCCACACGTAATAACGGCATCTTAGCCATGAGTCTGAAGCTGCATGTACATGTCTGAATGGGAGCACCTCGAGGCTGACTCCCCCTGACCTCCACAGGAACGTGCTGCTAATCCTCACCAAGATGCAAATGGAACTAGGGCTGTGTTTACATCTGGATAATGATGATGGAAATGAGCATCATTGTATTTTATATTATATGTGTGGTTGTTTTAAGTCATTGAGAAGAAATGTAATTGTAATTCCCTGTGTAGCGACTGAAATGGTCATTAATTAACAGCATCCTATTAGGTGCAGAGGGGGCAGAATAAAGAGTGAAGAAGAGAGGGGGATATTAAGGAGGTAGAGGAAGAAAAATAGCAAGAGAGCGAGGGAGAGGGCGAGAAAGAGTGAGGGAGAGAGAGGAAGCAGCGTCATGGTTGACTCACTGTTGTGCTAGGGGACGAGAGAGACCGCCTGTCTCCAAAAAGAGTAAAGACATTGGAGCCTAGAGTCAGATACTATAAATCCCTGATTTGTTCATCATGTTTTTTACGTCTCAGAGTGGGAGGGAGGAAGAGGCTTTGGTTGTATTATGTCTTATATATTTATAATATTTATAAGTTATAGTAAATTAATTAATGATATAGCTGTAGATGTAGCTGTAGATCTCAGCACACAATCTAATGTGCTGAGATGGTTACAGAGGCTAAATCAGGTGTTTATACTGGCTTGAATGCATGTCTGTTTACAAAATATCCTCACTATCTCATCCTTTCTGCTTTCTTCCTCTGTCTTTCCCTCTTCCATTCTCCTAATTTCTCTCTCTTCTCCTCCATATTTCTATCCTCTATCTCTATTCTCTGTCTCTCTTCTCTATCTCTCTCTCTTATGTCTGTCTTCTTTGGCTCACTGTGTGTCAGGGTGAGAGGAGGATGAACGAGACTCCTCCCACTATCACTATGGCTCTGATCAACCCCCAGACCTCTTCCTCCTCTTCCTCCTCTTCTTCAGCCGACACCAAACTGCCATCTTCCACCCAGCAGCTCTCCATCAGTGTGTGAGTAACGACTAGCGGGTAGCTATGCTCCCAGAGAGAGAGAGAGAGGGAACAGTAATGACTGTCGGGCAAGGGCTGTTGTCCCAGCAGTATTGATGGTGTTTGCCTTTTGATGGTGCTTGTGCCTATGATGGTGTTCTTGTTGCATGAGGTGTTCTTGTTGCCCCAGGTGTGCTGCTCTGTACTCCTACAAGCCCCGGCGTCCGGAGGAGCTGGAGCTGAGGAGGGGGGAGATGGTGGGCGTGTACGGCAGTTTCAAGGAGGGTTGGCTCCGCGGCCTGTCACTTAGGACTGGTAAAGTGGGCATTCTACCCGGCAACTATGTCACCCCAGTGCTCAGGTAAGAGGGCGGGACCCCAGATAACTGAGAGAACTTAATTAGCTGGCTGTGAAGAATTTATGCCATAATCAGGACTGTGATGTAGCTGGCTACTGTAATTGGAGGAGGAACCAATAAGAAAACTGTTCACTTTCAAGAAGTTTACCTCTACACACTATACCATGTGATGTTGCTATGTTGCTATGCTATGTTGGTCTGCAATATAACCTCTTTGTATCTAATTCTCCTGCTATAGAACTTCCGCCAGGCTTCTAGAATCAAAGGTTGCTTCTGTGGTCTCCGGAACAGTGCCTGGAAAAAGAATGTCGGGTTCCAAAGGCCCAGCGGTGGTCGGCGCCCTCGACAGAGTTGATTCAGAAGGAACCTCCTTCTCAGCAGGACAGGCCCTGTCTGGCAGTGGGGAGGGCCAGCCTGTGTTGTCATCAACAGGCGCAGGAAGAATGTCCCTGAACGGCGGGTCCCAAGGATGGGACAAAGTCAGACGAGCCTTCCATTCATCACACAGAGGTGAGAGAAGGGACCTAACGTACATAGTGCTCAAATATAGTCATATATGCTATTTATATTCACTTGAAGTTTACAGGTGTAATTTACTTTTCTAGTCAAGCAGATTGACCCTAACCTCCCTCATACCACATTTCAATGTGCAATAGCTTACAATACAATACTTACAATAACTTGCACCGCTGAACCGTAATGCAGTTCCTATGTAATTAGTGTTGTATCTAAATGTACTGCACATAGATTAATAGTAAGGCTGGAGAGACTTGATGTAGTCGGGTGCAGTCCCGTTCACCGCTCGGAAGGTCAGTACCAGGGTCTTGGAGAAGTCGTCTGCTGTCAGGGAGGAGGAGGGGGGGGGCGTGGGGGACGTGGTTTAAGAAGGGTGGAGAAGGTTGAGAAAAGTTTGTGAGGATTTGAGGCAGAGTTAATTTTGTTCAGGAAGTAGTGGTTTTTAGCACCAGTTATGTGAGCAGAGAAGGATTTAAGGAGGGAGTGATACTTATCAAGGTCCAGAACGTCTTTGGACTTGCGCCATCTCCTCTCAGCTGCCCGAAGGGTGGAAAGTTGTTCATGAATAACATCTGTGAGCCACGGGCAGTGGGGAGAAGATGGTGCAGGCCTGGTTGACAGGGGACAGAGAGTGTCAAGTGATGCAGTTAATATTGATAACAGTGTTGGTGGCAGTGTCAGTGGGGTGGGACATGAACTCAATGGAGGGAGGATGTTACAATGGAGGAGAAATGGGAGGGGGATAGGGAGCGGAGGTTGCAATGGAAAGTTACGAGGGGTGGGGAGACAGGAGGAGTTGGGGGGAGAGAGACAGAGAACTGGATAAAGAAGTAATCAGACATGTGTAGTGGGGTTACAGAGGTTAAGTCAGTGATACAGTTACGTGTCAGGATGAGGTTGAGCTGTTTGCCTGCCTTATGGGTCTCCGGTGTGTTCAGCAGCGTCAGGTCAAAGGAAGTCAGGAGAGTCACTACAAAAACACTACAGATGATGAGAATGGTGTTTTGTGAGTCCCTGACCCCTGTTGTCCTCAGGCTCAGCTCAGAGAGGAAGCCATTACGCCTCCTCCAGCTGGGCCCTCCAGCCACACGGCTACTCCCCTACTCTGCCCAGGAAGAAGCACAGCCTGCTGCCCCAGCCCGCATGGATACTGGGGAGGACGTCTGAGCCCATAGCGCCCTCTGCTGCAAGCATTGTGAAGGACAGAGAGGTGTTGGGAAGAAAGGCCTCCAGCGTTCCTCACTCCATCCTGGTGAGGCCAGAGGCAGGCAGGCACCACACAGACAAGGTATGCAAACACCTTATGGTGCATGTCCACTGGTTCGATCCTCGGTGAAGGATAAACACCGACCTGAAAACTCTGAAAACCCCTTACCCAAGCCTTTACCCAAGCCTTTACCCTACCCCTTACCCCTACCCAAGCCTTTACCCTACCCCTTACCCAAGCCTTTACCCTACCCCTTACCCAAGCCTTTACCCTACCCCTTACCCAAGCCTTTACCCTACCCCTTACCCAAGCCTTTACCCTACCCCTTACCCAAGCCTTTACCCTACCCCTTACCCAAGCCTTTACCCTACCCCTTACCCAAGCCTTTACCCTACCCCTTACCGAAGCCTTTACCCTCCCCTTTACCTCCATAGATCCATACAAGATGGATGTTTATGGATGTTTATGTCAGTTCAGATGGAATATTTATAATCTGTTTTTTTCAGGCCACCAAATCTGTGAGGTTTGTCACCCAGGATGAGCCGGGGCCTGTGGCTGGTGAGGAGAGCTGGCAGGGCGAGGTGTGGCAGGGCGAGGTGTGGCAGGGCGAGGTGTGGGCTCCCTCCCTCACACTGGGCCGCGACGGCCCCGGCATCCTCCTTAGAGATGGCAGGGTGCTCAGGACGGCCTCTACAGACAGCCTAACCTCTACTCAGAAACCTTCCTCATACGCACCCTCATCAACCTCACTGTCAGCAGCATCACCAACACAGGGCAGTCCCAGCAGGTAGAGTGTGTATACATTGATTCATCCATGAAGCAAAAAGCTAACAACATCAAGCATAAGTCAAGACTTATACACTAACCCTACTAATACTGCCTCCCCTCCAGGCACAGGCTGACGTCCTCCTACCGGGCCCAGACAGACTCTGAGTTGAGTCTGACCAAGGGAGAGCTGGTGCTGGTCCATCCACACCGGCCTGACGGGCGTGTTCTGGTGACCCAGGAGAGCAGTGCCCAGACAGGCCTCTTCCACAGCAGCGTGCTCCACTTCCTAGACAGGCTGAGCTGACTGCTGGTCTACAGGGTTATGGGGGAGCTGACTGGTGGTCTTCTGTCCTTTAAAGGAGGTTATGGCTGTACATGTGTATTATTCATTAAAATGTGCTGTGTAATGTATCATTTTGCTGTTGAATGTGTTGATGATGAGATGACCCGCCTGCCGATGCAAGTATGTGTGTGTGTGGATGATGTATATCGTGTGGATGTGTGTGTGTGGATGTAAATCCTATGTGTGTGCGTGTTTGCACGTCTTCCAAGAGATTTACCCAACAAATGGCCAACCTGTACAAAATATATTTTTCCCTAGAAATGTAATGAACCTGTTTGATACGGTGGTTAAGATAAAGTTCTAAAATGTATTTTTGTGTATTTGTCTGTGGCCAGCCCAGAAGTGTGTTAGTTCCATATACTTCAAACATCTGCACAAACTCACCTCTGACTTTAGAGTGTTTTATGTGTTGACGTATATTATTGCACACTGTAGTCAGTGCCTTTGTAAAAAGATGTGGTAATAAAAACTGCTTCCATCAACAATGTATGTGTCTCACTTTTCTAGACTTCAAGTGTGCAAAAAAGCCTTAGCCTTAAATTTTATTTTAAATATACACACACATGGCTACTGATAATGTTTATTGGCGCTGAATTTAAAGAATGCACTCTGTTGATCATTTTTCACCCCAACAACTGCATTTACTGCACAACGTATATTGCGCAGCCGCAGGCTCAGCCAAGTCTTGACAAAAAATGGCATCAATCTTGGATATGGGTAGCTCTAACTGGTAGCGGTTGCATTATCTTAAAACGAGAAAAACAACCATTGGAATCCCGAGGACGTTTTGGGTTTCGTCGCTTGAATAGTAACACTTCGCTGCATTCTTAAAATGCCGGTAAGTGTGCTCTGTTTTTGTTAGGCTTTTTGTGACAAAGCAGGGGAGTGGTACTGTACAGTTAAACAACCTTCCTTCCTCCACCCGGCTAACGACCGAAGATGCATAGCAACTAGCCTGTTTCCACGTTAGTCATCGAGTTACCGTTAGGTAACGAGTTGCGTCTGTGATTTTATTTGTATATGGTTGTTATTTGTAATCTGTAATTGCGCTTGTAAGATAGCCGTTTTAATGTGTTCGTATTAGCAATACGTTAGCCTGCTAGTACAGTAGCCTAGCTGGCAGCGCTGTGGCTTCTTCAAGTAACAACAGAAAACGAGACATCTGTTCGATGGTTGCTATGTTAGCTAACATGGTAAAATGGTTTGAACGTGTATGGTTTGCTTTTGCAGAGCAACAAGATTGATAAACCAGAGAAGCCGGAGATCAGCGACAACGTCAAGGTGGTGGTGAGATGTCGGCCTCTCAACCAGAAAGAGAAAATGATGGCCAACAAACAGGCAGTCAGTGTGGACGAGATCCGAGGCACCATCACCGTCAACAAACTAGAGACACAACACGAACCCCCCAAAACCTTTACCTTCGACACAGTATTCGGACCAGAGAGTAAACAGCTGGATGTTTACAATCTCACAGCCCGCCCCATCATCGACTCAGTTTTAGAGGGTTACAATGGTAAGTCGTGTTATTGTTAACACTCTCAATGTTACTGTACAAAGCAAAACACAAGACCTATAACGTATTCCTGCCACACTGAAATCGGTTATGTTGGTAGTTTCGTTTAAGTGATATTCATGTCACTAACATACTAGAATTTACTGTTTATCTTTAGTGTTACCATTATAACTATCCCATAACATATTGTTAGATAGTTTTGTTGGATTTGTTTCGTGAGTGCTCCTTGGTGTCCATTACAGGGACGATCTTTGCATATGGGCAGACGGGAACAGGCAAGACTTTCACCATGGAGGGTGTGAGGGCAGTGCCGGAGCTCAGAGGCATCATTCCCAACTCCTTCGCTCACGTCTTTGGCCACATTGCCAAGGCAGAGGGCGACACTCGGTGAGGCAGCCAGAACTCACCTGGCGAGGCAGCCAGAACTCACCTGGCGTGTCTGACCCCAGGGGCTCCCCCCTGCCAGAAGGAGATGAATAAGCTCAGGACCAGTTCATCACAGACTCACAGTTTGGATGTTATGATTGTTAGTTGACTCTGTTTTTCTGGTCTCTCTTTCTCTCCCCAGGTTCCTAGTACGAGTTTCCTACCTGGAGATTTACAATGAAGAAGTGAGGGACTTACTGGGCAAGGACCAGATGCAGAGACTAGAGGTCAGAGTATAACATGGCCAGAACCCTGGAACATTATTATCATTATTATTATTTTTCAAAGGATTGTAATAATTGTACCGTCAGGATCGCACTAATATTTGAAAACCTTCATGACCAATACAAACATATTACCATATCCCTAACTCTGATGCACAAACAGTGCAGTTTGCCTGTGACGACCTACCAAACAGATGTATAATATTTAGCCTTTTTTCTCATGAGGAATTTAAAAAGCCATCAACAACCTATAACGGCCGCCATATTGTAATTTTCTGTACAATGGAAATGTGTCCAAAACTAAAGAAATCTACTCATTATGAACCATAGTTCCAATTCACTTTGATCATGGGATGTGTGTGTATGATACATGTTTTTCAATTTGATATTTAGCAAAAAGATTGTAATACAATATGGTGGATTTATTAGCATTTTGATGAATTTACATCTGTTGCACATATTTCATTTGTCCATAAATCAATGCTACATTGACCTAGGGACTTGATCTGTTCCACACACGAGGAAGACACCAGGAAGGACCCATAAAGACAGACTTATGGATTTTCCAAATTTTGGACAGCCTTTATAACTCTTCTCCTTATGAACCATGGGTCCAATCGATTTGAAATGTGTTATAGATGTGTAGCATACACGTCTTTCAAAGCTTTATTTAGCAAAAATGAATACAATATGGCTGAATCAGGCGTGTTTATGTAAATGTCCACAATGCCTCAATGTCTATGTGTCTATAATGCAAATGTCCTTTTGACTGATTATTTTTCGAACCTAATAGGCTTCAAGATGACATCCCTCTGAAGTACCATGCACAATTTCACCTTGATGTCAAAAGATGGCTGAATTACAGCTGATACAAACTGACCATAGCTAATACACTGCCCTTTCTATTGACAAAATCTCCGTTTGAGTAAACAGTTCATGTGTAGCAGAGTGGATATAGAGGTTGACTTGACATCACATACTCGTAAATCTCCCTTCAGCCAGCTATTTAGCCAGTTTGCCAAGCGTGAAATATGTTTTCCCTCTTGTTGTCCAAGTTGCCATATTGTGTTTTGTAGATAAGATCATGCTACATCTAGCCAGCGTGTCAGATTTCTTGTCTCGTGTGTAAAAGTTGTATTTTTAGCAATATTGTGAGACTGCTTTGGGCACTGTAAAGGTTCCTTCCACGTCAGTGATTACATGTATTAACAGAAGTGCCAGTGGCTCAGTGGGATATAGCATAGCAGTTGTATCCAAAGGAAATGCAGTTTGAATCTTGATGACTGCTGCAGGATGAAACTTTATACCTTTTCCTTTGTCAAGAGTAAACTCTGACCCTCTTCCATGTACATTTTTTACAGCTATATTTGTTTTGTATTAATTGTATTTGGGCACTAGGGGGCACACCTCAGTCTGTCAGTATGTGAGTTAATCAGGCTAGGTCATAAAGCTGGCTAGGAGAAGTGTTTTGTACCAGAGCAAGAGGAAGTCGGAACAAGACAAAGCCAGAGTAGGTCATACAGTAGAGTCATACAGGTCATACAGTAGAGTCATACAGGTCATACAGTAGAGTCATACAGGTCATACAGTAGAGTCATACAGGTCATACAGTAGAGTCATACAGGTTTTTAGTTTTTTATCGATTAAATCTACCAAAAAAGCAGAATCTGGACGTTGAACTTTCTTTTGCCTGCGTACAGACGGCCTTTTCTGTTGCATCATTGTCATTAATAGAAGTAGAAATTAGATTTACAGACAACAATCATTGCCATTACAGAAATGAAAAGTCCTTATTGTCATTTTTTTATATCCATTTCAAGTGGAGGCACAATGCAAAGGCAACATGATGTGTTTTTCTTCATTAGAAAACACCTTCCCCAACCCTAATCCTTACTTCTAGCTGGCTTTGTCGAGAAGGCACATAAAAACATTTTAATGTAACTATAATGCTTCTTTTATTCCCCCCCTTGCCCTTAATTGGTAGCAGGGTGACTACAGTGTTAGTTGCCATGGCTCTGTAAAGGTGTAAGATATTTAAAGGATTTTGGGTGATTGTTAAAAGCCACCACAGCAAAACTGATTACATCACCATTGCATTTAATGGATCAACATTTGTTGCTGTGTTTGTTTCCAAGGTGAAAGAGCGGCCTGACGTGGGTGTGTACATTAAGGACCTGTCTGGGTACGTAGTGAACAATGCAGACGATATGGACAGGATCATGACCCTGGGACACAAGAACCGTAAGCTCCCTCCTTCCCACCGCGCTGCAGACCACAATGTGATTCTGTGAACACAACAGAATGGCTTTTCCTGTGTTTTCTTCCTGCCCAGGCTCTGTCGGTGCCACCAATATGAACGAGCACAGCTCACGCTCGCACGCTATCTTTACCATCACCATCGAGTGTAGCGAGAAGGGCATGGATGGCAACCAGCACGTCCGCATGGGCAAGCTACATCTGGTGGACCTGGCGGTACAGACCATAACATCTCATATATAACATCTCATATATAACCTCTCGGATACAACCACCTAACCCTAACCTCTCAGATACAACCTCCTATATAACCTCAGATGTTACCTCTCATATATAACCTCTCATATACAGTATAACCTCTCAGATGAACCAAGCCCTTTCCCTTGTGGTGTGATGCAGGGCTCAGAGAGGCAGGGCAAGACCGGAGCAACAGGCCAGCGCCTGAAGGAGGCCACCAAGATCAATCTGTCCCTGTCCACCCTGGGGAACGTGATCTCCGCCCTGGTGGACGGAAAGAGCACCCACGTGCCGTACAGGAACTCCAAGCTCACCCGGCTGCTGCAGGACTCCCTGGGAGGAAACTCCAAAACCATGATGGTAGCCCACTTAGCAACTCATACACACCAGCTTCCATTATGGCTGCTACCATTCCGACCAAGTTTCCAAGCCCAGGATAATAGGTTGATAGATAATATGTTCCATGTGACTTACCGCGCAGGTCTTACCGCGCAGGTCTTACCGCGCAGGTCTTACCGCGCAGGTCTTACCGCGCAGGTCTTACCGCGCAGGTCTTACCGCGCAGGTCTTACCGCGCAGGTCTTACCGCGCAGGTCTTACCGCGCAGGTCTGAGATGTAAGGACGCTCTGTCCTGAGTGGCACGAGTAAATTATTTTGTCATTCTTGTATAGAATATAATTTCCAGTTACCGACACTTCCCTTTAAATGCATACCGTATTTTTGGGAAATAAAGCCGCGGCTTGTACCCCAATTTAAAATATTTCTTGTGGTGGTGCGGCTGCAGTTTATAGCAAAACTTTTTTATGACAAAACATAACAAAACAACAGTAGACAACATACATTACGCACGTACTTACTTTCGTTTTCAAAGTGTGTTACACAACGGCATGCTTTAAGACCGCCTATACTCGTGCATTGCTTGGTATCTTTGTTCCCGTATCAAGTGCGGCCTATATTCCAGTGCGGTTTATACTCAAATTTACAAACACAAAGCTCCCATTCTGGTGGGGTGCGGCTTATAGAAAATGCGTCAGGAATGTTAGGAATAGGAATAAACCAACTTATTTTTCTGTGTCTCTGTCTCTTCAATCTCTCTCCACCTCTTTCATCTCTCGTTCTCTCCCTCTGTTCCATCTACCTCTCCTCCATCCATATGTGTCTGCCAGTGTGCCAACATCGGGCCGGCAGATTACAACTATGACGAGACCATCAGTACGCTGCGGTATGCCAACAGGGCCAAGAACATCAAGAACAAGGCCCGCATCAACGAGGACCCAAAGGACGCACTGTTGCGCCAGTTCCAGAAGGAGATCGAAGAGCTCAAGAAGAAGCTGGAGGAAGGTAGACTTCACTGGGAGCACAATTAGCATTTAGCGTTGTAAAGAGAAAAGTCCTGACACATGTTGTTGATTTAGCAGACAAATGTATGCAAAGGGACATTCGCCAAAGAGTGCATATAGATTTACAGCAAAAAATCAAGGATCAGAAGTTCTAATTGTATTTCTGTGGTCAGAATCCAGGAGTTGGCTGGTCATAGTCAAGTCCTTAGCAGGGAAAGGACCACATTTTGGCTACTAGGAACGGTACTACAATATTACACAGTACAGTGCAGAAGTTCTCCAATCTACCAAGTTTAAATGAATGCTTTAGCAGTTTGCAGCCTATTTCTATGCAACTTGTTCCTTAACTAGATCTCTTTTGTGCCCTTTAAGGGGAGGAAATCTCAGGGTCAGAAGGCAGCGGGTCAGAAGAAATGGATGAAGGAGAAGATGAAGGAGGAGAGGTTGGAGAGGAACGCAGAAAACGAAGAGGTAAGACTGTCTCACACACACTTGAGGTAAGACTGTCTCACACACACTTGAGGTAAGACTGTCTCACACACACTTGAGGTAAGACTGTCTCACACACACTTGAGGTAAGACTGTCTCACACATACTTGTGTGAACGATGTTTGGGTTTATAAGAAGACTTTCTATTTTTAAGACCTGTAACAGCGTCTTGCATCAGTAGATAAACAAACAACAGCAAACAGAAACGGCTGCATGGCCTGATTATCAGCTGCTGATAGGATCAGTAAGGTCATCCTCCCACACACCCCAGCCTCCTCACAGGATATTTCACCTGACGCTTGCTGTGGGTTTGAAGTTCCTTGTTAGGTTAGTGACGCATCACAGCAGCATCCGTCCTCCTGGTAATCACCCCACAGCACTGATGCTTTCCGAGGAACCACCCCCGAACAATCCTCTCTTAGTAATCACTTCCTAGTAACTGTCCCCTAGTAATCAGCCTAGTAATCAGCCTAGTAATCACATTAGTAATCACTCCTTAGTAATCACCCTAGGAACCACCCAGCAGAAATCTGCTGGGAACCTGCAAAACCTGCTGCAAAGTGATGTTCAGGATGTGGTGAGGTCAGGCCTATGAAACAGAAGCAAACTACGTTCATATGATGATCCTCGTGTGTTTCAGTCAGGCAGTCGTCCTGGTCACTGCTGGAGCTCATGAGCGTGACACAGGGTTGTTGTTGAAGTTCATTTTGCATATTGGCCAGATTTGGTCATTCCACACAGTGTATTTCCATAGTCTCTGTCTGCAGTAGTGTGCCTCCTAAACATCTTTTCACTTTGTAAATGTTTATTGCCTTATAGGCTTGCGGCTTATCAGGTCTGATCTTTACGCTGTCTTTCACCCAATCCCCCTCTTCTTTATTCACCCCCTTCTTAACCACCCTTTTATTTATTGAAGCTTTCTTTGGGCCTGGATGTGGGTGCCTCTCTAGCCCCTCCCCCAGAACAGTCATCTTGGCCTGCAGATGACAGGGTTATGGTTAGGGTTGCAAGTGGAAGACCTGCTGTGAGTAGAACAGCACTCTGACCTTCGACCCAACATTAATGATAATCCACAATACAATCCTAACCCTGCTTCTTTATGTAAATGCATCCCTTCTTTCTCACTATTGTGTATTTCTATCAACTGTGGGGATTTTGAATTCTTTGTAATATGGACACAAAAGTAAAAAGACAAAAGCTAAACATTTGAGTAGGTCCAGATAGCTAAAATCAATCAGGGATAGGACACAGATATTCCAGAACTCCTGCACAGTAACCAGGTTGGTATGTGCCACAAAAACATGGCCACTGTGCAGACAGATTCGTAACAACACACTGTAGTGAGAACGCAATATAATGGGGACCTTGTGCTGGGCTCCCCTAGTACCAACACGTAGCCTGAAATTGTTCTTGTTGGGGAGCTTAGATGAATAGTCCAAGCCGTTAACGGCTAAGTTAAGTTGAACACGCCACACTTGGTGGGATACAGATCACACAGCTTCCTCTGCTCCTACACTGCATGTCAGCTACTATGGGGTTCTCTGACTCAGGAGATTGAACACATATCTGATCTTTCTCACAGGTCTGCTATCTGGTTAATCTCCTCTTGAAGAAGCAAACATCTGTGGTCTATCTACTGGCCTCTCTTTTATTCTTTCTTTCTTTCTCTCTACTAAATCTCTCTTTCTCTGTTATTCCTATGCTCTGTAGAGTCATAGAACTTTTCCAGATCACTGCGTAATGTGAACTATGTTTCTTCCTTTCTTACTCTGGGTGCCTCCTGTCTGACTTGCTATGTATCTTAACTCAAGAAGAAAGAGGTTGGTGCGAAAGTCTCCACAGCTTCTGTTCAGTAGATACAATTATTTATTTTGACATAATAGTTATGATTACAAAAATGGTGTGCAGTGCTGAGTAACCCTCTGTTATGTATAAATGCATCTAACAGGGAATGTGAAAGAGAGAGACAGCAAGAGAGACAAGTTGTCTGGACTTGTAAAACCATTCTGATAGACAGCAGCTAAGATATTTTTTTTTGTATTTTTAGAAAAACCCATCTTGACATGAAATTTTCCCTAAAGTTAAATCCAAAAAACGAATTTCATGAAGCCATTTAAATCTGCCTTAGCTCTCAACTTGGCTAAATAGACTGAACTCCTTATGAACTCCAGGGAAGAAGAAAGTTTCTCCAGACAAGATGGTGGAGATGCAGGCGAAGATTGAGGAGGAGCGCAGAGTGCTGGAGGCGAAGCTGGACATGGAGGAGGAGGAGAGGAACAAGGCCAGGGCTGAGCTGGAGAAGAGGGAAAAGGATCTGCTGAAGGCCCAGTGAGCAGCACTCTCAACACACACACCTCTTGAAGAAACCATCCTTCCTTTATTGACTTCCGAAAGGATGCAGTGAGAGATTAAAGAGTTCTGTTGAGTAGATATTAGGTTCAAGGCTGTATGTGATCCCCGGACTAATTTAATACAAACCCCCACACAATGCAACACACAGCAGTCAGCAAGTTCTGTAATTCATTGTCTAAATCCAGTAATCAGTCAGTAAATCAAAGTAAATAATCCTCCATTAAATAGATCAGCCAACAAATCAATGAATTGAAGTGTGCTAATAAAATGAAGAGTTTTGATTGAGCCCTCTGGCCTGCAGACAGGAGCACCAGCTGCTGCTGGAGAAGCTGCTGGCCCTGGAGAAGAAGGTGATCGTGGGCGGCGTGGACCTGCTGGCCAAGGCTGAGGAGCAGGAGAAGCTGCTGCAGGAGTCCAACAACGAGCTGGAGGAGCGACGCAGGAGGGCGGAGCAGCTACGGAGGGAGCTGGAGGAGAAGGAGGTGGGGAGGGGGGAGGAAGAGTCCACCAACACCCTCACTGACACTACCATGCTATCTGAAACCACCACCAACCACTAACCGTAGAATTACCTGGCAGCCTTTTCACCCCTGCCAGACATAGAGAATACATCATGACTATTTCAGACTATTTCAGACCAAGCGTAAAAAGACGTAAAAGTAAACAGCCGAAACATATAATACAAGGGGAGGTCTTCTTGACATTCAGTACACATCTGTTACTACAGATGAGGGCACCTCCCCCCATACAGGATGTGTGGGCTAACGTCATTAACATGTCTGGTTTCCTCTGCTGGGAAGCAGGGGTGAGTCAGGGGTGAGTCAGGGCTGAGTCATAGCTGGCAAGGGTTAGGTGGAGGCAGGTGCTGCATCATGCAGAGTTCTGACATAGGTTGTGTTTTGATTTGATAACTGAATGCATTACGGTGGATGCCAATGTAATGAGTAAAATGATCCTATGTTGCTTGTTTAAAGGGTTGAAAGTTATCTTCTGTTAGCTTTTAGCTCAGGGTTCTGTTGCTATAGGTGATGCTGCTCCTATGAAATCTGAACTTGCGCGTGAACCTTCTATATTCTTATTCAACCTAGTCTGTAAATAGGCTTTCAGATGCTGGGGAAATTACTGCTTATTGTTGTTTCCTGATGTGATTGGTTATTGGTGTATTTCTGTTACGACTCTCTCTGTGGTTCGTGTCTGTCGAGGGAGAGACACGGGCCAAACAAATATATGAACCATGTTTGGAAGGGGAAAAGGTTGTGTGCGCAGCAACAAAGGCAAACAGGGTTTCAGTATAAAAGGTGACATGTATTACCTGAATGCCACAGGGAAACAAGGGAACCATAAAACAAACAAACACATCAAAACTATGAACTAACTTTTCTCACCAAACATCGCCTCTCTAGAAAGGTACATTAGGTAGCACCCACTCCTCACCTGGTGTTAACAAGATGGGAGTGGAAATGGTGATGTATAACAGTGATGAGCCCATCACAGATGGACACCTGAATGTGTAAATAAGAGTGAGGGGAGAAACAGAGATTAATACAACTATACGGACACAGACAGAAATACAGTATATACGTACATACCATGTAGCCGCTTTCCTTTTGGAAAGTGAGTGCTTACTGTGTGTTCTTGTTGTTTGTTGAAACTGAGCAGCAGGAACGCGTGGACATGGAGGAGAAGTACAGCAGCCTTCAGGAGGAGGCCCAGGGCAAGACCAAGAAGCTGAAGAAGGTGTGGACCATGCTGATGGCTGCCAAGTCTGAGGTGAGCACTAGCTGTAACCCTAACCCTCAACAGCCAAGTCTGAGGTAAGCACTAGCTGTAACCCTGACCAGCCAAGTCTGAGGTGAGCACTAGCTGTAACCCTGACCAGCCAAGTCTGAGGTAAGCACTAGCTGTAACCCTCAACAGCCAAGTCTGAGGTAAGCACTAGCTGTAACCCTCAACAGCCAAGTCTGAGGTAAGCACTAGCTGTAACCCTGACCAGCCAAGTCTGAGGTAAGCACTAGCTGTAACCCTCAACAGCCAAGTCTGAGGTAAGCACTAGCTGTAACCCTGACCAGCCAAGTCTGAGGTAAGCACTAGCTGTAACCCTGACCAGCCAAGTCTGAGGTAAGCACTAGCTGTAACCCTCAACAGCCAAGTCTGAGGTAAGCACTAGCTGTAACCCTGACCAGCCAAGTCTGAGGTGAGCACTAGCTGTAACCCTCAACAGCCAAGTCTGAGGTGAGCACTAGCTGTACCCCTAACCCTCAACAGCCAACAACTAAAAATGGCGATTCCCTTTTCCAAGAGAATTGATTGATAAGTCTTTCTGAAATGAGACGAAGCACTCTCCTGGAGAATGTGAAGTGCCAACATATTACAAAGCACACACATTGCATGAATGGATACTACATCATAAGAAACATGACATGTTATTCAAACAAAAATCTAATAAATACAACTTTTTACAATGAATGGTAAGCAAATGTGCATTAAAGTATAAACATTACAAAACACATAAAAATATATAGGACTAACGGGGGCCTATACTTACCTGCCTAAATGGCAGATGGCAGGTAAACAAGACACATTTTACAGCAAGCTTGTAAAGCTAGTTATGCAGCAGAGGTAAAGAGCTAGATACTACTGGCTTGTAAAGCCACTCAGTGCCAACAGTAAAGAGACAGTACAGACCACTTATCACTCACCTTTATTTTGTTCCATATTCATATGACATACAAAAGGAGATATTATGCATCAGTTACTTGTTAATTAAATGATGAATAAAAATGTATTGATGATTAGTCGATTAATCATTCTAATAGTTGTTAGATTAGTCGATTATCAAAATAATAATTAGTTGCAGCCCTTATGGTAGTGTGGTGGTGTGTGTTGCAGCCCTTATGGTAGTGTGGTGGTGTGTGTTGCAGCCCTTATGGTAGTGTGGTGGTGTGTGTTGCAGCCCTTATGGTAGTGTGGTGGTGTGTGTTGCAGCCCTTATGGTAGTGTGGTGGTGTGTGTGTGTGTCAGATGGCCGACCTGCAGCAGGAGCACCACAGGGAGATCGAGGGTCTTCTGGAGAACATCAGGCAGCTGAGCAGAGAGCTGCGTTTGCAGATGCTGATCATAGACAACTTTATCCCTCAGGAGTACCAGGTACTGAGCTGGTTCCACCAGGGATATGTGTCTCTACCTGGGATGTGTGTATGTCTCTACTGTGGGACTTGTTTGTACCAGGGGTGTGTGTGTGTGTGTGTGTTTCTACCAGGGGTGCGTGTGTCTACCAGGGATGTGTGTGTCTCTGCTGGGGGACTAGTGAGTGTGAATGTGTGTATTTGCGTGTGTGTATTCATATTTACATGGTGTGTCCTAATGATGCTTGTCTCCTCTGTACAGGAGATGATAGAGAACTATGTGCACTGGAACGAAGACATTGGAGAATGGCAACTGGTATGTTGAGTAGCAGTAGTGCATCATGCAGTGTTTCCCCTACCATTATATTGGGGGGGGTGCCCCGCCCCCCCCAACGGCCCCTCCCGCCCCCCCTGGAAAGTCAAGTTCGTTTTGTAAAAGTATTTTTTTATTCTTAATTTTTTTTTCTTATATAGTGCCAGATCACCCAAAAATTCAGTTAAGGTTACCTTTCCTTAAGGTTACCACCCCAAGGCTGTAAACCTAGGGGAAACACTGTCATGGGAGGAGCTGGTGCAGTAGTGCATCATGGGAGGTGCAGTAGCAGTACTGCATCATGGGAGGAGCTGGTGCAGTAGCAGCAGTGGTGCATCATGGGATGTGCTATTAGTTTTCCGCTCATGGTATTGCTGTTGATCTGTTTGTCCAGAAATGCGTGGCATACACTGGCAACAATATGAGGAAACAGACACCCCTACCAGACAAGAAGGAGAAAGATGTAAGTTTGTCCTCATGATTTGCTGGACTACAACTATTAGCATTTTAGTCTATTTATTTCTCCCTCCCTTGAACGACGCCTTTGTGTGTGTGCAGCCTTTGGAGGTGGACCTGTCCCACGTGTACCTGGCCTACACAGAGGAGAGCATGAGGCAGTCTCTCATGAGACTGGAGAGGCCACGCACCTCCAGGAGCGCCAAGAGTGGCAGGCCCAAGACTGGACGCAGGTAAACATGCACTACAAACACATCAATAAAAGCAAGCTGCTCTTCTTGGTTTAACAAGTTTTTCAACATCTCCATGCTCCTGTCTGTTCCTGCCCCACTGGGAATAATAGGCGCAGGGTGTTTGGAAACCAAGACGTACTAGATAACTGGCATAAAGGATTCATACAATTGTGAATGTATGGTAATGGGATGACTCTGCAGTATTGCTTGCTGCCAATAAAAGCCTCTGTATGAGCAAGTCTCCACTCCGAGATCATCTTTGATTTCAATGATGGAAATGTTCTTTCCATAAGTTGCAGTTCTCAGAAATCGTGAAGCTCGATATCAGCTATCAGTTGTCCGGGGTGAAGTGATGAATTGATCTCTCTACAGGAAGCGCTCTGCAAAGCCTGAGGCGGTGATCGAGTCACTCCTGCAGTAAGTTTAAGACGGGGACCTGCAACGCCACACTGGGACAACAAGAGACATAGATCTGGCTCCTGAACGTTGTTTAAAACATGTATGTGAACACACTGTATAGAAGTGAGAGGATCAGGGAGCATCCACTGTAGGATTTAGACACAGTGAGATTACTTTCACTTTTTTATTTCATTAAATTTGTTGTCTTCCTCAAGAGAGTCTTAATGTGTAATGTTTATTGCAGTAGTGTCTGCACTGTTCCTCCTAAACAGAACCTTGTTCCTGTCTGTGACGTCTGGGGGTTTCCTCTGCCAAACAATATGTTCAATATCCTTCAGGATGGTATAGAAATGGGCAAAAATAAAGTTAGAAAACTAAGAAAATACACTTCCTGCAATTAATCACAGTGTTAGCTTATGGACGGTAGGTATTTTGCACCTCTATGTAGAGAAGTTTGAGTTGTGGAAATCAAAAATGTGCTTTAAGCTTTATATGCTTTAGGTCAGAAAGGTAGGACATGCATGCTGGACAGGTCCTATGGCCATTTGCTCAAAACACATTGTTTTGTTTCATTATTATTCTTGTCTTTATTGTGCAGCATAGTCAAAGCAGTGTGACATTCTGTATTATACTGTATGTCTGAAATGTTTACATCTATTGATGCCCTTTACCCCCGTATATTGTACTTAATTTATTAAATTATTTTACATGTTTTATCTTGCTTTGTGTGTTTTTCCCCTCTTTGTTTATTTCTATTTTTAGTTAAAGCATTGGTGGTGGTTATTGGTGTTCTGGTGTAGTTGGCAATGTGCAGCTCTGTCCACAGGAACAGTTCCATTCATGTGTTAATATGTTCAGCAGCTTTGCTACCTATTGGTACGAAACTTGTGGTTTAGTAATAAAATAAATAGATAAACTACAAAACTACAAACTACTACGAGCATCAGATACTGTATTTCTGCATTTACATGTTTTTGAGAATCATTTTTATTGATTAATTGGTAGATACAGTACACATTATTTCAGAAGTAACATGTTTTAATAAATAAGGTTTAGAAGTTAAATAGATGCCTATGCCTCAAAGAGTATTAACCTTTGGGGTTTAGGATTTGTAGTGAGAGTAGTTTGTGCGGTAGAGCTTCATAGCACAATCTCTGACTTGTCTCAGCAGGGCTCTCAGCTCGTACTGGTCCTTGCGGTGTGGTACATGGCATGTGGTGTTCTAGAAGAAAAACAATTTGTCAGAACCAGCAAGTCCATCACAGGTCCCTGACTTCCATGGTTCTTTCAACCAGAGCTGTTCTGAAGTGAGGGAATGTTGGGCCCTTTAACATGCATAGGTATCAGTGGTGCCATGTGAATTCAATCCCTAAATCATTGCCCTGAATCAGTCCACTGTAGGTATGTCCTGGTGTAGGACTAACAAGGCATTTCAATGTAAAATCCCCAGTGACATTTATATTTCTCTAGGGCTAGTGTTAATCCAAGACTGTAATATTGTTTAGGTTCATGCTTGGCACAACCCTGAATATGGGTGCAATCTACACTGATCATTAGAATGACATGTAAACCTTTTACTTTAGAGTCCCAGAGACCCGTTAGACCCTACCCAGTCAGTACAATCTGATTAGTTTGTTACCGTGGTGAGCCCTCCGTATTTTTTAAGGCTTTGTGGCAACTTCCAATTCATCACCCCAAAGTCCTCTGACTTGATATGAGACAGGATCTTCCCAGCAAGACAGAGGGAAGTGTTCTGAAAGTAAATAATATTTAAATGATACACTCATGCATAAATCAATTGTTCCATATGTAGCAATATTTTGCTGAAAATTGAATAACAGTCAGTGACATGCTAAATTGATGTAAAACCTACTGCAAGTGTACTGTCAGATACATTATGATCGGTCACTTACGTTACACTGCTGCAATATGGGCAGCTCCTCAACAAACTGGTTCATAAATTTCTACGGGTAGAAAAAGTAAAATGTTAGTAAGATAGTATTAGTCTGTCCTAAATAAGTGAAAAGTGTCCTGTAGCTTTACAAGGAATCCTCAGGAGGTTTAAGCGGTCCACTATCATGTCTTCTTACCTCTATATAGGTTCTGTTATCATGTCTTCTTACCTCTATATAGGTTCTGTTGGCTTCTGTGATGATTTCCTCCAGCAGAAGATGTTCTATTTTTGGTTTGTTTTTTGAAGTTGGTGCAGAGCAGACAAGAACAAACATGAGGCAGAGAAAACTCACAGTCTTCATGGCTTTGAACAACTGTAGTTCAGGGCAGGAGGTTAGGGCTGGAACCAGATTAACTTTAAACATAAAGCCCTAGCCACTTATATATTGACATTAAATGCTGACACTCACTCAGAGAATCAGATGAGATGATTCAGATTAGAGCAGCGTCACAGTGACATGTCTTCCGTTGTCCCATTAGGTTGGGACTTTTGAGTTGGTGCAGCTCAAACTGAAAGTTTGATAACAGGCCAGATGTGATGCTAAAATAGACTGTGACTGCATATCAATGGTTATGATAAAAAATAGTAGGCCAGATCTTCTTGACGGTCCCAGTGTTGTTGAGCAGCTTTAGAACATTCTACTTGTGGTTTAGTAGCTTCATCATGGTGTCTCTGGTCTCCGGCGCAATCTGACAGAGATGGCTAAAGCACACACATCCTTCAGTAGAAGTAGAAGTACAAATACTAAGTTAAAAAGACTGGTAAAAGTTGGGTTAAGTTGGGCTAATTGCAAGTGTCCAGTTCAAATTCCACACTCTTCCATTGCCGTATACTGTATGACAGACGACCACCTCTCTAAATATATGTCCATCCTGAATTGTAATTTTGCTGTTATATTTTCCATACAATTGACAGCTTTGACTCTTTGGGTCCACTGGTCTAGTGTGGGTGGGTGTGTTTTAAGACAGTTCTTCGTAGTCATTTTATGGGCTACTAATACCATAGCTCTGAGAATATATCATTTGTTTTTTCCCAACCCTCTTAAATGTGTGTTCCGAAAATTAATCTCTGTGGTTTAACTAATATTTTCAATCCCAATATGTCTCCAATTACTCTCATTACCTCCTTCCAGTATACTTGTATTTTTGGGCAGTCCCAAAAGGTGTATTGGGACACAGCTAGGTCTCACGCGAACGCGCAAAACCAAGGGGTAGGGGGAAGGGGAAGGGGTAAGGGGATATATTGGGATTGGCCCTTTCTCTATAAGCCAGGCCAACTTTGGGGCATGTGGGAGCTTCCTGGACAGAGTT
>CAEFZP010002270.1:25000-34556 GCA_903064625.1 Mallotus villosus | reverse complement strand
AAAGGCGAGGAGGGGGCAACGTTCATGGAAACAACGCAACCTCCTAAAAGAACGAGCGAGAAGAACGCTACCCACCCACCCTTGCCCCGCCGCCCTGCCTTAACTACCTACTGTCCCTCCGTTCCACCGCCCCCCCACCACCTTGCTCCTCCGCATTTACACAAACACACCAACACATCTTCCTCAGTTGTTGTGAGCGATAGCGACAGCTATGCATAAGCCTACTCTACTCTCCATTCAACATCCTCCAAAAAGAAAACATCTTGTTTGTGTGTACGGCACTTTACACTGACACCGTATCCACATGCCCTCCACTCGCCACGTCGTGCCAGAAAACACGACACACACACACACTCCCTGGTAGGCCCTGGTACACGGGCATGCTGTTCTGGAGCTGTTCTGGAGTGTGTGTGTGTGTGTGTGTGTGTGTGTGTGTGTGGAGCTCCTCGTTAACGCTGGCCTCGCCAGCAGCCCGCCGGCGGAGGGGGGGGGAGCTGGCCTCTTAAGGAGACGCTCCGTCACACTGTAACACTATTTCCTTAAGTCGCACTAATGAAGTGGAGCCTGGCAGTGCCAGGCCTCCTTAGGCCAACACAGAGACGATGTGTCCAATCCCATCAGCCCCTCGATGAATGCTGTTACAAAGGCTGCAGTACTCCAATCCCTCCCTCCCTCCTCTCCTCTCCTTCACCCTTGTCTCTACTCTCCAGGGTGGTGTAGTGTTGGGTGAGGGAGCAGGGTGGTGTTGGGTGAGGGAGCAGGGTGGTGTTGGGTGAGGGAGCAGGGTGGTGTTGGGTGAGGTAGCAGGGTGGTGTTGGGTGAGGGAGCAGGGTGGTGTTGGGTGAGGGAGCAGGGTGGTGTAGTGTTGGGTGAGGGAGCAGGTGGTGTTGGGTGAGGGAGCAGGGTTGTGTTGGGTGAGGGAGCAGGGTGGTGTAGTGTTGGGTGAGGGAGCAGGTGGAGGTCAGTGTTGGGTGAGGTAGCAGGGTGGTGTTGGGTGAGGGAGCAGGGTGGTGTTGGGTGAGGGAGCAGGGTGGTGTTGGGTGAGGGAGCAGGGTGGTGTTGGGTGAGGTAGCAGGGTGGTGTTGGGGTGAGGGAGCAGGGTGGTGTTGGGTGAGGGAGCAGGGTGGTGTTGGGTGAGGTAGCAGGGTGGTGTTGGGTGAGGGAGCAGGGTGGTGTTGGGTGATGGAGCAGGGTGGTGTTGGGTGAGGTAGCAGGGTGGTGTTGGGTGAGGGAGCAGGTGGTGTTGGGTGAGGGAGCAGGGTGGTGTTGGGTGAGGGAGCAGGGTGGTGTTGGGTGAGGGAGCAGGGTGGTGTTGGGTGAGGTAGCAGGGTGGTGTTGGGTGAGGGAGCAGGGTGGTGTTGGGTGAGGTAGCAGGGTGGTGTTGGGTGAGGGAGCAGGGTGGTGTTGGGTGAGGGAGCAGGGTGGTGTTGGGTGAGGGAGCAGGGTGGTGTTGGGTGAGGGAGCAGGGTGGTGTTGGGTGAGGGAGCAGGGTGGTGTAGTGTTGGGTGAGGGAGCAGGGTGGTGTTGGGTGAGGGAGCAGGGTTGTGTTGGGTGAGGGAGCAGGGTGGTGTAGTGTTGGGTGAGGGAGCAGGTGGAGGTCAGTGTTGGGTGAGGTAGCAGGGTGGTGTTGGGTGAGGGAGCAGGGTGGTGTTGGGTGAGGGAGCAGGGTGGTGTTGGGTGAGGTATAGGGGTGTAACGGTACACAAAAGTCACGGTTCGGTACGTACCTCGGTTTTGAAGTCACGGTACGGTACGGTACGGTACGGTCAGAGGTGACGTTCCATTGACTGGAAATATTACTCCCTCGTGCTTGGAGACATGCTCGACAGGGAAATCCACTCCGAGTATAATGTCACTATCATAGCTACTGACGATGGTACTCCTCCCCTCTCCAGTACGAGCGTTTTTACTATTCACGTTTCTGACGTGAATGATAACGCGCCTACATCGTATTTAAATAAAGTGGATGAATCACTGTATACATTTTCAGTGAACAAGCACTAAATAACTAATGCAGTCTACTTCAACAAGGACCATTAATTGACTGACAGGCCACTAATCAAATACTTTTCGTCTAACGTAAGTACACTATGACATAAACTCAGGTAAAAACTCTTAGGTTAGGTTTTCATGTGCTAACGGTAGAGCTAGCTTGATCTGACAGTGTGTTTCAATGCAAGCGCCGCCACTTACACTCGGCTAGCTAGCTACTTGGTTAGCTAGTTTCTAAGTCATATGCACCATTCCATGCAATACTATAACTCCGACTTCAAGTTTTAAGTTCCGCGCCTCAAAACAAACCTTTACATTCGCCATATTAACGCTATGTACGCCACATTTGCGGACCGCGGTCCACCTCTGTAACACCAAATACGTGCCTGTACCGTCACGGTACGGTACAAATACGTGTACCGTTACACACCCCTAGTGAGGTAGCAGGGTGGTGTTGGGTGAGGGAGCAGGGTGGTGTTGGGTGAGGGAGCAGGGTGGTGTTGGGTGAGGTAGCAGGGTGGTGTTGGGGTGAGGGAGCAGGGTGGTGTTGGTGATGGAGCAGGGTGGTGTTGGGTGAGGTAGCAGGGTGGTGTTGGGTGAGGGAGCAGGGTGGTGTTGGGTGAGGGAGCAGGGTGGTGTTGGGTGAGGGAGCAGGGTGGTGTTGGGTGAGGTAGCAGGGTGGTGTTGGGTGAGGGAGCAGGGTGGTGTTGGGTGAGGTAGCAGGGTGGTGTTGGGTGAGGGAGCAGGGTGGTGTGGGTGAGGGAGCAGGGTGGTGTTGGGTGAGGGAGCAGGGTGGTGTTGGGTGAGGGAGCAGGGTGGTGTTGGGTGAGGGAGCAGGTGGAGGTCAGTGTTATTTGACCTCTCAGGACAGGCTAGCAGCTCTGGTGTGGGTAAGCATGGCCCCGGGTCATGTGACAGCTAACAGGTCTCTTGTTGACACCCATCCTGACACATCGCCTGCTTGCCCCGGGTGGTGGAGAGAGAGAGAGAGAGAGAGAGAGAGAGAGAGAGATAGAGAGACAGGAGAGAGGAGAGAGAGAGGAGAAGAGAGAGAGAGAGAAGACGAGAGAGACGAGAGAGACAGACGAGAGAGAGAGAGAGACAGAGAGAGACGCAGAGCATAGAGAGTGAGATAGAGAGACGAGAGGAGAGAGAGAGACAGAGGCGATCATGAGAGACGCAGCGATTGAGAGAGACATGTATCGAGAGACAGCCGAGAGGAGACGCATCGAGAGACGACTAGACCGATAGAGATGGAGCAGCGATACGCACTCATACAGATAGATAGCTCGATGCGATGGAAACGGTGAGCGTGAGAGATACACTCCTGTTGAATTGTTTTGTGTGTGTAATGTTCTCGAGAGAGGAGCCAGGGTTTGTGTACGGCGATAATGTTTTGCGTGTGTGTGTGTGTGTGTACGGGGGTGGTTTACTGTCCCCTTCTCTCTCTGTGTCTCCCAGGGTGCAGAGTGACACTGAGGAGAGCTGACAGTTGTCACTTTGCTCTTTGGCCATGTGGCGTTGTCTTCACACACGCAACACACACAACAACACACTCACACGCAACAACACACACACACACACACACACACACACACACAGTCCTATATGCTGGATTGTCATCAGAGACTCTCTGTGAACAAACACATCTGTAGGGCCATTTGGCGTATCCATGACGACCATGGGAGTTACCCGAGCACACTCACACCCTGTACCTGTAATACCCCGTCACTGACACACACACACACACACCGATCAGAGAACATGTGTGTGGAACATTTAAGTTTAACAAATACCTTTGAGGTATTTGTGGATTGTGTGTGTGTGTGTGTAAAAGAGAGAGATAGAGAGAGAGAGAGAGAGAGAGAGAGAGAGAGAGAGAGAGAGAGAGAGAGAGGGAGGAGAGGGAGAGAGAGAGTGGTGCCACTGGTGTTGGTTAAGAATTGCAAAATTAATCACGACTAATTAATCATTCATAGTCGCAGTGGAGATTTGTCATCTTCTGGCGGCAAAACTCCCTCGACTTTAAAGCCGTTACTTTGGAGAGAGAGTGTGTGTGTGTGTGTGTGTGTGTGTGTGTGTGTGTGTGTGTGTGGTGTGTGTGTGTGTGTGTGTGTGTGAGACAGGAAAGGAAGGAGGAAGAGATAACCACTCAGAAGCCGCTGATGGGCGCTGAGTATTTGAAGTCGGTCTCTTTGCTCCGCTGGAACGGCCACAGCTGTTAAACACCCCGCTTGGATTACCATTTAAATAAACAGACCGCCTAATGACCGCGGACAAAACTTAAAAAGCGAAAATAAAGCGTTTTTTCTCTTCCCCCCGCAGCCCTCGCTTTCTTCCTCCTCCCTCCCGCTCTTTGTGTTTGTTTAGATGAGGGAACAGTAATGAGGAACAAAGCGGGGCGTGTTTGATTCAAAGGTAAATCTCCTCTTTCGGAGAGATAACGACGTGGATGACTCGGGGAAGCTAAGCAGACTTGAAACAACTCTGATCTACATTCCTGGGTTTTATCCACGGTAAATAAACTGAGATTAAAACATCAACAACAACAAAAAACTACAGGACAACACCCACCCCCCCCCTCCTCCCAACTAAGACATGAAAAGTTATCTAAGATGAGGATTGATTTTCACTTTTCACATGTTGCCTTAAAGTCCCTTACTGTCCAGACATCTAGTCACATTCGGAGGCTTTTCAACAGACAGACAGACAGAGACAGACAGACAGACAGACAGACAGACAGGCAGGCAGGCAGGCAGACAGACAGACAGACAGACAGACAGACAGACAGACAGACAGACAGTGCTGTAACGTCCTCTCCGCAGTCTCCAATGCAGATTATATCCATGTATTATTAACTATGTAATTACTGGCTGAGTCCAGTTTCATTTAGCAATCAAAGACGATGAATATGTAAGTGGGCCTGCCAAGCAGCACGTCTGGGACAGTCCTACCCCCCCGACTGAGGTCACCACGGTTACAAACCACCTCAGATACTCGCCTCTCTGACCTGACAGGATGACCACATGGCCGGGGATCGAAACCCACGCCTCAGCGTCACGTGTCAGATCGGTTGGGGATGGACGCCGTTTCCCGTTTAAACTTCATGCGGACGCCTCATCAACTCCTCCCGCAGGCGAGCGGGGCGCCAGACGACCTCTAAGGCTGACAGCTGGTCCGTCTCTGGACCTGAGAGACCGCTCGCCTCCTCCCGGGACCAACACGCAGCTCGCCGGACGCCGAACGACAGCTGAGCCTGACGCACGCCACCGTCGGCACGGAGACAGCTCAGCAGATTTGATCTCATACTTAATTGATTGTCCTTGAAATGTGACAAAATTGCTTAGCTTGTAACAAGCTGTATTTACTGCATTGTAGAATCATTAAAAAGCTATTACCACAATTAGTTGATTTCCATTATAAACACTATATCCACAGGGAGAACATGAGGGAAGCGAGAGGGGGGAGAGCGCGAAGGAGAGGCAGAGAGAGAGAGAGAGCAGTGTTAGAGGTTGGCAGAGGAGAGGTGTACCAGACAGCCATACAGGAATATTAAGCAGCTGTGCTGATTGCCATGTCATTGTCAGGCCGAGTGGCCCCATGACAGTGACTTTGGCCGTTGACGTCGGGCCCTTTTGCGGGCGCTTCGATGCAACGTGTTCATTTCAGAGATAATTAGCTTAAACGCTCTGAGAATGAAAAATTCATGATCACTTTGAATCTGTTTTAATTGAGGGAAGCATTCTGCATTAATAGAAGCCATTTGTCGAGCCTCCTGCTCGGAAGGAACAAGAGAAGAAGAGGGCGAGGAGGGAGGAGGTGTGAAAGGAGAGTCTAAAGCCATTTCCTCTTTAAATAAGGCTAATTTGCGGGAATGAAGCCAGTCTGGGCACATATGCTCACACACACACACACACTCACACATTCACACACTCACACACTCACACACTCACACACTCACACACAGCCAATCATCTGTGAGCAAGTGTGTGAATGACCAGTTTCAGACACCTCATCTTACACTCAGACACCGGTCTAGCTCACTTAGTTTATCCCAGCCACAGCCCAGTCCAGTCCAGTCCGCCCCGCCTAGCCCCATCTACACGTAGGGCCTACTCTCGCCCACCAACTATTCATCATCCTCAGTTCAGAGGCAGCGCGTCTCAGGGCAGTGCGTCTCAGAGGAGCGTCTCAGAGGCAGCATGTCCAGAGGCAGCAGTCTCAGAGGCAGCACGTCTCAGAGCAGCACGTCTCAGAGGCAGTGCGTCTCAGAGGCAGCGCGTTCAGGCAGACGTCTCAGAGGCAGATGTCTCAGAGGCAGCGTCTCAGAGGCAGCGTGTCTCAGAGGCAGTGGTCTCAGAGGCAGCTGTCTCAGAGGCAGCAGTCTCAGAGCAGCACGTCTCAGAGCAGCGTGTCTCAGAGGCAGTGTGTCGTCGGCTGGTGTGAAAACTGTCTCCTCTGAATCCCAGATCTGTCTGTTTACGGCTGACACCGAGATCACGCTGACTAGTAATCCCCAAAGCCTGCACATCACACACACACATACAACACCACACACACACATCACACACATACCACACACACACACCATACCACACACTACATCACCACACACACATCACACACATACCACACACACACACACCATCCACACACATACATACACCACACACAGAGACATATATATTTATACTGACACACACACCAGTATATCAGCCTTGGGCTTCAAACCTAGTGTCAGAAGCTGTAGGAAGGCATGTAGAGAAGCAGAACCTAGTGTCAGAAGCTGTAGGAAGGCATGTAGAGAAGCAGAACCTAGTGTCAGAAGCTGTAGGAAGGCATGTAGAGAAGCAGAACCTAGTGTCAGAAGCTGTAGGAAGGCATGTAGAGAAGCAGAACCTAGTGTCAGAAGCTGTAGGAAGGCATGTAGAGAAGCAGAACCTAGTGTCAGAAGCTGTAGGAAGGCATGTAGAGAAGCAGAACCTAGTGTCAGAAGCTGTAGGAAGGCATGTAGAGAAGCAGAACCTAGTGTCAGAAGCTGTAGGAAGGCATGTAGAGAAGCAGAACCTAGTGTCAGAAGCTGTAGGAAGGCATGTAGAGAAGCAGAACCTAGTGTCAGAAGCTGTAGGAAGCATGTAGAGAAGCAGAATTGATCTGGCAGATGATGTGAAGATTGCAGGCGCACAGGGAGGTTTGTGTCAGCCAGCTCAGGATGAAAAAGGAGGGAAAAAGAGAAGTAAGAGGATCGTAGAAACAGTCAGGACATCTGATCTTCCAGTCCCAGGATCAGTGAGCTGGGAGACAGACGGATGGAGATAGCACCAGGCCTGTGGGAGATAACACCAGCCTCATGCACGAGCCCCGTGTGAGATCACCTCTCTGGGGTGTCTGCTCGTCAAGAGCAGCTGTAAAATTGTCAGCCCTCGGGAGAAACTTCCGGAGATTTAAACCGATGGTGTTTGAAACAGCGAACACACACACTGAACACGATTGTTTACTGGATGTACATGATCAAGGATGAACGCAGGGTACTAGATAGACAGAGAGGGTTAGGGTTAGGGTTAGGTAGCGACAGATAGACAGAGAGGGTTAGGGTTGGGAGCGACAGATAGACAGAGGGGTTAGGGTTAGGGTTAGGTAGCGACAGATAGACAGAGGGGTAGGGTAGGTAGCGACGATACAGAGGGGTTAGGGTTAGGTAGCGACAGATAGTCAAGACACGGTTTCTGGTAGAATAAAAGTTTATTTTTGTTGATCTGTACATTGAACAGGTTAACCTGGATTTACTGAATGACGAACTGCAGTAAAACCACACACAAGAACAGGATGCTATAAGCGTCAGGGTGGCTCACGGAGCAGAGGTGAGAGCGGTTCTGCGAGGGGTGGCTTTCGTCAAAACCTCTCTGGGGTAGAGAGAGAGAGAGAGAGAGAGGGAGAGGAGGGGGGTCTCTACAGACACATTCACATTTGAGGTGGGTCTCTTGTCCCTCTCTCCCTCCACGTCACCGCGTACTGGTCCCAGATTGTTGTGCCGTGTCTGGGTACTAACACACTGGGGAGAGGGGACACACCACCCTGATCCAGGATCCTCTAAGTGTAGAAACAGGACGGGGAGAGGGGACACACCACCCTGATCCAGGATCCTCTAAGTGTGGAAACAGGACGGGGAGAGGGGACACACCACCCTGATCCAGGATCCTCTAAGTGTGGAAACAGGACGGGGAGAGGGGACACACCACCCTGATCCAGGATCCTCTAAGTGTAGAAACAGGACGGGGATAGGGGACACACCACCCTGATCCAGGATCCTCTCAGTGTGGAAACAGGACGGGGAGAGGGGACACACCACCACCCTGATCCAGGATCCTCTAAGTGTAGAAACAGGACGGGGAGAGGGGACACACCACCACCCTGATCCAGGATCCTCTAAGTGTAGAAACAGGACGGGGAGAGGGGACACACCACCCTGATCCAGGATCCTCTAAGTGTAGAAACAGGACGGGGAGAGGGGACACACCACCCTGATCCAGGATCCTCTAAGTGTAGAAACAGGACGGGGAGAGGGGACACACCACCACCCTGATCCAGGATCCTCTAAGTGTAGAAACAGGACGGGGAGAGGGGACACACCACCCTGATCCAGGATCCTCTAAGTGTAGAAACAGGACGGGGATAGGGGACACACCACCCTGATCCAGGATCCTCTCAGTGTGGAAACAGGACGGGGAGAGGGGACACACCACCACCCTGATCCAGGATCCTCTAAGTGTAGAAACAGGACGGGGAGAGGGGACACACCACCCTGATCCAGGATCCTCTCAGTGTGGAAACAGGATATCTCATGAGCAGAGAGCGCCTGAGAGAACACCGACACACACACATTCACAGCAGAGCTGGAGAACAGCTGTACAGTATATCCAATCAATCCAGGGCCTAATCTGCTCCCTCAGGTTGTGTGAAATACTTGAGGTGTGTTTGATTTGTCTCACCCTGCACAGTGACATGGGTGGAAACGAAGGGAGTATTGAAGCCCCAGGTCTGAAGTACACAGCATTTATACATACACTGAATTGACTGCATCCTTGACTCTGGTTCACAGTAATTCGTGGGGAAAATCTCAGTTGACATCTTCTTAAAAAATATTGATAAGTATATATTCATTGATATATATCTATATATATTATGATATTACTCAGCAGCAGAGAGAGGTGGAAGGGGAACGTAGATATGAAAGAGCAGAGGCATCATCTGATCACAAGTCAGATGATGAGATTTCACTCGATATGAAGCCATGGCAACGGTTATCAACCACCCGAAGACTCTTTCCTACAGATATAAACCATAAAGCACGTGAGTCCACTTTGGTACATTCTCCAACCTTACCCATTATCAGGGTTATCACTGGTACACAAACTAGCGACACCGTGTTCTAATCTCTTATTATTGTGTGTGAGGGGTATGGTTCAAGAGAGGCCTAAACCACACCTTTAAGTTCAGGAGAGGCCTAAACCACACCTTTAAATTCAGGAGAGGCCTAAACCACACCTTTAAAGTTCAGGAGAGG
>CAEFZP010002270.1:0-20000 GCA_903064625.1 Mallotus villosus | reverse complement strand
GTGTCGTAGCTGTAGTTCTCCATCTTCACCGTCTGACGGATCAGTAGCTTGGACTCGCGCCTCTCCTCGTTCTTGATGGACTTGTTGATGTCCATGATCTTCTCGCAGATGTATTTGTTGACCTTGGAGAGGCGCTGGGTGATCTCTGCGCTGTCTGCCGTCTCCTGGGAGACACGGTCGTAGAGACACTCTGAGGAGAGAGAGAGAGAGGTGCAGCTTAAAGACAGAACACACTACAGTAATAAGATATGTTCTTTGTGACACGCCTCAAAGCGGTAATGACACCGCAGTCCACGGCCCTGACTGTAACTTTTGTTCAGTTCTAACAAAAGATCTAAGGATGAATGTTTGGCAGTTAAACGTGTGGAACGGGTTCAGACTAGTCTGGAGTTAATAAACCACTCTGCCGGGTCTGTGTGTCCTGAACCAGTGTTTCAGTCTAGGGTCAGGCTGAAACCATGTCTGAAGGCCCTTGCACACTGAATCGGAAATTTGTGTCCGAAATGTTCGCACGTAAAAAAATAAAAATACGACCTCACGTAATGTCAATCGTGCTCACACACTGCCTCCGAAACTTTCGTCCGTCCAAAAAAAGTTCAGATCGGGTTCGATTTTCTGCGTTTTTCACATCCATAGTCAGCATTTTGATAGTTTTTTGGGCAATTCAGAGCCACCGAATTTTGAGGCTGACGATTGCGAAAAAACTCATACGAAGATTTCTGCACTCAGTGTGCAAGGGCCTTACGACCGATCCAAAATGGGCGGTAAAGCAAGCGTCTGGGCGGTACCTCGGACTATCTTGAGCTTGCTGGGAGAGAGGGGCGGCTTGGGTAGGGCGTCCTTCTTCTTCTTGGTGGCGACCCCAGTGACGCTGCGGTTCTTCAGGGTCTCCGTGCCCCAGATCATCACCGCAAGGTTCTTGGTGAACTTGGAGTCTCCCTGGGTTCTCTGGAGCTGATGCCATTTCTCCTCCTCCACCCAGATCCCTCCGCCCAGGTGCACCTGCGGGGCGTCACACTGGGGTGAGTACTTTCTAATATCATTTAAATCTATTTAATATAGTATAAGACATCACTCGATTAATTGTTCATTGGCTTTCCCTGCTCAGAACCATCGTTATTATCGGCTTTAAAATAGACGATTGGTCGACATCTAGTCCACACACAGACTTGAGCATACATGATGCAATCCTCACTTCCCAGGTGCCAATCACACAGGACCACAAACGCTCTGCACACCACAGGGAGAGGGGAATCATGAGAACAGCTGGTTAGTCCTGCAGCACGGCTCTCCTTCGAACCCCACTGAAGACCACGTGGTTAATCTCCAGTCTCGGATGTCCCTTCCGAGAGGGCAGTGGGATCAGATTAGCTGCCCAGTCCGATGGGCTTAGACATGTACACAACAACACTGCTGCTCTCTCAGTCTGTTGGCTGTGTGTCCTGCCCTGCGTCCATCCTGCCCATGCGTCCATCCTGCCCTGCATCCATCCTGCCCTGCATCCATCCTGCCCTGCATCCAACCTGCCCTGCCTCCATCCTGCCCTGCATCCATCCTGCCCTGCCTGCATCCTGCCCTGCATCCATCCTGCCCTGCCTCCATCCTGCCCTGCCCTGCCTCCATCCTGCCCTGCCCTGCCTCCATCCTGCCCTGCCCTGCCTCCATCCTGCCCTGCGTCCATCCTGCCCTGCCTCCATCCTGCCCTGCCTCCATCCTGCCCTGCCTCCATCCTGCCCTGCCTCCATCCTGCCCTGCCTCCATCCTGCCCTGCCTCCATCCTGCCCTGCCTCCATCCTGCCCTGCCTCCATCCTGCCCTGCCTCCATCCTGCCCTGCCTCCATCCTGCCCTGCCTCCATCCTGCCCTGCCCTGCCTCCATCCTGCCCTGCCCTGCCTCCATCCTGCCCTGCATCCAGCTCCATCACAAGCCGATTGCTGGGACTGGGTGTCCTCTTTGAACCGGGGCAGGAAGTGACACGTGGCATCTTTCTCCCACTTACTTTCTCCCTAAATCACCCCCTTAGCTCCTTATCTCCCCTATTCTCTCTCTCTCTCTCTCTCTCTCTCTCTCTCTCTCCACCCTTCTCTCTGCCTCTCTCTCTTATCACTGCAAGGTATTTAGGCTGCCATCCAAAGGCTTTTCCCTTGACAGGTAATGTGCTTTAGGCACCTGGCCAGCAGACCAGCTTTTCATTCTCTTAACTTAGACAAGATGTTTTTTTCCCCTCCATCCACCCCCCCCCACCCCCCCCGCCTTCTCCCTCTCCATTTTTCTAGGGCTACCTGTCACTCACTGAAATTCCTCTGGTGTAGATAATTAATAGCGGGGCCAACGTGAGAGTCTTACAGTAATTTACTTTTGTTCTTCACGCTTGAGTGAAGCAGAGCCCACTTGTCGTTGAGTGGGGAAGTTGTAGCGCGATATTGATAACAAGCTAACGCAGACAGGCTAACACGCAGATGGTCTGGCGGCGCTAGCATGCTAGGCTAACACATTAGGGCAATCATGATTGGCTGTCACCACAAACTCGTTTCCTTTCACAGTACACAGCTGAAAACAGGCTAATAATGTGTGTTAGGATGTGTGATAGGAAGGTTGGGGTGAAAACATGGCATGTGGTGGTCCTGTGTGTGTGTGTGTGTGTGGTGTGGTGTGGTGTGGTGTGTGTGTGTGTGTGTGTGTGTGTGTGTGTGTGTGGTGTGAGCGTAGGACAGGGCGGCTCACCTTGCCGTCGTTGAAGGTGTACACAGTCCTGGGGGACGGGGAGTGTGTGGAGCTGGTGTTGGCCTCCTCTCTGCACACCTCCTGGGCCTCCACCAGGGGCTCCACCACCTCCGCCTTGATGGTCTGGGTGCCGTTGTCATGCATGGGCTCTGGACACACACACACACACACACACACACACACACACACCATCAGTGTCGCTGCCTCGAGAGGTCTAACCATGTTTGGCTGATCAGAACACCACCAGGATATTATCAAGCCATGGAGGAAGAGAAGACCAATCAGATCCACTATGAGAACAGAGCTCCGAAAACATCAAGAATCCGGACACTTTAAGATTCAAACGAGAACAGAGAGTTATTACCTTAGCTACGTGTAGCTAAGTCCTTCAGAGTATTGGAAGGTCCTAGGACCTGCCTTAGAGCACAGACACTGTTCTCCCTGTGGAAGGCCTGGGGTCGTCTGCTGAGAAGCTGCAGGACATTCCATTTACATTTACATTTAGCAGACGCTCTTATCCAGAGCGACTTACAGTAAGTACAGGGACATTACCCCGAGGCAAGTAGGAAGTTCCTTGCCCAAGGACACAAAGTCATTTTGCACGGCCAGGAATCGAACCAGCAACCTTCTGATTACTAGCCCGATTCCCGTAACCGCTCAGCCACCTGACTCCCACACTTTCCCCTACACCAGGCCTGACAGAGAGCTCCAGCCCCGCCCCAGAGGAGGCAGGAGGGGATGGAGGGCTGCCAGTCTGGAGCTCTGAGCCCGCCAGTGGCAGCATGTGTCTGGGGAGTTTCCGCTCTGACAGTCCTGGTCTGTTGCCGGCTGCAGCATCCAGGCATCCCAGCCTCTTAGCCTCAGCATCCGACCTCTAGCCTCAGCATCCAACCTCTACCCTCAGCATCCAACCTCTACCCTCAGCATCCAACCTCTACCCTCAGCATCCAACCTCTACCCTCAGCATCCAACCTCTACCCTCAGCATCCAACCTCTAGCCTCAGCATCCAACCTCTAGCCTCAGCATCCAACCTCTAGCCTCAGCATCCAACCTCTACCCTCAGCATCCAACCTCTACCCTCAGCATCCAACCTCTACCCTCAGCATCCAACCTCTACCCTCAGCATCCAACCTCTACCCTCAGCATCCAACCTCTACCCTCAGCATCCAACCTCTAGCCCTCAGCATCCAACCTCCCAGCCTCAGCATCCAACCTCTACCCTCAGCATCCAACCTCCAGCCTCAGCATCCAACCTCTACCCTCAGCATCCAACCTCTAGCCTCAGCATCCAACCCCCAGCCTCAGCATCCAATCTCTACCCTCAGCATCCACCCTCTACCCTCAGCATCCAACCTCCAGCCTCAGCATCCAACCTATAGCCTCAGCATCCAACCTCTTAGCCTCAGCATCCAACCTCTTAGCCTCAGCATCCAACCCCCAGCCTCAGCATCCAACCTAACAACCTCAGCATCCAGCCTCAGCATCCAACCTCCCATTCTTCAGCCTCTAACCCTCCAACCCCTCAGCCTCCCAGACACAGCCTCCCAGTCTCCAGCCTCCCCAGACCACAGCCTCCTCCCGTAGGTTATTTTATCCTCAGTAAGCTGCCTTGGTGGCGGGCCACACTAAGCTCCAATGTAACTGATGAGTTTTAATATCGGTCAGCACAACCCACAGCTAACCCCACAGCACCATGGCTTGTCTTATCTCCAGCCTGTCCATTAGACAGTCAGGCTAGCGCTAGCTACGCGCTAGCTACAGAGCCAAAGGGGAAGCCCAGGTTAATACTAGCCTCCGGCAAGGCTGGCTACACTAAACCAGACACAGTCTCATAGTACCACAAGCTTTTCCTTTTTCCATGTAATGTTTTGGAGTTATTCGATAGGGCCAGATACAATTTGGAACCTTGAGATCAAATATTATGGGACGCGTGCGCCCATTTATGGGCTTAACAAACAGAGGAATGTAGGCTGAGGTTAAGTTTGTGTGTGTGTGTGTGTGTGTGTATGCCTCTACCTGCTTGAATGCACAGTGCGTCTAAGTGCATTTCTGTGTCTGTTTTGGGGTCTGTCAGTATGTCTGTGTGTACTCAGGTGGAGTGAACTCAAGCATTTCATGTCAAGTCTGTCTTACATGTCAGTTTAAGAGAGCCTTCCTAATGGTCTGTGTGTGTGTACGTGTAAGTGTGTGTGTGTGTGTGTGTGAGTGTATGTGTCAGTGTGTGTGTCAGTGTGTGTGTCAGTGTGTGTAAGTGTGTGTGTGAAAGTGTGTGTGTGTCAGTGTGTGTGTAAGTGCGTGTGTGAAAGTGTGTGTGTGAAAGTGTGTGTGTGTCAGTGTGTGTGTCAGTGTGTGGTGAGTGTGTTTTTAGTGTGTGTGTGTCAGTGTGTGTGTCAGTGTGTGTGTGTGTGTGTGGTGTGAGTGTATGTGTGTGTATGTGTCAGTGTAAGTGTGAGAGTGTGTGTGTGTCTCAGTAAGTGTGTGGTGTGTGTGTCAGTGTGTGTGTGTCAGTGTGTGTGTCAGTAGTGTGTGTGTGTAGTGTGTGTGTGTGTGAGTGTGTGTGTGTGTGTGTGTGTGTGAGTGTATGTGTGTGTGTATGTGTCAGTGTGTAAGTGTGAGAGTGTGTGTGTGTGTCTCAGTAAGTGAGTGTGTGTGTGTGTGTCTCACCGCTGCCCAGCCTCATGAGGAGCACGTCCTGCAGCCTCCTGTTGAAGTCTCTCAGCTCCTTGACCTCCGTCAGCAGACTCCCGTACTCCTTCAGCTTCTTGGCCTGCTGCACCAGCTGCCTGCGTGTCCTCTCAAGCTCCTGTTGGAGCCTCCTCATCTCCTCCTCCTGCTGCCTGTAGCTGTGGACCAGCTCCTCGTACAGGACCCTGGGCACGGCGGACCCCTCCCCCTCGCCACCCAGCTCCCCGGCCCCACAGGTCCTCTCCTCCATCTCCTCCTCGTCCTCGTCCTCCTCGCCCTCCTCCTCCTCCTCGCCCAGCCTGTCTTCCTCCAGGTCCTCGTCTCCCTCCAGGCAGGAGCTGGCTGCGTTCCTCTCCAGGCGAGCCACCACGGCTGCCAGGCTCCTGGAGGAGGTGGAGGTGGGTCGGCCCTGGTCCTGAGACTGGGCCTGGAGGCGGGGAGACAAGGGAACGGAAGTTAGCTGGAACTGCAGGAGAAACAGAGCTGAAAGAAACGTTTTAACTAACGTATCTTAAACTTGTTGATCGTCGAACTAAAGAATGGACTTTTAGGAGGAGTGCGGTGGTCTGAGATGTCCAGCTAAATAACCACAAGTTAGGGAAAATCTGCCTCAGCCTATCCCGGCGCAGCGTCTAGGATCACAGATTTAGTTTCGATTGCAAATGCAAGAGTGGATGTCAAATCCCCAGTGACCAGGGGAGCCGCAGAGAGATTGGGACAGCAGGGGCTGTGATGACTGGCTCAGAGCTCAGACTGTGGACACTGGAAGGAGTGGAGTTACTGAGTTCTCCCATGAGCTGCTGAGAGGATTTGCTCAGTGAAAGGGCAGCTGTCCAGAGTGCTGAATTTGTGTTAATCCAGCATATGGTAAAAATAGAAGGGGGATTTTAGGACCCTTGCCAACTGCATGGTAACGTTTTATTAAGTCATAAACGTACACAGACCTTCGAAAGTCTGTTTCCTCTTGCAACTACGACTGCAGGAACAAGAATCAAAACACACGCGTGTCTCACTCTCACACACACGTAAACGCTGCAACATCCTTCAGAGTATCCATGCATACAGTGAACCTGCAGTGTGTCGCTCCATGTATACAGTGAACCTGCAGTGTGTTGCTCCATGCATACAGTGAACCTGCAGTGTGTTGCTCCATGCATACAGTGAACCTGCAGTGTGTGGCTCCATACGTACAGTGAACATGCAGTGTGTGGCTCCATACGTAGAGTGAATATGCAGTGTGTGGCTCCATGCATACAGTGAACCTGCAGTGTGTGGCTCCATGCATACAGTGAAGCTGCAGTGTGTTGCTCCATGTATACAGTGAACCTGCAGTGTGTTGCTCCATGTATACAGTGAACCTGCAGTGTGTTGCTCCATGCATACAGTGAAGCTGCAGTGTGTTGCGCCATGCATACAGTGAACCTGCAGTGTGTTGCTCCATACGTACAGTGAATATGCAGTGTGTGGCTCCATACGTACAGTGAACATGCAGTGTGTGGCTCCATACGTACAGTGAACATGCAGTGTGTGGCTCCATACGTACAGTGAATATGCAGTGTGTGGCTCCATACGTAGAGTGAACATGCAGTGTGTGGCTCCATGCATACAGTGAACCAGCAGTGTGTCGCACCATGCATACAGTGAACCTGCAGTGTGTCGCACCATGCATACAGTGAACATGCAGTGTGTGGCTCCATGCATACAGTGAACCAGCAGTGTGTGAATCCATGCATACAGTGAACCTGCAGTGTGTCTCTCCATGTATACAGTGAACCTGCAGTGTGTCGCTGAGTTGAACTCACCTTTTTATGCCGAAGAGGCTGTCGCTCTTCTCCAAAGTGGTTTTCTACAGAGTTCCTCGTTGACATCTTGGGAATTTTCATCTTCTTTTGCATTATACTGTTTTCAAATTCCTCTATGGTTACTGCAAGGCGAAACAAGCATCGTCAGACACACATTCACTGCTGCCAGGAAATGACACGTTCCTCCGTAATCAGGAAAGTAATTCTTCATAGCCTTCGAATCACCTCCAACAAGAGTGTGAGCTTAACCATCCTGAATAGATCCAAAACAAGTACAGGCTGAAGACATGTAAATATAGTTGATCTTTGCTAGGACCTACTGTATCAAATAAAGACAGCAACTATACTGGAGGTACTTGTTAAGCAACAACAAGTCTAGCAAACTGGCTAGCTAGCTACTGTACATAGAACTGACGTTAGCAAGGATCTTAGATCATTTAAGATCTTTTAAAGCCAGACTGTTCAAATACCAGGATTAGTAATCTAGCTAAATACCCTGGTATTACATGGTAACGTTAAGCCTGGCTAGCCGGAGGCACTAGTCTGATACACAAATAATGAATTAGCTAGCTACCTAGAAGCCAACATTCATTCTGGACAGGTACAACACTAACATTGTTATTCAGTTCGCTATCTTGGGTAGCAGTATATGTGTGCAAAACATGTAAATTGACAAGCATTTTTCTATAACTAAAATGTATATCTTAATGCCTTTCAGATATTTCCTAACGTATCATTGTCCTAGTGTATAACACAGCTAGCAAGCTATACTTATGCTAGGTAGGAAGCTGTCTCAGATGGCTACTGTACCTGGCTAGACATCTTTAACTGCAAGACAGCAAAGATCAACTAAGCAACTAAGAAGCGCCGCGTGTAGACAACATGCTACACTTCATTCCGTGTTATTCATCTGGACAAACGTTGTAGTTTCAGTCTCTCACGTTAATGGTGTTGTTGGTAAACAGCCACCACGACCAAGATGCGCGTCTAGGCTAACGTATTTTGCTAACTAGCTATGCTAGCAATGTTGGCTAGCTAACCTAACTAGCGACCAGCTTTCACCGTAAATGACAACTACTTTCTGGAAGGCTATTGTGTATTACAGATACATCTCACAGAGCAGGTGTGATTAAATAGCTGATAGCACCTAGCTACTGTAGCTAGTTAGCTACCAAAGTCAACTATCGTTAGCACTGTGTTAGCCTAGCTAGCTAGCATTACGAGTTCGCTGTGCTGCTGTCAGATTTGAGGCATCAGTTTTGACAGCAGTTGAGAAACCATTGCTCAGTGTTTGTTATGTCTACCATTAAATTCATTTACGAAATCAGGGAAAACGTCGTAGCGTTTGCAGACAAGCAAGGAAGTGAACTTACCTGCAAGGGCAAGGATCTGTGCTTTGCACGGCTGGCCTGTGTAGCCATTCTCTTCAGTTCTGTCAACCAAATACACCTTCTGATTATCAAAATCTGTTTTGTGCAGTGGTCTGAAATCTTTCACATTTGAAACGGGCAAAGCGTAGCACATATCGTCTTCCAAGAACCTAACGAAAGCATACATTATTTCTCTTTGGTCCTGCACTTTGGATATGGTTGACAGTTTTACCTCATAAGTATAAAAAAAATATATATAAACACAAAAGGGTGAAATGGAATGGGGAGGGTTTCGGAACTCGGCTGCTCTAGCCTGATGCACAACACTTCAACGCGCCTCACAAGACCTTAGCAATAGATTAATAATAACCAGCAATGTTAATAAATGGACTTTTAGCGATTTACATAAAATAGACGTATATCAAAAGTGTTGTATTATTGATGAAAACAGGTACAAGTTGCAAAATAACGCTATTATTACAAATACAGAAAGTAACTAATCCAGCAAGCAATAAGGCCACACAAACTAAAACTTTACAACATCAACAAAAAGAATTAAGATGACATGCTTCCCCCATGTATTATCTGACTAATAATATTCAGATATAATATAAACATTTTGAATTTCAACGTCAATAAGTGTATGATTGGAGATATTAATCAAAGAAAGTTTTCTGAGGGAAAATCAGAAACTTCTAAAATATTCTACCCCTCTTTCAGATTCCTCCATAAAACCACAGTTGAAGACCTTTTCTAACCAACTGTCATAAATATTACCTCCCATTTAATTTCACCTGTCTCCCTCTCTCCCTAGATGCTGCTGAATGGAACCAAGGGGCAGAGAGAGAGAGACATAAGGAGGAAGAGACGAGAGAGACAGTTGGAAGTGACAGTTAACGGCAGTTGATTACCCTGCCCTGACTGATCTCACTGAAGGAGCTCACGAGGGGGCTCGAGCCGCTCCTCGAGCATCTCCTCTCCTCATCCTGGTGTCTCGCGGTGGACAGCTGATCCCATATCTCTGACAGTAAGGAACTATTTCGCTAGCTAGTCGCTATAGTGACACAACGGGATGGATTTCTCCTCTCTTGTTATCCTAATGGAGAGCAGCGGAGTCGATAAAAACACTAACAGCCTCGTTCAGCTTCTCCCGCCGTAATTGAAAAGTAACTGATGTAGAACTCCGCGTGCCTCTATTCTCCCGTGTCATTTTCATCTCTGGACTCCAATCAGGCATGAGGCATTGAGGCGTATGCTGGCTTCCTTTCAAACCAATAGAGATGTAGTATTTGCCAAGTATAGGGAGAGATGTATGATAACTGCTGTGTAATATATTTATAATTTTCTCATCTTCTGCTGTGTAATTTGTATTTCTTTCGAAATTCTCATTAGACAGTCTGAGGATCAAACAAGTATGTATAACCAGACCCCCATTCAAACCAACACACAGGGGTAAACACGCCAAGTTATCGAGTGTCACTTGTACTAAGTAAGTCTCAGGGCCATACAGACAAGTCACAACTCCAGAGGGATTTAATAAAACAAGTGAGAAAGAACAGTGGAGATTTCAGCAGCTTCGCAAGTAGGATGAAGGATTACAGCTAACCTAATCTAGTGTTCGATGGCTGTGCTGTCCAGTTTAAATCCATCTGCCACTTGAAGACGCCTCCGCTCCCTGTCCCAAGAGTCTGGACCGGGGCTTAACCCCGAGCTTTAACCCCGAGCACAAACTCACTACTACGAGACGTACACCTGGCAGACCGTCGCAAAACCATAACCCTTGTGCTGCCTTCGGGTCACATGACTCGAACAACGAACCATCGTTGTGTTGCGACAATTTTACCCAATCCAAAAACAAATAAAAAGCATTTTCCTTTAACCGTCGCGATGTGGGGGGTCTGAGACAGCCCGACAGTTAAAAGAAAATGCTTCACTTTGTTTTTGTATGTGGTAAAGTTGTTGCAATACGACGGTGGGTCAGAATGACCCAAAGACAACACAAGGGTTAACCTGGTGTCGAGTACGAACCATCGTTAGCAACACACAGGACTAGTTACTCAGATGTGTCAAACAACACGACTGTCACATCCAAACGCAATATGATATAAATTAAGTCAAAATATATTTTAAGAGTTTTTCAAAACTCATTTAAAAAGAAGAATAAACTAATCCCATATCTCTCCAAGGGTAGCTGTGTGTGTGTGTGTGTATGTGCGTGTGTGTGTGTGTGTGTGTGTGTGGTGTGTGTACTCGGTCACGACTGGCAGTGGCCAGACATCATGTCCTGCCAATTAGCTCCACACCGCCTCCCTCATCTATCTTTATTGGTCATCCATTAGCTGGGATTAACAGCAGACACGGCATAATAGCAGAGATGATGCCTCTGATGGAATCAGACGGGACGACATACGTGCTCTCGCTGTGCCTGGAATCAGAACAGGCTGGAGGGGCCGCCTCGAAACAGGAGGGGATTTTCTGTGTGTGTGTGTCTCTCTGTGTGTGTCTCTGTGTGTGTGTGTCTCTCTCTGTGTGTGTGTGTGTGTCTCTCTGTGTGTGTCTCTGTGTGTGTGTGTCTCTCTCTGTGTGTGTGTCTCTCTGTGTGATGGGATTGTTGACAAGGACTGAAGATTCATTTTTGGTTTTTTTTAAACGTCTGTGGTAATAGGGAAGCATTAGGGTTGGTGTTTAGGCAGCCAATCAAAACAGTGCACCTGTGCCTGCGATGGACAGATGCTGTCACAGGTGTGTGTGTGTGTGCGTGATGGAGGCTGGCTGGGGCCCACGCCAGCAGCCTGTCCAGCAGAAGGCCTGAGCCTGGATCTGCCAGGTGGAGAGAGGCTGCAGGGGCAGAAACAACAATAGAAATATCCGGAACATACCTCAGGATTAACACCCGGTACAAAGAAACCTCACCGGTGACAATCCAAGATGGATGATGTGTCACCGTGGGAATGTTCTGGTCGTTTCCAGTGCGGTCGAATGTCCGAAATGTGTCGTCTGTTAGAAGCTAAGGGTGTGTGTGTGTGTGTGTGTGTGTGTTGGTTGAGGCGGCTGGTGTTGATGGGGTTGAGAGCGAGGGTGTGTGTGTGTGTGTGTGTGTGTGTGTGTGTGTGTGTGTGTGTGTGTGTGTGTGTTGGTTGAGGCGGCTGGTGTTGATGGGGTTGAGAGCGAGGGTGGTCATGATGTTAATTATCTCCTCATGAATGACTAATTAGCCAGAAGTAAACCGCTTGCCAATTAAAGAAAGCGATAGGCCGTGGAATGAGCAGAGACAAACCGAACAGGCAGAGGGACATCCATTACTAATGTGGCTTCGTCCCAAAGACAGTCTTACTGGGACTGTCACAGCGCGTGACAGAGCAGGGGACACAACTTTATTGTCTGGCTCCCTCAGTACTCATTTTGAGGGGTATTGTCGCTGGCCATGCGTATTGTCGCTAGCCATGCGTATTGTCGCTGGCCATGCGTATTGTCGCTGTGTACAGTGCCTTCTCTTGAGTCTCTCACACACCAGAGACACGGTCATCTTCTGCTTGAAGAATATAGCCCCCGCCACCAAAAATACTGATCCTGTTTCAGAGAGCTGGTTGGATTAGTTCTTTGGGCCTCTCTCTCTCTCTCTCTCTCTCCCTCCTCCTCTCTCTCTCTCTCTCTCTCTCTCTCTCAGTAAGGGGATTATTGACTGGTGTGAGGGTCGCTGATTATCGTGGAGTCGCTGGGCCAGTTATGAACCTGACCTGAGGAAAAACGAGATTTGACAAAGTGAAGGGTTGTGGGAGGAGACTTGCAAGACTGAAGACAACAGGGACCGCAGCTGTCTTCGGACAGAAGTGTGACAAATAACCGGCGACCCCAAGGTCTTCCAGAACCTTCCGTCCAGGTGTCCTGAGACAGGTGGAATTCCTTCATCCAACGTATGTCACATGTTCATGTCCACTATGCGCCTGTAAGCCAGCTCAACTCCTGGCTGCCCGGGAATACACCTTTAATGATTACTCTCTAACCCTCCATCATCGCTGACAGACACACACACACACACACACACACACACACACACACACACACACACACACACACACACACTCACACACTCACACACACACACACACACACACCCACACACACACTCACACACACACACACACACCACCCTGGTCCAGCTTCAGGGACCAGGACCCCAGGACAGTCTGGATGGCAGGTGCACAGAGTCTGACAGATAGGAGCAGATAAAGCTCTGGCCAGGGACTGGACACAGGACAGGGGGGAGCACACACACACACACACACACACACACACACACACACACACACACTGGGACACAGGACAGGGGGGAGCAAGGGAAGTGTTGCCCAGAGGCTGTTAGCATGCACACACACACACAACACACACGCACATTCACCAAGGACACACAAGGTCAGTCTACTAAGCCTCAGTTTGTTGGAATACCGATCCGCGGATTGATGTTGCCATGGAGACCATACAACCCCCGATGTCATCTAATATTGTAAGTTGTCGTTTGGATGCAGTTATGACTTGGTTTCAACGATGAGTCCCCGTTGTACGATGAAGCAGATCTGCTTATGCCCACTACTGCTGCCGTCTCGGCAAAACAGCCGTGTTTTTATGTTTGTGATGTGAACCCTCCCTGGATCTCCCTCCTAGGAGGATCACACACACTGAGGACGGTGTTTCATGTTGTGAGATGTGACAGAGAGAGAGGGAGAGAGAGAGAGAGAGAGAGAGAGAGACAGAGAGAGAGAGAGAGAGAGAGACGAGATAGAGAGAGAGAGAGAGAGAGAGCGAGAGCGATCGATAGACTATCCTATCGAGATAGAGCCTCTACCCTAGATCTCGCCTATAGCTGCCCTCCTCTCTATCGAGAGAGCAGCGATATAGCCCACATCTAGCTAGCTCTCCCAGCTCCCTCGCTCGCTGTCCCTCTCTCGCTCTCTCGCTCTGCTCTCTCTACCGCTATCTCGCGCTCTTCTCTCCGACACTGCTCGCAGTATCGCTATCTCTCGTTTCCATTTTTACTAAGACACAAGGAGAGCTACTTATGTGTCTGGCAGCCGGACTGACACATGGCTGAGCAGCACGGAGAAGATGAATATTTCATCTGGCTGCCGTGGAAACGTCTGCTTTGATTTCCCCCTGGAGTTTTCTTCTGCGTTGCTTCCTGGTGACCCCTGCAGTGTGCCCGCCCCTTCATGTCGCCCTCGCCTCTTCCCTCCCCAGCCTGCCTCTGCACAGGCCAGCTAGAGGAGCACACACACTGTGTGTGCGTGTGCAGTGTAGCATGTGTGTGTGTGCAGTGTATCATTGTAGTGTGTGTGTGTGTGTGTGTCGGAGGTGCAGTATGGATACGCAGCAGCTAAATCACTGAGACAGTGTGATGTGTTGGTCAGACAGGCTGACAGAGGAAAGGCTCTCGGATGGACAGTGATGTTATGGAGACACCTGGGTCAGCCTCTCCCTCCCAGACAAGGGTCAGGCAGGTAGCCTCCTCTCCTCTCCTCTTCCTCTCCTCTCCCCCTCCCCTCTCTCTCCTTCCCCTCCTCTCTCCCCTCCTTCCCTCCTCTCTCTCCTCTCCTCTTCTCTCCTCTCCTCCTCCCTCTCACTCCTCTCCGTCTCCTCTCCTCGTCCTCTCCCCCTCTCTCCTCTCCTCTCCTCTCTCTCCCCTCTCCTCTCCTCTCCTGCCTCCTCTCCTCCCTCGCTCCTCTCCTCTCCTCTCTCCTCTCCTCTCCTCTCGCTCTCATTCCCCTCGCTCTCTCTCCTCCCCTCTCCCCCTCCTCCCCTCTCCTCGCCCTCCTCTGCCCCTTCTCTCTCTCTCTCCTCGTCCTCTCTCCCTCCTCTCTCCCTCTCCTCTCCTCTCCTCTCCCCCCTCCCCTCCTCTCTCTCCTGCTCCTCTCCTCTCTCCCTCTCCCTCCTCCGCTCAATCGGTCCTCTTCCTCCCTCGGTCCTCTCCTCCTCGTCCTCCTCTCCTCCTCTGCGCTCCGCTCCCCTCTCCTCTCCTCCCCTCCTCTCCTTCCTCTCCTCCGTCATCCTCTCCTCTCCTCCCGTCCTCTCCTCTCCGTCTCCTCTCCTCCCCTCCCCTCCCCGTCCTCTCCTCTCCTCGTCTCTCCTCTCCCTCCCCTCCTCTCCCTTCTCTCGCCTCTCCTCTCCCCTACCCCCTCTCCCCTCCCAGGGCAGGGTGAGCCTGATGACAGGTTAATAAAGTGACCAATCGGCATCCATCAGCCACGGTACCATGTCAACACATTCCAACAGGTAACCATATCACCACTGGGAGATGTATGATAATGAAACATACGCACACACACACACAGAGTGAGTGCAGAAACAGCATTGCTCTCAACTGTTGTTTATCGTGGACTCTGGAGCTTTGTGTGTGATGCAGGCTGGTGTCATGGCCCATTAGAAGCGTTAAATAGGCAGATTTGCCACGCAGGGAGTCATGTTTACGGCCACGCAGGGAGTCATGGTTACGCACACGCAGGGAGTCATGGTTACGGCCGGCATTAGCATTCCAGAGGCTTCAGGGACATTCAACAGACATGTTTTCAATAATGGTTTAAAGATGCATATTCACAATGTCTATACGTATCCCTCCTCCCTCTTCACCCCCCTCTTTGTTTGCACCACATCAAAAAACAATAGCAAGCTCCCCTATAATGAAGGAGAGGGAGATAAAATATGCTAATTCCCAGAGAACGGATATAATTAGGGCCAATAATAGGAAGTGTTGTCTTCACAGCTGCTTCTTTCTACAGAGGCTGATAGTGGTTGGTAATAATGTGTCTCTCTTTATCTCCTCTCTCTAACACGCTAGTCTCTCTCTCCCTCTCCCTCTCCCTCTATCTGTGTCCCTCTCTCTCTCCCTCTCTCTCCCTCTCTCTCTCTCTCCCTCTCTCTCTCTCTCTCGTCTCTCATCTCTCTCTGTCTCTCTCTTCTCGTCTCTCTCTCTCTCTCTGACCTGCTCTCTCTGCTCCTCTCTCTCTCTTCCCTCTCTCCTCGTCCCTCTCTCCTCTCTCTCATCTCCCTCCTCTCTGCTCTCCTCTCTCCTCTCCCTCTCTCTCTCTCTCTCTTACTGCCTTGTGATCTTCTCCTCAGTCAGCCAGCATGGCCGGCCCAGCCAGATAGCTGCTCTCCCTCTCTCTCTCTGTGCTTTCCAGCTGGGCCCGTCCCCAGAGGCCTCAGCACCCCAGCCTGGGGAGGAGGAGTACACACTGTCTGTCTGTCTGTCTGCTGTCTGTCTGTCTGTCGGTCTGTCTGTCTGTCTGTCTGTCTGTCTGTCTGTCTGTCTGTCTGTCTGTCTGTCTGACTGTCCTGTCTGTCTGTCTGTCTGTCTGTCTGTCTGTCTGTCTGTCTGTCTGACTGTCTGTCTGTCTGACTGTCTGACTGTCTGACTGTCTGACTGTCTGTTCTGTCTGTCTGTCTGACTGTCTGTCTGTCTGTCTGTCTGTCTGTGACACCAAAGGAGGAGAGATGTAGGACACACTAATATCAACACATAACCACATGCTGTCTGGAGATAGGGGGGAAGAACTGTGAATCAATGAATCAATTCTCAGACAATAGCTCCTTAGAACTGTCTGGACAGACAATTTTCTCATGATGACCAGTCAAACTTCTTCACTCACATCACAGGTGCTTTAGTTTAGTTTTGTTTGCTTCAACATCAGCCCGACACACAAGTGACTGATTACATCTGGGCAGTAGTGGTGCGGGTAGAGAAGAGAGAGGAGGGAGGAGAGTAGGAGGTGAGGAGAGGAAGAGAGGAGGATAGGAAGGAGAGGAGGAGTGAGGAGAGGAGGAGGTGAGGAGAGGAAGCGAGGAGGAGGTGAGGAGGAGGAGGGCTCGTCTCTCTCCCTCTGTCTCTCTCTGTCTCTCCCTCTCTGTCTCCCTCTCTCTGTCTCCCTCTCTCTCTCTCTCTCTCTCTCTCTCTCTCTCTGTCTCCCTCTCCCTCTCTCTCCCTCTCTCTGTCTCTCTCTCCCTCTCTGTGCTTCTCCATCTCTGTCTCTCTCTCTCTCTCTGTCTCTCCCTCTCTCTCCCTCTCTCTGTCCCTCTCTCTAGTCGTCTCTCTCTCTCTCCTCCTCTCTCCCTCGTCCGGTCTCTCTCGTCATCTCTCTCTCTCTCGTTATCTCTCCCTCTCTCTCCCTCTCTCTCATCTCTGTCTCCCTCTCTCTGTCTCTCTCGTCTGTATGTCTCCAGTGGGCTGAAGGTCAGAGCGGGTCCAGCGTTGCCTGTCCCAGAGAGCAGATGCCTGTGGCTAACATGCTAGATTAGCCCAGCTCCGCGTGTCACACATAAACATCATTCTAATCAACAGATAATACAGCATCTAGACACATCAGACATATGGGCCTCTGTCACCTTCCTGCAGTCCCATCTGCCTCTCCTCCTCCATCCCTCCATCCCTCCGTCACTCCATCCCTCCATCCTCCGTCACTCCATCCCTCCATCTCTCATCCCTCCGTCACTCCTCCTAAATCTCTCCATCATCCTCCGTCACTCCATCCCTCCGTCCGCACTCCCTCATCCCTCCATCCCTCCATCCCAGCAGTTTCCTCCATCCCTCCATCCCTCCATCCCTCCATCCCTCCATCCCTCCCTTCCTCACTCCCTCCATCCCTCCATCCCTCCATCCCAGCAGTTCCCTCCATCCCTCCATCACTCCATCATCCAGCTGCCTGTCTTTCATTTACACTGCTAGAGACGGCACGGCTGAGCCACACATACATAAACACCCACACCCACACCCACACACACCACACACAGTGCACCCACACACACACACACATACACACACAGGCATCCACACATAAACACACACACACACACAACACACACACCACACACACCACACACACACACGCCTACACACCACGGCATCCCCACATACACACACACCCACACACCCACACACACACCACACACCACGCCCCAGCACACCCCACCCCAGCTCACGCCCCACCCACACCTCACACACCCAGGCATCCACACATCCACGAACACCACACGACACACTCACACACACACACACACACGCCCCAGTCATCACACCCTATCACACACACACACCCCGCACACCCACCCCACACCATCCACACACCTTCAATCCACATCATCCCACCTACACTACACACATGCATTCGCATCCCACACATACACACACACCCACGCCACCGCCCACGCCACCACTGCCCACACAACACACCAGAGTCCTCCCCACCTCGACACACTACGCACACTTCATCCCCACGTACACACTCCTCCCACCGCACCTACCACATTCGCTCACTCGACACTTCACTCCCGCACTCGCGCACCATACTCAGCGCCACACCCGCGCCGCTCATCGCCACCCCGACACACACCTCCCACCACACCCCCGCCCCCACACCCACCTCCCATCCGCTTCCTGCCCACCCTCTTCCTCCACACATCCTCTACACATCGCTCTACTTACCCACTTCATCCACAGGCTCTCCACACACTCCCCACACACATGCATACGGTATACCCCCACACACACACACTCCATTGCAGACACAACACAGTTTCGTTGATCATCAACACGATCTGATTGTAAAGTGATATATAATTAAACTAATTGATAAGCATTAATTGTAATGAGATCAGGTTGGAGCTAAACAAACACATTAGCCAGATTTGATGTCTTCATGAACATGTTAACACTGCCACTCAGACTCTAGACAACCATCTGTGTGTGTTCGTGTGTGCCAGAGTGGTGTGTGTGTGTGTGTGTGCCAGAGTGTGTGTGTGTGTGTGTGTGCCAGAGTGTGTGTGTGTGTGTGCCAGAGTGTGTGTGCGTGTGCCAGAGTGTGTGTGTGTGTGTGCCAGAGTGGTGTGTGTGTGTGTGTGCCAGAGTGTGGTGTGTGTGCGTGTGTGCCAGAGTGTGTGTGTGTGTGTGCCAGAGTGTGTGTGTGTGCGTGTGTGCCAGTAGTGTGTGTGTGTGTGTGTGTGCCAGAGTGTGTGTGTGTGCATAGTGTGTTGTGTGTTTTTTTGCGTTGTAAGAGAGCATGAGTGCCTGTGTTTGGATGAGAGTGTGTGTTTGGATGAGAGTGTGTGTTTGGATGAGAGTGTGTGTTTGGATGAGATGTGTGTGTTTGGGATGAGTGCCTGTGTTGGATGAGAGTGTGTGTGTTTGGATGAGTGCTGTGTTTAGATGAGAGTGTGTGTTTGGTGCGAAGTGTGTGTTTGGCTGCGCGTGTGTGTTTTCAGATGCGCTGTGTGTGTTTGGCTGCATGCGTGTTGTTCGATGATGGCCCGTGTGTGTTTGGATGACGCAGTGTGTGTTTGGATGAGCGTGTGTGTTTGGTGAGTGCCTGTGTTTGGATTGAGAGTGGTGTGTTTGGCTGAGTGCCTGTGTTTGGATGAGAGTGTGTGTTTGGATGAGAGTGTGTGTTTGGATGAGAGTGTGTGTTTGGATGAGGTGTGTGTGTTTTGGATGAGAGTGTGTTTGTGTGAACAGAAGCATCTCTGATGTAGCTCCAGTCATCCAGTAGGACAGACAGCCGTCAGTCTGCTCATGGATACTTTGATCCTGAATCATTTAGAGAACACTCTTCCCTATTCAGCACCGTCCTATACCTGCCAGAACCCCTGTACCCTCCTGCACCCTGCACCCTGTACCCTGCACCCTGCAAACCCTACACCCCTGCCCCTAACCCTACAACCCTGCACCCTACACCCTGCACCCTGTACCCCCTGCCCCTGCCACCCTATCCCCTATACCTCCACCCTACAAACCCTGCACCCTTCATACACCCTGTACCCTGTCCAACTGCACCTACACCCTATCCCCTCTAACATCCTATACCCTACACCCTCCAACCTACCCCCCCCCTCCCTACACCCTACAACCCAGACCCCTACAACCCTGACCACCTGCCCACCCTACACCCTACACCCTACCCCCCTACCCCTTCCGCCCTACCACCTATACACCCCTGCACCCACACCCTACACCCCTTCACCTGCACCCTACAGTTTTAACCACTAGCTATACCCCACCCAGTGTAAGCAGTTGTAATGTTAGTTGCGAAGGAGCTGGAATTGTCTTTTTGTAGAGCCCTGGCAGTTGGTGTCGAGTCTGTTGATACTGTTTATGGTGGCATTGGTGTTGGTGTTGATGTTTTTGTTGTTGCGGTGGTGATGTTGATGTTTGTTGTTGTGGGGTGATGTTTGATGTTTTGTTGTTGTTGTGGTGATGTTTTGATGTTTGTGTTTGTTTGATGTGTTCAAACACAGGAAGATGGGACTCACCAGGGTTTGGTGATGGCAGAAGGTCCCGGTTCGTCCTCTGTTTGCTGTCAGAGAGAATAGACGAGAGAGAGAAGAGGTTGATACAGGAGAGACTCGTTGTACGACCACACTCACGATAAACAAGACAAA
>CAEFZP010002269.1:50000-94708 GCA_903064625.1 Mallotus villosus | reverse complement strand
AGAGAAAGACAAGAATAAAGAAAAAGAAAGACGAAAGAGTAGAAAGAGGAAGAGAAAGAGGAGAGCAATACAGACTGCAAAGACGAGAGATAGGAAGAGATAACGCCATCCAGACTCACGCACGCCATCCCGTAACTCTCACCTCTAACTCCTCCCTCCCTCCCCTCCCTCTCTCCATCCCCTCTTCCCTCCTCACTCGCTCTCCCCCATCTCCCTCCTATCAGTCCATCAGCTCTGCTCTATGTTTCTACCCAGAGTAGGAAGGGCCAGCAAAACAACCTCAACACAACGTCACACACAACATCAACACATCGTCAACACAACGTCAACACAACGTCACACACATCGTCAACACAACATCAACACACTGTCAAGACATCGTCAATACAACATCACACACAACGTCAACACAACGTCGCTCACAACGTCAACACAACGCGTCACACACTAACTCACACACACATACGTCCCGCCTCCTACTCTGTAACTGAAGGCTTCTGTTATTGCTAAATAATTACACTCAGTCAACGAGTGCCAGGCTAGCGCGCACACACACACACACACACACATACTCTTCCTTCTCTCTCCCCCTGGCATCCAACACCCTTATCTCACCCAGTCCAACAAGGCTGGGTCTAGCTACCCGGGGGGGAGGGGGAGGGAGATGAGACCAGGCGCTGTATGGAGGATGTGCACTGTAAACAGGAAGTGCTCTGTGAACAGGAAGTGCTCTGTGAACAGGAAGTGCTCTGTGAACAGCCCGCCTTCCTGCCCCATTCCTCAGATAAGGAACATCTTATTAGTCATGTTCACACAGGGAAACATTGTGGAGCTGTGTAGGGAACACACACACACACACAGCACTGTGTAGGGAACACACACACACACAGCACTGTGTAGGGAACACACACACACACACACAGCACTGTGTAGGGAACACACACACACAGCACTGTGTAGGGAACACACACACACAGCACTGTGTAGGGAACACACACACACACACACAGCACTGTGTAGGGAACACACACACACACAGCACTGTGTAGGGAACACACACACACACACAGCACTGTGTAGGGAACACACACACACACAGCACTGTGTAGGGAACACACACACACACACAGCACTGTGAAGTCCAGCAGCTGCGTGCTTCCAAAGTGTTTCCAGGCATGGCTTTGACTGAACCAATGTTTACACAGAACACAGATGAAGATGTAGCAGCAGATTGTCTCAGTGTAAGGAGAAGAGGAGGAGTCTGGTGATGCCTTCTACAACAGGAAGCAGTCTAGGGGTTTTTTCCGGGAACAGGAACACAGGCGACATGGTCCAATCAAAACAACAACAGCATAATTAGACAGTTACCAATCACCAAGAGGAAGTGAGTGAGCATGTCTGTCTGGGGTGGACACTTCTATACATGTACCTCTCCTCCTCTCTCCTCCACCTCCTCCTCTCTCCTCCTCCTCTCTCCTCCACACTCCTCCTCTCTCCTCATATCTCTCTCCTCCTCCTCTCTCTCATGTACTCTCTCCACCTCCTCACCCTCCTCCTCCTCCTCCTCTCTCCACCTCCTCCTCCTCCTCCTCTCTCCACCCTCCTCCTCCTCCTCCTCTCTCCTCATGTACCTTCCTCCTCCTCCTCCCCTCTCTCTCAGGACAGAAGAGCTGGTGCTAGTGTAGTTCCTGTGCGCCCTACTACTGAGGTCTGGAGAAAACCACTGACATGAGGAGAGGAGCGGGGGGGGGTCACAGCTGGGGGTTAGTCCCAAAATAACACCGCCTTGGTTAGGGGCGGGACTTCCTCCAGAGCCAAGGTCAAACTAGTCACTGGACGTCACTCCAGCTCATCCACAGAGGAAAGGGGAGAGAGGGGCGGGGGGAGAGGGAGAGGGAGAGGGGAGAGGGAGAGGGAGAGGGAGAGGGAGAGGGAGAGGGAGAGGAGAGGGAGAGGGAGAGCGGAGAGGGAGAGGGAGAGGGAGAGGGAGAGGGAGAGGGAGAGGGAGAGGGAGAGGGAGAGGGAGAGGGGAGAGGGAGAGGGAGAGGGAGAGGGAGAGGAGCACTGAAGTCTCGGGAGGAATGCTGGACAGGGGAAGTGGTCCGTGTGTGTGCAGTGTAACACGTAAACTAATCTTCTGAGAGGAATGTACAAAGAGCTGTCTGCCATGGCATGAGGGGTGAGGGGGGCACAGGGGGAGAGGTGTGTGTGAGAGTGTGTGTGTGTGTGTGTGTGTGGTGTGTGTGTGTGTGTGTGGTGTGTGTGTGTGTGTGTGTGGTGTGTGTGTGTGTGTGTGTGTGTGTGTGTGTGTGTGTGTGTGAGAGAAAGAGAGACAGAGAGAGTGTGTGTATGTGTGTGTCATAGTGGCCAGGTCACCAGTGATGGGAGGAGCAGGACTGATGTCTTGTTTGGGACACGTTTTATCCCAACAAAACTCAGTCTCAAAGGATCCAATCAGAGATCAGAAAGCCCTATAAGATGCGATCTATATTCCCTGAGGGCTGGTGTTTCTACACCACACCCCTGATCCCAGGCCAAGTCTAAGAGCAGAACCTACCAGTAAACAAGCTCTTCAGAACTGGCTACTCATCACTGAAACCTCTATCCAGATAAGAAAAGTGCTCTATGTCACAAAAGTGTTGATAGGAAGGGAGGGGAGGAGAGAGAGGAGGAAGGGAGGGGAGGGGAGGGAGAGGGGGAAGGGAGGAGGAAGGGAGGAGGAAGGGAGGAGGAAGGGAGGAGGAAGGGGGTAGGATGAAGGGTGTGGTGTGTGGAGGGGAGGGAGAGGAGGAAGGGAGGAGGAAGGGAGGAGGAAGGGGGTAGGATGGAGGGGGTGTGTTGGAGGGGATGGAGGGAGAGGGGGAAGGGAGGAGGAAGGGAGTAGGATGAAGGGTGTGTGTTGGAGGGGGGGAGGGGAGGGGAAGGGAGGAGGGAAGGGGGTTGGTAGGATGAAGGGTGTGTGTTGGAGTCCTCTCTCCCTCCTCCTGAGCTCCAGCATGACTGAGCTGATCACGGCGGGTGTGTGGTGTGGTGTGTGTGTGGTGTGTGTGTGTGTGTGGGTGTGTGTGTGTATGTGGTGATGTGTGTGTGTGGTGTGTGAGTGTGGTGTGTGTGTGTGTGTGTGTGTGTGTGTATGTGTGTGTGTGTGTGTGTGTGTGTGTGTGGTGTGTGTGTGTATGTGTGTGTGTGTGTGTGTGTGTGTGTATGTGTGTGTGTGTGTGTGTGTGTGTGTGTGTGTGTGTGTGTGTGTGTGGTGTGTGTGTGTGTGTGTGGTGTGTGTGTGTGTGTGTGGGTGTGTGTTGTGGCGTGTGTGTTGTGGGGTGTGTGTTGTGTTACAGCAGCTACAGTGTTGCTCTGCTAGTCTAAGTCTGTCTCGAGGGGGGGTGAAGCCAGACCCCCCCAGTGGAGATTAGGGTGTCACACCATGCTATCGTCAGGTCGTCTGGGAGGATTACTGTCCAGACCACCTGCTACCCCACAACACTGGGGAAGGCACACACATAGATACACACATGCACACATGTTCTGTGTATGTGGGTGGACACACACACACTATCACTACTGTCTTGTGTTCATATAATACATGATATACAAAAGATCACATCTTACGGAAGCTTTTCACACTTGCACTTAAAAACCTGGTGAGGCAAGGTATGAACATATAACATCATCATCATCATCATCATCATCATCACAAACACCCGTCACAGTATCAGCTCACTGACACACTCCTCTCACCCTGAAACATGCTGCTATCAAACAAGATTCACTAGCCCCGCCTCATTCACACTCCCTCTTCCATCATCACACACTAGTACACTCCTCACACATGTACAGTCATCACACACTAGTACACTCCTCACACATGTACAGTCATCACACACTAGTACACTCCTCACACATGTACAGTCATCACACACTACTCTGGTCATGTACACAGCTGCTCCAGTAGAACAAGGAGGTCACTGACCACATGCAGAGTTCAGTTACGGTCAAACAATCATCTGCTCTCAGCTCTGAGACTGGACACTGCCTGTATGGGGGAGGGGGCGGGTGCCTAGAAGTGTGTGTGTGTGCGTGTGTAAGTGTGTATCTGTATGTTTAGAAGTGTCTATGTGTGTGGGGGTAAGTGTGTGTGGGGGTAAGTTTGTGTGTGTTTGAGGCTAATCTCAACTAAAAGAAAGGCTTCAGGAAGACGTGTGATCAGCAAAAGGCTGGTCTGGAAGGGCTGTGATTGGACGCAGCGTGAGCTGGGAGGGCTGTGATTGGACGCAGCGTGAGCTGGGAGGGCTGTGATTGGACACAGCGTGAGCTGGGAGGGCTGCGATTGGACACAGCGTGAGCTGGGAGGGCTGTGATTGGACGCAGCGTGAGAGGATTGACTGAAAGCTGCTGGAGGTCATTAAGGTCAGAAAAGTGATCATCCCTAGTTACATACACACATGTGTATGTATTACACATATGCACGCACACACACACACGCACACAAACACTAACCAGTAACCCTCCCCCCCCCACCCTAGCTCCCCTGCTGGGCCTGGCCAGCCAGACAATACTGTGGGGTCGACACACACACACACACACACACACGAGACGGTCAGCCTTGACCGCGGAGGGAAGACTTTGTTTAAGCTCCTACAGAGCTGCACGGTACCACAGCCACTAGTCTGTACACGGTAACAATCAACACCACAAGCTCATCAGAACACACACACACACACACACACACACACACACACACACACACACACAGAACACCACTACTGGCTGCTTAGGAGACTGAATACTACCACTTCTGCAGATTGTTACAAGTCTTTCTAGGTTTTCAGGTCTTTGCCACACCCTGATATTGTCTGCTCACACTGAAGATCAACTCATATGCTTCATAAACACATTTTGTGCTCTTTTAGAAAACTTGCTTTAAGGTTATCTAAAAAATATGTTTATAAAACATAATGTACAAAATACAAGTACTACGTGTTCAAATTCCTTCTGGATATAACTTGAGGCAGTCAGACAAAGAGAATGTTCTATATTCAAAGTATGTGCCCACTCTGGAGGGTTCCTATTGGCGGAGAGAACGGAACTCAACAGGTGTATAAGCCGTATAAGCAGGTGTGTTGACGCAGCTGGAAGCTGATTGGTTCCCTCGGCAGGTCCGTCACACCTGACGGCCGCGCTCTTACAGCTGGACAGTAAACAGTCCCAGAGTGGCGACATACTCAAACATAAACAGTACGAGTTGACCGGTAGGCTACCGTAAAGAAGGCTGCCGAAGGGCAGTAGTAAGACAAGACTTCAATATTTAAACTTTGACTTACTCCTACTTCGTTCTTGCTTGGATAAGCCGCAACTCTTCCTCCCTTTACGGGCATCCTGCTGGTTTGAAGTTGTTCAACAGTCGCTTTATGGTTTGCAGTAAAAACAAGTGTCTTCTAGCGCGTTGAACCTCCCTGGTCTTCGCGACGCGCCTTAGTTTATGGAATGAAACATGTCTTTTTACATCGGCGCTGAAATACTTCCTCGGAGGCGGTGGCAGTTCCCCCTACGTTCGAGTTCCTTTAAAAATGTTGTCTGTGATACGTGGAGAGCCAAAACATTCTTACCCTCAAACCCACTGTGAGCGAGCGAGCCTACCGTCTAAACGCGGGGGAGGCTGTGGCGGGGCTTATTTGCACATACATGTTGCTAGGCGTTAGCGAACATATCGTGTTACTGAAAAGTGAATAATTTCACTAATACATCTGAATATTCCAATACAAGGACATATTTAAACAAATTTGCACTGTTCATGTTTTTCTCGCCCCCCTCTGCCGGAATGGACTAGTCCGGATTGGGAACATTGATTTACTGTTCTCTGAAAGTTGTTCAGTAAACAAACACGCATTTTCTCCTCACAGGATCTATTCACTGAGAACTCTGGCAGGAGAAACACAACCGTTTCTATCAATAGAAAAAGGTGTTTGTAAACTGTTGGTACATTGTTCCCTGTCCCAGAAAGTAACAGACACAAAAGTATTTCCTGCTATTGTATTCTGACCATACTAAAACATACTCAACTCTGACAGAGGAACTTATTGAAGGATCTTTTTAATAAATGTCTGCCCTCCTCTGGACCAGCAGAACAGGAAGCGTATCTTTGTCTATTCTCACTGGATACACTGTGAGGAGTATTATATTAGATATAACTCTCTACAGCTATACTGTGTAATATGCTCCCATCGATTTGGTTTCAAAACATCTCAAACTTAAAGAAGCCTAGAGCCTTCTGACTCCAGGACTGAACGCACACACACACACACACACACACACACACACACACACACACACACACACACGCACACACACACATCTGAACGCACACACACACATCTGAATGCACACACACATCTGAACGCACACACACACACATCTGAACGCACTCACACACATCTGAACGCACTCACACACATCTGAACGCACTCACACACATCTGAACGCACACACACACATCTGAACGCACTCACACACATCTGAACGCACACACACACATCTGGTTCCTGTCCCAGAAAGAATCTGCACCTAAATAGCTCTCATATCCATCTCTGCTTCAGATGATGAGAAACACCACCAACACCAGTGTCCTAGATAAGAGCGACAGCAGAACATCTAAATGATTTAATGTCAGGGACACTAACAGCAGCCATGCGTGATGTTGCTGCTCCTCCGTCATTGAAGCAGCGGAGAAGAGCCCAGGAAGCTCGCACACACCTAACACACTCTCACACACACAGAGAGAGAGAAAGAGAGAGACAGAGAGAGAGGGAGAGGGAGAGGAGAGAGGGAGGGAGGAGAGGGAGGGAGCGGAGGGGAGGGAAGGGAGAGGAGGGAGGGAGGAAGGGATGGCGAGGGAGGGCAGGGAGAGAGAGAGAGAGGAGAGAGGGAGGGAGGGAGACGCGAGGCGGAGGAGACACACCCTGGGGATCGGGAAGCAGCTAGGTGAGGAGAGGCGAGGGACGTAGGGCGGGCAGCGTGCCAGGGACATAATGAGAGCTCGTTTCCTTAGAGAAGCCCCGAGAGTCTATGGTCGTCGCGACGCAGGGAGACGGGGAAGAGTACGATGAGAGCCCACGGGAGAAGCAGAGCAGAGCAGAGGTATAGACGCGGAGAGACGGAGGGCTGGAGAGAGAGCTACGGAAGAGGAGGGCGAGGATACGGAGGAGTGAGAGCGAGGGACGGCTAGGGCAGTGGAGAGGAAGCGACGACCGAGCGACCGAGCGTAGATGACATTCTAGACGACGACGAGAGATGAGAGAGGCGCAAAGATGAGTGGTAGCAGAGAGAGCTGAGAGCAACTGGACCGACGATCAAGAGTCTCTTCGCAACGCAGCACACGGCAAAAGTAGACTGAGGAAGGCTGACAGAGACGGGCAGGGCAGGGTAGCTGAGATCGAGTGAGCACACAGGACGACGAGGGACCGGGTACGCACGGGAGGAGCGTCACCCCGAACTCGTAGAGGGAAGCGGCGCGCGCAGGAAGGGGAGGGAGGAGTAATACTAGCGGAGGGAGAGGAGGCGGAGGGAGGAGGAGTAGGTTCGCGTTGAGGGACGGGAGCGGAGGAGAGGAGGAGAGCGGAGAGGGAGGATGGGAGTAGGAGGAGATGGAGAGAGCGAGAGAAGAGAGAGAGGGAGGAGGAGGGAGGACGGAGGAGGGAGAGAGAGAGAGAGAGAGGAAGAGAGGAGCGTCGAGAGGAGAGAGATCGAGAGAAGGATGCGAGCGCGAGAGTAGAGGAGAGAGGGAGAGAGGACTTGGGAGAGGAGAGAGAGAGAGCAGGAAGAGGGAGAGAGAAGATAAGAGAGAGGACCAGAGAGCCGATGAGACAGTGGAGAGACGAGAGAGAGAAGAGACAGAGAGGAGGAGAGACAGAGAGGAGCGAGAGGAGAGACGAGAGCGAGAGAGAGAGGAGAGAGAAGGGAGAGGAGAGAGAGAGAGGAGGAGAGCAACATCCACACCAAGTCTCTACAACAATCAGCTGGACTGACAGTTATATTTAAAACATATTTACATTTTATGTCTGTCAAACTAAGTGTGTGTATATGTATACAAATATTATTGATTTACAGCTGTAAATTTAATTTACCGTTAAACTGTGCTGAGGTGGGGAGGGTGCAGTACTCTGACCAGCCACTAGAGGCTCTCAAACATCCAGTATGTTCACAGGTTCTGCAGCTCTGGTAGAGATGAGCTTCATTCTTAAACTGTTTTATACAACTATTTTACACTGCAACTTTTCATTGCAGGTTCTTTAAAGGCCTGCCAAGTTTTTATTTCTGTAGAATATATGACTGCAATGTCTCTGATTAAAGTGTCCAATACCTCTGGTAAACAAATGCTTCAACTTCAACATCCAACTCATTGAGCATCATGAACGGTTATGAATCAAGTTGACACGAGAGAGGGAGGGGTAAAAAACGCTCTGTGTCGAGTATGAAGGAGAGAAGGAGAGGCAGGAGGGGGAGGAGGAGGGGGAGGCAGGAGGGGGAGGAGGGGAGGCAGGAGGGGGGAGGAGGGGAGGCAGGAGGGGGAGCAGGAGGTGGAGGAGAGGGAGCGTGGAGGAGGGGAGGCAGGAGGGCAGGAGGGGAGGCAGGAGGGGGAGGAGGAGGGGGAGGCAGGAGGGGAGGAGGGGAGGCAGGAGGTGGAGGAGGGGAGGCAGGAGGGGGGGGAGGAGGAGGAGGAGGAGGAGGGGAGGCCAGGAGGTGGAGGAGGGAGCAGGAGGGGGGAGCAGGAGGAGGGGAGGCAGGAGGGGCAGGAGGGAGGCAGGAGGGGCAGGAGGGAGGCAGGAGGGGCAGGAGGGGAGGCCAGGAGGGGGACGGCAGGGGCGAGGAGGCGGGATGGACAGGAGGTGGAGGAGGGGTGGAGGACAGGAGTATGCAGGAGGAGGAGAGGAGCGGGAGGCAGGAGGAGGGACGAAGGAGGCGGGGAGGACAGGAGCGGCGCAGGAATGGGACATTGGATACACGGAGTCGAGAGGGGTGGAGGCCAGGAGACGCAGAGGCGGAGGAGGAGGCAGGAGGAGAGCACGGAGCGAGCAGAGGTGGAGGAGGATACGGAGAGTGAGAGAGGGATGGTGAGGCAGGAGGGATGGAGGAGGGAGACGCAGGAGGGCAGGCCAGGGGAGGAACAGGAGGAGGGAGAGGTAGGGGCGCACGCACGGTTCAACGCGCGGAGGAGGGAGAAGGAGCGGGAACGGAGCAGGCTAGGAGGGGAGGAGCGAGGGGGAGGATGGAGGGGGAGGGCAAGGAGGTGAGGAGGAGGGAGTGAGGCAGAGGGGGAGGAGCAGGAGGGGAGGCAGGAGGGGAAAGGAGGAGGAGGAGGGGAAGCGAGGGGAGGACAGGAGGGGAGGAGGGAGGCAGGAGGGGCGGAGGTGAGGAGGAGCGGAGGAGAAGGAGGAGTGGAGGAGGGCGTAGGAGGAGCAGGAGAGAGTGAGTGGGAGCCAGAGTGTTAGGAGCAGGAGGGGAGGCCGGAGGTGCAGGCAGGGAGGCAGGAGGTGCAGGAGGAAGGGAGGCAGGAGAGGAGGAGGCAGGAGCGAGGATGGTGGAGGAGGGGATCGGCAGGCAGTCCAGGAGGGGAGGAGGGGAGGCAGGAGGGGACGGAACGGAGGGGAGGAGGAGGAGGCGAGGAGAGGAGGGAGGCGGAGGGGAGAGGAGGGGAGCGGAGCGGGAGGAGCAGGAGGGGAGGAGGGGAGGCAGGAGTGGCGGAGGGGAGCGCAGGAGAGGAGGGGAGCAGGAGGGGAGGAGGGAAGGCAGGAGGGGGAGCGAGGGGAGGCAGAGGCGGAGGCAGGAGGGGAGAGGGAGCGAGGAGGGGGAGGAGGAGCGGAGGAGCAGGCAGGAGGTGGGAGGAGGAGGTGCAGACAGGAGGTGGAGGAGGGGAGCAGAGAGGGAGGCAGCGAGGGGAGGAGGGGAGAAGTGCAGAGAGGAGGAGGCGAGCAAGGGGAGGAGGAGAGGCAGGCAGGAGAGGAGGAGAGGAGCAGGCAGGAGCGCGGCAGGAGGGGAGGCAGGCAGGGGGAGGAGGGGAGGCAGGAGGTGGAGGAGGGGACGGACAGGAGGGGAGGAGGGGAGGCAGGCAGGGACGAGCACGATCGAGAGGAGGGGAGGCAGGAGGGGTAGGAGGATGGGCGAGGAGGAACGAGGGAGCGATGGAGCGGGGAGGAGGAGAGGACGGAGAGGAGCGGGAGAGAGGGGACGGCAGGAGGGAACGTGATGGGGAGGAGGAGGGGGAGGAGGAGTGCGGGATGCAGGAGGGGGAGGAGGGGAGGGAGCAGTGAGGGAGGAGACCAGGAGCGGGAGGATAGGAGGGGAGGAGGAGAGGAGGAGGAGGAGGGGAGGCCCAGGAGGTGGAGGAGGGAGGCAGGAGGGGAGGAGCAGGAGGGGAGGCAGGAGGGCAGGAGAGGGGAGGCACGGAGGGGCAGGAGGGAGGCAGGAGGGTGCAGGAGGGGAGGTCAGGAGGGGAGTGAGAGGAGAGAGAGGGGAGCAGGAGAGGAGGGAGGCAGGAGAGCAGGAGGGGGAGGCAGGAGGGGCAGGAGGAGGAGGCAGGAGGGCAGGAGGGGAAGGCAGGGTGGAGGAGGTGGAGGCCGGAGGTGGAGGAGGGAGGCAGGCGAGGAGGAGGGAGGCAGAGAGTGGAGGAGGGGAGGCAGAGCAGGAGGGGGAGGAGGGGAGGCAGGAGAGAGAGGAGGGGGAGAGGAGCAGGCAGGAGGGGAGGAGGGGAGGCAGGAGGTGGAGGAGGGGCAGAGGGGGAGAGGGAGGAGGAGGGGGGAAGGGGGAGGAGGGGAGGCAGGAGGTGGAGGAGGGGAGGCAGGAGGGGAGGCGAGGCAGGAGAGGAGGGGAGGCAGGAGGGAGGAGGAGGGGGAGGAGGAGCAGGCAGGAGGGGGAGAGGAGCAGGCAGGAGGTGGAGGAGGGGAGGCAGGAGGGGAGGCAGGAGGGGGAGGAGGGAGGCAGGAGGGGAGGAGGAGGGGGAGGAGGAGCAGGCAGGAGGGGGAGGAGGAGCAGGCAGGAGGGGAGGAGGGGAGAGGAGGGGATAGGAGGGGAGGAGGAGGTGTGAGGAGGGGAGGGGAGGAGAGGCGGAGGGGGAGGAGGGAGGCAGGAGGGGGAGGAGGGGAGGCAGGCGGTGAGGAGGAGGGGGAGGAGGAGGTGGAGGCAGGAGGTGGAGGAGGGGAGAAGGAGGGGCAGGAGGGGAGGAGGAGGGGGAGGAGAGGGGGAGGCAGGAGGAGGGGGAGGAGGAGGTGGAGGAAGGGGAGGAGGAGGGGGAGGAGGAGGAGTGGAGGAGGAGGAGGTGGATGGAAGGAGGGGCAGGAGGGGAGGCAGGAGGGGAGGAGGGGTTGTGCGTATCTGGGTGAGGCAGGTTGTGTGTGTCCCTGGGTGAGGCAGGGGGTTGTACCTGGGTGAGGCAGGGTGTGGTGTAGCTGGATGAGGCAGGGTGTGTGTGTAGCGGGTGAGGCAGGGTGTGTGTGTAGTGGGTTGAGGCAGGGTGTGTGTGTACCGGGTGAGGCAGGGTGTGTGTGTAGCGGGTGAGGCAGGGTGTGTGTGTACTGGATGAGGCAGGGGTGGTTCTGATGTCCTGTAAGGAAGCGTCTGAAGGTCTGAGGTCGGGCCAGCGACACGTCTGACTGGTACGGACTCCCTGTGACGGAACAGCCGTGTTAGCCTCATCACACACTGCTTACTTGATTATGGCTGCTTGCTTACACACACTCTCACTCACACACTCACGCTCACTCACACACTCTCACGCTCACTCACACACTCTCACGCTCACTCACACACTCTCACGCTCACTCACACTCTCACACTCTCACGCTCACTCACTCACTCACTCACTAACACACTCTCTCAAACTCTCACTCACACAAAACGCCTCATCCCAGCACCAGATCAATACACACAAACATCAGCGTAAATCTCATCACAGAGTCTTCATTCACGGTCCTGTCAACCTGCCGTGAGTGCATGTGCGTGCGCGTGTGTGTGTGTGTGAAGTTAAGAGATGGCAATCTACAACAGGAAGTTGGCTTCTACTTTACATTATACAACAGGAAGTTGACAACTAAATCTGATCCAGACTACAATGCCAGAGTTTACATCTAAAAACACCAAAAACCAACACACAACCAGCCCACAAAAACACACACACAGCACACAACACACACAAACAGCCCAAACACACAAACACAGCAAAAAAACATAAAACAGAAATCAACACAACACAGCCACTCAAAAACACACAACCAAGCCCAACACAACACAAACCCAGACCCAACACACAAAACACCAGCCCTCACACACACACACACCAGCCCTCACACACACACACACACACACAACCACACAGCCCACACACACACACACCAGACATCACACACACACACCAGCACACACACACACCAGCACACACACACACCAGCCCTCACACACACACCAGCCACATCACACACACACAACAGCAACACACACACACCAGCCCAACACAACAACAAACCACAACCACCCACACACAACACCAGCCCTCACACACAACACCAGCCCTCACACACACACACCAGCCCTCACACACACACACAGCCCACACACAACACACACCAGCCCCACACACACACACCCAGCCCTCACACACACACACCAGCCCTCACACACACACACCAGCCCTCACCACACACACCAGCCCTCACACACACACACAGCCCGTCACACACACACACCCAGCCCTCACACACAAACACACACAGCCCTACAACACACACACAAGCAATAAACACAACACACAACAGCATAGAACACACACAACAACACAGCCCAAAACAACACAAAAAACACAGCCCATCAAACACACACAACCAGCCCATCAAAAACCACACACCAGCCCTCACACACACACACCAGACCTCACACACACACACACACACACACACACACAGCCTCACACACACCAGCCCTCACACACACACACCAGCCCACACACACACACACCAGCCCTCACACACACACACACCAGCCTCACACACACACACCAGCCCTCACACACACAAACCAGCCCTCACACACACACACACCACACCAGCCTTACACACACAAACTGTATCCTGCAGCCTGTTACAAACAGCAGAACCACACGCAGAGCAGACACACACCAGACACTCCCCACTCCGGCCCTGCTGTCCCTCCACAGATGTAATCCATGCGTGTGTGTCTCTGCAGTGGCCACGCCCCTTCCTCCAGCTGACCTCCAGCCCCTCCTCTCACTGCAGCACTCTCTTCACACCCTTTAACCACGCCCCTTCCTCCAGCTGACCTCCAGCCCCTCCTCTCACTGCAGCACTCTCTTCACACCCTTTAACCAGCCCCTTCCTCCAGCTGACCTCCAGCCCTCCTCTCACTGCAGCACTCTCTTCACATCCTTTAACCACGCCCCTTCCTCCAGCTGACCTCCAGCCCCTCCTCTCACTGCAGCACTCTCTTCACACCCTTTAACCAGGCCTGTGGGTATTTAGCTGGATTTCCAGTACACCTAAGGACTTCCTGGGTTAGTAATAAGGACTCCTGTGTTATTAATAGTTCCACTGAGGCCAGGTGGTCTGAACTCGTGCTTCAGTATGGGAACCCCACCAGTCAAGGTCAAACAGGTGTGTGTGTGGTGTGTGTGTGTGTGTGTGTGTGGGTGTGTGTGTGGTGTGTGTGCGTGTGTGTGTGTGTGTGTGGGTGTGTGTGTGTGTGTGTGTGTGTGTGTGTGTGTGTGTGTGTGTGCGTGTGTGTGTGTGTGTGTGTGTGTGCGTGTGCGTGTATGATTATGGGTGGAGGGAGAGGCAACATGCTGAGGAAGCCAAACAGACCCGACCACTGCACTGCGCCTGGCAGAGAGAGGAAAGAGAGAGAGGAGAGAGGATGAGAGAGGGAGAGATGAGGGAGAGGATGAGGGAGAGAGAGATGAGATACAGAAGGAGAGAGAGAGAGATGAGGGAGAGAGAGATGAGAGATACAGAAGAGGAGAGAGAGATGAGGGAGAGAGAGATGAGAGAGGGAGAGATGAGGGAGAGAGAGATGAGATACAGAAGGAGAGAGAGATGAGGGAGAGAGAGATGAGATACAGAAGAGAGAGAGAGAGGAGGGAGAGAGAGATGAGAGAGGGAGAGATGAGGGAGAGAGAGATGAGATACAGAAGGAGAGAGAGATGAGGAGAGAGAGAGATGAGATACAGAAGGAGAGAGAGATGAGAGAGAGGGGGAAAGAGAGATGAGAAAGAGAGAGATGAGAGATGAGAGAGAGGTATCATGGAATATACATTTCTGGCCAAATCTCATGGACCTTACTCTCTGTCTCCCTGTCCCAACCCTTCTTTCTCTCTCTCCCTCCCTCAACATCTCTCTCTCTCTCTCTCTCTCTCTTGGCTGTGGTCCACTATATTGGGAGGGTTTTGGAGGTATTTATATCACTACCTTGGTTATCTCCATATTGGACGTGTTTAAAGTACCTCAGCATATCTAATACACACTTCAGAAATCTGAAAGTTCACACTCTTAGCATTTGCTTTGGAGAAACTGAACTGTATTTTCCACTATTACAGTCACATTTGTAGTGTAAATAACAAGGCTTTGGTTATGTAAGCATGTGTTGTGCGTGTTCTGCAGACACTCTGGGAGTGTGTGTTTCTGGGAGTGTGCGGGTGTTTCTGGGAGGTGTGTGGGTGTTGGAAGGCGAGTGGTGTGGGTGGGTTTCATGGGAGTGGGGTGGTTTCGGGAGTGTGGTGTGGGTGGAGGGACTGGGGAGGGTGTGGGTGTCGGGAGGGTGTGGTGGTTTCTGGGAGGGTGGGGTGGTTAGGGGAGTGTGTGTGTGTGTGTCGGGAGAGCGTGGTGGGTATGGGAGGTGTGGGTGGTTGATGGGAGTGTGGTGTGGTTTAAGGGAGTGTGTGTGTGTGTTTCTGGGAGTGTGTGGTGTGTTTCTGGGAGTGTGTGGTGTGGTTCTGGGAGTGTGTGTGTGTTTCTGGGAGTGTGTGTGTGTTTACTGGGAGTGTGTGTGTGTTTCTGGGAGTGTGTGTGTGTTTATGGGAGTGTGTGTGTGTTTCTGGGAGTGTGTGTGTGGTAATTATGGTGTAGCTGTGGGTGCTGGGGGCACCTCCTCCATCTGGCCCGCTAATTAACACGACTGCATGTGCCTCACACACACACACACACACACACACTTTCACACACTCTCTCACAACACTGATGTCAGTGTTGGATCGTCAGCTGACGTGGGCGTGTACCTCTGCCTGGGCGGAGCCAACATGCTGCTGACCTGCTCACTGCCTTGCTCATCTACACCCTCATTAAGAACCTGCTAATGACACAGGGGAGGGGGAGGGAGGGGAGGGGAGGGAGGAGGGAGGAGGGGAGGAGGAGGAGGGGAGGAGGGGAGGAGGGAGGAGGGGGAGGAGGGGAGGAGGGGAGGAGGGGAGGAGGGGAGGAGGGGAGGAGGGGAGGAGGGGAGGGAGGGATGAGGGAGGGAGGGAGGGGAGGGAGGGAGGAGGGGAGGGGAGGAGGGAGGAGGGGAGGAGGGGAGGAGGGGAGGGAGGGATGAGGGAGGGAGGGAGGAGGGGAGGGAGGGAGGGAGGACAAGGAAGAAGACAGGAAGATGTACGGTGAGATTAAAGGGCAGAAATGATGAAGGGAGAGAAGAGTGAAGAGAGAAAAACAAGGTGACCCTCTCCTCTCCTTCTCTCTGGAGGGTTGAAGAGCAGGAGAATCACAATATCACCCAATGTTCACCTTGCTCTGTGTATGTGTGTTCTGGGTACATAAAATATGTCAAGATAGCAATATCTGTAGGGTGTGCATGCATGCCACCTGTGTGTGTGTGTGGTGTGTGGTGTGTGTGTGGTGTGTGTGTGTGGTGTGTGTGTGTGTATCGGACTTCTCACACCACAGGTTTTGAAAAAGTGACAGAAAAGCAGAAAATGTGTCTGTGTGTGTCAGCGTGTGTGTGGGGGAGGGCAGGTGAGAAGGTCACATGACCATATCCAAAGCAAGGTCAGACACACACCATGCACACCACACACACACCATGCACACCCACACAACACCATGCACACCACACAAACACCATGCACACCACACACCATGCACACCACACAAACACAACATGCACACCACACACACACCATGCACACACACACACACCATGCACACCACACACACACCATGCACACCACACACACACCATGCACACCACACACACACCATGCACACCACATACACACCATGCACACCACACACACACCATGCACACCACACACACACCATGCACACACACACCATGCACACCACACACACACACCACACACACACCATGCACACAACACACCATGCACACACACACCAGCACACCATGTTCATGTGATCAGTAACATAGAGCTGCAGTAAACACAGAGCTGCAGTGACAGTGAGTAGAAAACACGTGTTCTGTTGTGAAGCAAAGTGCAGACTGGTGTGTGGTATGGTGATGTGCTGCAGACATCTCACATAATGTACTTGTAATTTATTAACAATATAACAATATTCACCCATGCATTATTATAGGACGGCGAACTGCGTAACTCCCTAGCATCCTGCTAGGCTAGTGGCTAGCTTAACATAATCATTTGCTATCCACTAGTAGTGACCACTATTACCCAACTTGTATCCTAGTTATCCTGCCCGACCATAATGTGTGTAGACTATAACTTAGCTTGAAATGTATATCTATCACAATAGCCGTAGGTTAGGCTATTAAGCATATGATTTTATACATACTTTTCCCCTCCCTGGTGCCCCTCCCTGCTAACACACCTCCCTGGTGCCCCTCCCTGGTGCCCCTCCCTGCTAACACACCTCCCTGGTGCCCTCCCTGGTGCCCACACCTGCTAACACACCTCCTGGTGCCCCTCCCTGCTAACACACCTCCCTGGTGCCCCTCCTGGTGCCCCACCCTGCTAACACACCTCCCTGGTGCCCCTCCCCTGCTAAACACACCTCCCTGGTGCCCCTCCCTGGTGCCCCTCCCTGGTGCCCCACCCTGCTAACACACCTCCTGGTGCCCCTCCCTGCTAACACACCTCCCTGGTGCCCCTCCCTGGTGCCCCACCCTGCTAACACACCTCCCTGGTGCCCCACCCTGCTAACACACCTCCCTGGTGCCCCACCCTGCTAACACACCTCCCTGGTGCCCCTGCCTGGTGCCCCACCCTGCTAACACACCTCCCTGGTGCCCCACCCTGCTAACACACCTCCCTGGTGCCCCACCCTGCTAACACACCTCCCATGGTGCCCCACCCTGCTAACACACCTCCCTGGTGCCCCTCCCTGGTGCCCCTCCCTCGACAACACAACAGAACCAGACTCTCGCTACAGAGAACATCCATTATTCAAGCTCTCATCAAACATCCAGCCATGCAAATAAGATCGTCTGACTATTAGCCTAGCCTAGCGTTAGCATAAAGGTAGCTTAGCAGGTAGCGACCCTAATAGTCCTCTGAGTTAGGATCACTCTGCCTGGATCCTCTGAGTTAGGATCACTCTGCCTGGATCCTATCTGACACTTGGATGTGCCTGCTGGGCGAGTCAGACAGGCTCTTAAAATAGTCCTGGTTCCCTGCAGACCAGCTTCTCACATCGATGCAGCAGTAACACTGTCTTGTTCAGCCGTACATTCATTATGAATATTTAAATGATCTTTCGCAAAGATTTTGATTACGCCTCATTATTCAGAGTTGCATCTCAGCTGTCAGATGTAATCATTAATCAATGTCTTAAATTGTGGCTGAATGATACTCACAATGTGTGTGGGATGTGTGTGTGTGTGTATAGAATGTTTACAAGTTTGTGTATGTGTGTACGCATGTGTGAATTGAGTCTGTATGTGTGTGTTGCCCCAGGGGTGTGTGTTGCCCCAGGGGTGTGGTGTGGTCTGGTGTGCGTTGCCCCAGGGGTGTGTGTGTTGCCCCAGAGGTGTGTGTCTGTGTCTGTGTCTGTGTGCGTGTGTGTTGCCCCAGGGGTGTGTGTGTAGGGCAGGAAGTGGGTAAAGAGAGAGAGAGTGTGTATCTCGGGGGTCGTTCGTCCACACGTCCAGTCTGATCAATACTGGGACATTCATCTGGCAGAGTGCTCTCATAACCCCCACACACACACAAAACACACACATGCACACACACACAAACACACACATGCACAGACACACAAACACACACATTCACACACACACAAACACACACATGCACACACACACAAACACACACCCTCGTCAAGCCAGCTTCTCTCATACATGTTCTCTAAAGCCTCCACTGCCCTGACCCCCACAACACCTCCACAACACCCTGCTACAGACCACCTCCACAACACCCTGCTACAGACCAGACCACCTCCCCAAACACCCTGCTACAGGCCACCTCCACAACACCCTGCTACAGACCACCTCCACAACACCCTGCTACAGACCACCTCCACAACACCCTGCTACAGGCCAGACCACCTCCACAACACCCTGCTACAGGCCAGACCACCTCCACAACACCCTGCTACAGACCAGACCACCTCCCCAACACCCTGCTACAGACCACCTCCACAACACCCTGCTACAGACCACCTCCACAACACCCTGCTACAGACCACCTCCACAACACCCTGCTACAGACCAGACCACCTCCACAACACCCTGCTACAGACCACCTCCACAAACACCCTGCTACAGACCACTCCACAACACCCTGCTACAGACCAGACCACCTCCCCAACACCCTGCTACAGACCACCTCCACAACACCCTGCTACAGACCACCTCCACAACACCCTGCTACAGACCAGACCACCTCCCCAACACCCTGCTACAGGCCACCTCCACCAACACCCTGCTACAGACCACCTCCACAACACCCTGCTACAGACCACCTCCACAACACCCTGCTACAGACCACCTCCACAACACCCTGCTACAGACCACCTCCACAAACACCCTGCTACAGACCACCTCCACAACAGCCTGCTACAGGCCAGACCACCTCCACAACACCCTGCTACAGACCACCTCCACAACACCCTGCTACAGACTACCTCCACAACACCCTGCTACAGACCACCTCCACAACACCCTGCTACAGACCACCTCCACAACACCCTGCTACAGACCACCTCCACAACACCCTGCTACAGACCACCTCCACAACACCCTGCTACAGACCACCTCCACAACACCCTGCTACAGACCACCTCCCCAACACCCTGCTACAGGCCACCTCCACAACACCCTGCTACAGACCACCTCCACAACACCCTGCTACAGACCACCTCCACAACATCCTGCTACAGACCACCTCCACAACACCCTGCTACAGACCACCTCCACAACACCCTGCTACAGACCACCTCCACAACACCCTGCTACAGACCACCTCCACAACACCCTGCTACAGACCACCTCCACAACACCCTGCTACAGGCCAGACCACCTCCACAACACCCTGCTACAGACCAGACCACCTCCCCAACACCCTGCTACAGACCACCTCCACAACACCCTGCTACAGACCACCTCCACAACACCCTGCTACAGACCACCTCCACAACACCCTGCTACAGACCAGACCACCTCCACAACACCCTGCTACAGACCACCTCCACAACACCCTGCTACAGACCACCTCCACAACACCCTGCTACAGACCACCTCCCCAACACCCTGCTACAGGCCACCTCCACAACACCCTGCTACAGACCACCTCCACAACACCCTGCTACAGACTACCTCCACAACACCCTGCTACAGACCACCTCCACAACACCCTGCTACAGACTACCTCCACAACACCCTGCTACAGACCACCTCCACAACACCCTGCTACAGACCACCTCCACAACACCCTGCTACAGGCCAGACCACCTCCACAACACCCTGCTACAGACCACCTCCACAACACCCTGCTACAGACCACCTCCACAACATCCTGCTACAGGCCAGCCCTTCAGTCTGTTAACATCATTACAGCAGAGGAAGAGTTTGTGTGACACTCAGGTGAGGTCAGAGAAGCAGGCTGAGAGAGGGGGAGGGGGAGAGAGGGGGGAGAGAGGGGGAGGGTGAGAGAGTAGGGAGAGAGAGGGAGAGAGGGAGAGAGGGAGAGGAGGAAAGACAGCAAAGCTACAAAACAAATCCCTGGCAGCTCTGCACTCCTCTGCCGACGCCCAACAGTGAATCTAATACTGCTCCGCTCCCTGGACACATCCATCCATCACACAGACACATGCACACACACACACACACACAGTACCTAAGGAAGGCATGCAGGCAGACGTACATACCTGAGTGTGGCTGACACACACACACACTCAAGTTGTCGCTGAGCACAGTCTGAAGGAGCATGGTGTCATGGAGGACGGCTCCTGTCTGTCTGCAGGCCAGCTCTCCTGCAGCTCTACAACCACACACACTCAGGACTCCAAGTGCTCTCTCTTTCTCTCTCCTTTTTCTCCCCTCTCCCTCTCTTTCTTGCTGTTGCTCTCACCCACACGCACACACACACACACACCCCTGGGGGGCTGTCAATATCAGTACAGCATCCCTTCATCTCTCTGTGACACAGAGTGACACCTTTAGCTGCTCACACGCAAACACACTCTATCTGTCCTGTGTGAAGATAGAACCAAATCTTACACACACACTCTATCTGTCCTGTGTGAAGATAGAACCAAACCTTACACACACACTTCAACCCTGAACCCTTACATAACCCAGAGACCCCACTACCACCACAACCTTGGCAACGCACACAAACACACTCATGCACAGAAGTACTGCTGTAAGTCTACTATCATCAACTCCCTCTCCACACAGACACCTCACCCAGCACCTGGAGTAACACACAGACACACACACACACACAGCACCTGGAGCAACACACACACACACACACAGCACCTGGAGCAACACACACACACACACAGCACCTGGATCAACACACACACACACACACAGCCCCGCTCCCCAGGTGGGGAGGGGCAGCAGTGAGGTCTCCTCTGAGCTCTACCTTGCCCTCGGTCCAGCAGAAGCAGATGTTGCTGGAGGATTCGAGGAGGTCCGAGATGAAGGACACGATCCCCCAGACGCATTCTGGCAGCAACAACACACCAGGAGGAGAGAGGAGAGGAGAAGAGAGGAGGAAGAGAGGAGAAGGGAGACAGAAAGAGGGAGAGAGAGAGACAGAAAGAGGGGAGAGAGAGAGAGAGAGGAGAGAGGAGAGAGGTGGGTTCCCAGAGAGGTGCGCTCAGAGTGAGAGTGTCAGGCAGACTGAGAGAGAGGAGGGAGAGGCAGAGAGAGGAGGGAGAGGCAGAGAGAGGAGGGGGAGAGGCAGAGAGAGGAGGGAGAGGCAGAGAGAGAGGAGGGAGAGGCAGAGAGAGGAGAGAGGCAGAGGGAGAGCGAGGAGGAGAGAGGGAGGAGAGAGGGAGGGAGAGGAGGGAGAGGGAGAGCGAGGAGGAGAGAGGGGAGGAGGAGGAGAGGGAGGGAGAGGCAGAGAGAGAGAGAGAGGCAGAGGGAGAGCGAGGAGGAGAGAGGGAGGAGAGCGAGGACTCATGCTGCTGCTGCAGGACACCTCTAAGCACACACACTGTGATGTGTGTGTATGTGTGTGTGTGTATGTGTGTGTATATGTGTGTATGTGTGTGTGGTATAACACCATGGCACACGTTGACAAAGACAACATGTCCAGGTCCAGTCCATGAACACGCTGCCTAGCAAGCTGCCCTAACCCCTAACCCTATGAACACGCTGCCTAGCAACCTGCCCTAACCCTATGAACACGCTGCCTAGCAACCTGCCCTAACCCTATGAACACGCTGCCTAGCAACCTGCCCTAACCCTATGAACACGCTGCCTAGCAACCTGCCCTAACCCTATGAACACGCTGCCTAGCAACCTGCCCTAACCCTAACCCTATGAACACGCTGCCTAGCAAGCTGCCCTAACCCTAACCCTATGAACACGCTGCCTAGCAAGCTGCCCTAACCCTAACCCTATGAACACGCTGCCTAGCAAGCTGCCCTAACCCTAACCCTATGAACACGCTGCCTAGCAACCTGCCCTAACCCTAACCCTATGAACACGCTGCCTAGCAAGCTGCCCTAACCCTAACCCTATGAACACGCTGCCTAGCAACCTGCCCTAACCCTAACCCTATGAACACGCTGCCTAGCAACCTGCCCTAACCCTAACCCTATGAACAAGCTGCCTCCTACACATCTAACCCCTAGAGAAACCACCCCTCCCCACACACACAGTGTGTGTGTGTGTGTGTGTGTGTGTGTGTGTGTGTGTGTGTGTGTCTTATCCAGGCAGTAAAGTGCGTGCTAATTAAATTGTTTCTCACATCAAATTGAATCCCCAAGACCCGAAGAAAACATCTTTTACGTTTTACGCAACAGAAACATCTGGCTAGTAAACATATTTTAGGTAAAATAAATTCACTACCGAGTTCTCTTATTCGTTACAGTTGTGTTAGTTAGGAGGATGTATAGCATGAAGTATACATTGCTAATCCTCAATAACAATAGATGGTTATAATATGAAGAAACTCTCCAAAGAGCTTGAATATGTGTGACATAATATTCTCCAATATTCTAGTTTCCTGCAGTAAACACAGACCCTTACCCCCACCCAGACACACCTACCCACCCACACACACCCAGACACACCCACCCACCCACACACACATCCAGACACACCCACCCACCCAGACACATCCAGACACACCCACCCACCCACACACATCCAGAACACCCCACCCAGACACATCCAGACACACCCACCCAGACACATCCAGACACACCCACCCACCCAGACACATCCAGACACACCCACCCACCCAGACACATCCAGACACACCCACCCACCCAGACACATCCAGACACACCCACCCACTCAGACACATCCAGACACACCCACCCACCCAGACACATCCAGACACACCCACCCAGTCAGACACATCCAGACACATCCAGACACATCCAGACACATCCAGACACACCCACCCACTCAGACACATCCAGACACACCCACCCAGACACATCCAGACACACACCCACCCAGACACATCCAGACACACCCACCCAGACACATCCAGACACACCCACCCAGCACACATCCAGACACACCCACCCAGACACATCCAGACACACCCACCCAGACACATCCAGACACACCCACCCACCCAGACACATCCAGACACACCCCACCCCACCCAGACACACCCACCCACCCAGACACATCCATGACACACCCACCCACCCAGACACATCCAGACACATCCAGACACACCCACCCAGACACATCCAGACACATCCAGACACACCCACCCAGACACATCCAGACACACCCACCCAGACACATCCAGACACACCCACCCACCCAGACACATCCAGACACATCCAGACACACCCACCCAGACACATCCAGACACATCCAGACACACCCACCCACCCAGACACATCCAGACACACCCACCCAGACACATCCAGACACACCCACCCAGACACATCCAGACACACCCAGCTACCCAGACACATCCAGACACATCCAGACACACCCACCCACCCAGACACATCCAGACACACCCACCCACCCAGACACATCCAGACCCACCCACCCACCCAGACACATCCAGACACACCCACCCAGACACATCCAGACACACCCACCCACCCAGACACACCCACCCACCCAGACACATCCAGACACACACCCACCCAGACACATCCAGCCAGCCACACACATACACACACATGACTTTACCCCACCCGACCACACACACATCTTGAATTTCATGAGCACACACACATTCTCTCTTACCAACTCATGGATGCTCACACATGCTACACACACGCTACACACACGCTACACACACGCTACACACACGCTACACACACGCTAAACACACGCTACCCACACGACACCCTCCAGAGTCTCACCCTGTGTTCTTCCAGAGTCTGCGTGGCGGAGGCATCAGATGCCTCTTGTTGAGGGGAGCCACTCCCACAGCAGCCTGCAAGATGGTCATGAACTTCTTATACTTCATCCTGATGCTCAACAACACAAACTACTGGCTGATAAAACTACAACTCCCAGCTGCTCCCAGTGGACTAGGCTACCCTCCAACACACACTACTGGCTGATAAAACTACAACTCCCAGCTGCTCCTGCTGCTCAACAATACACACTACTGGATGCTAAAACTACAACTCCCAGCTGCTCCCAGTGGACCAGGCTACCCTCCAAGACTCAGAGGTTCTCCGGCCACACAGAGCACCAGACCTCCTTCCAGCCAGGCAGGGATGATGCTCTGCTTCAGGGCAGGAGGGACAGAAAGCCTGAATCTTGTTGATCTTTGTGTTGCTGTTGCGTAAGCAGACCTGCTGGGTTAGGGTCAGGGATGGGGATGGGCTTCCTGCAGGGCAGACAGGGATCATAGCACTAAGCCCCGTGTACTTAATGCTGCTGCTATCTGTCATCTGGAGGCTTAGTACGGCCTCGCACACACACTCACAACACAACGGTAAAAAAAAGTTGACTATTGTTCTGACACACACAGCTGTCCATATCACACACACACACGATACAGCAGGAACATATCTGGTTCATGACTCGACTACCAGAACTAGACCACCAGAACTGGACTACCAGAACTAGACAGACTACCAGAACTATAATAACAGAACTAGAATATGGTGTGTTCTGGTAGTTCCATGAGAGACTCATGTTACCTGGTCTAGCCAGGTCCAGGGGGGGCCAGTCTTCCTATGAGCAGGTTACAGGAGGGGCCAGTCTTCCTATGAGCAGGTTACAGGAGGAGCCAGTCTTCCTATGAGCAGGTTACAGGAGGAGCCAGTCTTCCTATGAGCAGGTTACAGGAGGAGCCAGTCTTCCTATGAGCAGGTTACAGGAGGGGCCAGTCTTCCTATGAGCAGGTTACAGGAGGAGCCAGTCTTCCTATGAGCAGGTTACAGGAGGGGCCAGTCTTCCTATGAGCAGGTTACAGGAGGAGCCAGTCTCCCTATGAGCAGGTTACAGGAGGAGCCAGTCTTCCTATGAGCAGGTTACAGGAGGAGCCAGTCTTCCTATGAGCAGGTTACAGGAGGGGCCAGTCTTCCTATGAGCAGGTTACGAGATGAGCAGGGGGAGGAAGAGCGAGTAGAGAGGGGAGGGTCATCGTTGCATCATACAACTTAAAGCTTTGCTCCACCAGAGAATCCTTCATGCAGTGCGTCCAGGACTGTGGGAGTCATACAGGAGTCAGGGTGACCATGCACATATTAAAACTTGCCGACACGAAAGGTCAAACTGTGCAGAGCTTCATTTACATTCTACAAGGGCATTACAGACAGTCAATAATTGCATTACATTCTGCTCAGTTCAAATCAATAATATCCAAAACATACACGAAGATAAAAAACACCTTTACGTTGCCATCAGCAAGGCACACTAGGGTCTGCAGGGTCTAAGGTCAGATACCACTCTGACATGGAAAAGGAATTCAGCAAGTCATCACAGGACGGTGGCCATTTTGGGGGCACAAGATAAAGAAGCACACCTGCAACTCATTACAGGACGGCGGCCATTTAGGGGCAAGAGAAGTCAGCCTTCTTAACAAGTCTGGCCGTTCTTTCTGCCTCATGATTGATGGATACTAAAGCAGAGTTCTGTCATAGTCGCTAACGTTTGCATCAATATGCGCCAGCGCCCACCGAACTACCGATGAGATAGGAGATCTCAGCAGGCATATATCTGCATAAAGGACCATGAGGTCGAGGATTCAGCTCATCCTTTCCTACACCAACAGTTATTATACAGCAGGGTAATTAAACATTCAAATACTGTTTAAGAATAAAGCAGGCAGTTTCATAGTTAAGGGTGAATGCAGAATATTAAAATAAGAATATTCTACCCAGAGAGCAGCTCCTCCTGTAGGGCAGGACAGCCTGGTGGATCTAACATCTCTCCTCCTCTCTCCTCCTCGTCTCCTCCTCATCTCCTCCTCTCTCCTCTCTCTGCATCTCTCCTCTCCTCCTCTCATCTCCTCTCATCTCTCCTCCTCTCTCCTCCTCATCTCTCCTCTCTCCCTCATCTCTCCTCATGTTCCTCCTCTCTCCTAATCTCTCCTCCTCTCTCCTCTACAACATTTATCAGTTTAACAACTTTACCAGCTGATCTGCTCGCTGGCATCTGATAAACGGTGTTGCCCTTTACAACAAACTGCCGCTCTGCGCGCTCAGCTGAAGAGGGTTAGGGTTAAAGGGTTCAGCTGAAGAGAAGCATGTTCCTCCCTTCACACCTCCAGACGCCCCTGTCTGTTAGAGGACCCAGACATGGTGGGTAAGCGATGGTGAGCTCCTTGTTTTGTGTTTCACTATTAAAATCACTTTAGGAGAAGAGGTTTAAAAGAAGCTAGCTGTTTCAGCAGCAGGGGTCTTCACTGGGCTGGTTAGCATCAGACATGCGCTCAGTGGTCTCGGCCATAAAAGTTAGATTTTTAATAATTAATGATAAGAAATGAATTAATGACCTCATTCATTATTAATATGTAAGAGAATCAATATTTAACGCTTGACACTTTAAATGTTTTTAGTCACAAGAAGGATGAGGAAGTGGTCCTTTTACCAGAGCACCATCTTGGTGGATACCTCAGATGAAGATCAATGATTCCTAGTTGTCAAAGATGTGGGTCAGAATAACCCCTCTAGAACCAGAATAACTCCTCTAGAACCAGAATAACTCCTCTAGAACCAGAATAACCACCCTAGAACCAGAATAACTTCTCTAGAACCAGAATAACCCTCTAGAACCAGAATAACCCCTCTAGAACCAGAATAACCCCTCTAGAACCAGAATAACTTCTCTAGAACCAGAATAACTCCTCTAGAACCAGAATAACCCCTCTAGAACCAGAATAACTCCTCTAGAACCAGAATAACCCCTCTAGAACCAGAATAACCCCCCTAGAACCAGAATAACTCCTCTAGAACCAGTATAACTCCTCTAGAACCAGAATAACCCCTCTAGAACCAGAATAACTCCTCTAGAACCAGAATAACCCCCCTATAACCAGAATAACTCCTCTAGAACCAGAATAACCCCTCTAGAACCAGAATAACCCCCCTAGAACCAGAATAACCCCTCTAGAACCAGAATAACCCCTCTAGAACCAGAATAACCCCTCTAGAACCAGAATAACTCCTCTAGAACCAGAATAACCCCTCTAGAACCAATCAGCAGTCCCTGCCCTCAGCCCTCCTCCCCTCCTTCTGGTAAAGGACAACATGAGGAGCAGCTCCAGTGATTCAGCTTCTAGAAACACTACCTGCTGTATACGTGTGTGTGTGCGTGAGCTCCTGTTTACTATGCCAGTCACAGGGACGGGAGGGTGCAGTCTCAGGATGTAGGTGTATCTGTCAGCTGATCGATATCGTGCGACACCGCCCTGCCACTGATGTAACACCTCCCTATAACACACACACACACACACCACACACACACACACACCACACACACACACACCACACACACACAACACACACACACCACACACACACACACACACCACACACCACACACACACACACACACACACCACACACCACACACACCAACACACACACACACCACACACACACACACACACCACACACACACACACACACACCACACACCACACACACACACACACACACACACACACACACCACACACACCACACACACACTCACACCACACACACCACACACAGACACCACACACAGACACCACACACACACACCACACACACACACACCACACACACACACACACCACACACACAACGCACACACACACATCTCCTCACCTCCCTGTCTCTTCATCTCCTTCTCTCCTCATCCCCTCTACTCATCTCCCTTCTTGTCTCCTTATCACCTTATCTCCAAATCAAATTGTATTTGAATAGCCCTTTTTACAAGCAGTGTCACAGAGGGTTTCACATACACCCATAGAACTGCCCCTCAACCAACCTAAAACCTCAAGGAAGGAAAGGAAAAACTCCCAGTACAACTCATTGAGATAAAATCCTTATTCCCTGCCTTATCTACCCTGATCTCCCTGTCTCCTTATCTCCTATCTCCTTATTCCCTGTCTCCTATCTCCTTATCTCCTTGTCTCCTTATCTCCTGTCTCCTTATCTCCCGTCCCTATCTTCACCTTATCCCCGTCCCTATCTCCTTGTCCTATCCCTTGTCTCCTTGGCTGTATCTCTGTCCCCCTCCCTCTCTGTATCTGACAGTGATAATGTTGTGCTGCAAGACAGAGGTGATATTTCACTGGGGGAAGTCTGCAGGATAAAGAAGTAGAAGCAGAGAAGAGAGAGAGAGAGAGAGAGAGAGAGAGAGAGAAAAAGAGAGAAAAGAGAGAGAAGAGAGAGAAAAAAGAGAGAGAGAAGAGAGAAAAAAAGAGAGAGAGAGAAGAGAGAAACAAAAGAGAGAGAGATCGCACGCTATCCAAACCTCTATCTAGAGCTATCTCCTAGCTCTATCTCTCTCTAGCTCTCTCTCTCTCTATCTCTCATCTCTCACCCTCTCTCTCTCATCTCTCTCCTCTCTCTCCTCTCTCTCCATCTCTACACGTATCTCTACAGATGGATCTTCCTTGCGTTTACCTTCCTCTTGAATAGCTGTTTCAGATTAGTGCTACAGAGGGTGAGTCTCTGTTATAGCTTGTGTGTGTGTCCCTCCATGTCATCTCTTCTCCAGATCAACATCTCTCATCACAGACAAGCACACACACACACACACACACACACACATACACACACACAATCCCCTAGGCTCATAAATAAGTAAGCCCGTCCAGTGACAGTGCACGGTGCAGTGTGTGTCAGATCCCTGGTTCTCATTCAGACAGTCTAAACGTTGCCCCCGGCTACCAGACCTTCATCTCTTCTGCTCCAAATTGCTGCCCGGCCTTGAGAGACACCACACAAAACACACACGCACACACACACAAACACACGCGCACACACACACACGCACACACACAAAGGCGCACAAACACACACGCACACATGCACAGCTGCTTTCATTACACAGGCCTGACTCTCCACCCCTCTGCCTGTGTGTGTGTGTGAGGTTATTATTTGTCTGAACCCACTTTTGCACACTGTGTGTGCGTGTGTGCTATTTGTATGTGTGTTCACGTGTGTGTGTGTTTACCAGCGTGTGTGTTTGATGTGATAACCCCAAGGTCTCCCTCCCCTGATCTCTGACCTCAGGTAGTTTATGGTCAGAAAACACCAGGAGGTGATGTGGCCCAGCTCAGTTACCTATCAGTCAGAAACACCAGGAGGTGATGTGAAAATAAATAACCGAAATCTGAAATGTAGACTGAAATCAGAAAATAATGAATTCTGAAAATAACTGAATTCTGTGCTTGTCTCTACTGGAGAGACTGAATGCTCCTGTGCTTGTCTCGATGAAGTCACTCTTTTCTGAGACTCCAAGCAGGATTCAAACCCTGGTTCGATTCTAGTGTAACTGTAACTGTGGCCATCTCAGCTACAATCTATAGACCTTCCTCCGCCTCACAGCCGCATAAACAGATCAATACATGAACCCAGCAATCAGTCATAACGATTACAGATCAGGAAACAGCTCCTCCTGGTCATCTATCGTCCTCTTTACAGCAGTCAACTCCTTAAGAAATTACTGTCAAAAAGAAATGACCTGCATTATCTTACACTTGTCTGTTGCATTGTTAAGAAACATTTTTACTACTACTGGTTAACTTCCAGCTACATGGAGGTGTTTTTATCATCCACAACTAGCAGAGCCAGAGAGCAGTGATCCCACACCAAGCTGGAGCTCCCTAACCCTAACCCTCCCTAACCCTAACCAGGATTATATGCAGCTCCAGGAGAGTGTCTGATTACTGAGTCATTCTGATCAATCAGTCTCTCTGTGATGAGCACTAACATCTGCTAACACACTGAATCGAAAGTAACTGAGCATTTGGGTTTATCAACAAATAAAGACTTTGTGGCCTCCAGAACTACCTTGCAAAATACTTTGTGGTCTCCACGACTACCTTGCAAGTGCAAACACAACGCTGGATAAAGAACACCAAGACCACTTCGTTGAATAATTTGTCATTCCAAACTAATGTAGCAACAAGCACACCCACAGAAAGGACATTTCACTTTCCCAAAAATAAGGAACAAAAAATGCGTTCCTTTCTTGCATCATTGTACAAACTGTATATTCTACATCATGGGTGGTACTGTGTGAAATTTCCAAAATTTATCCTGCAGGACCGAAGGCCAAGTTTTCCGGTGAGGAATTTAATCTTGGGAGATGACAGAGTTAGCGAAGGCAGAGGGGCTTGGGAAGATTGAGATAAATTGCTTCATTCGCCAGAAATTGAACAGATTAATTTCTCACAGTCGACAGACGCTGCAGTAAAGTCCTCTCCGCTGTGTAAATGTTGATTTTTTGCTCCCAACCTTCCCTGTTTCTCCGTACGGGGAGGAGGGGGGGGCTGGAGGGGAGCTGGAGGAGGAGCTGGAGGAGCTGGAGACTGGAGGAGCTGGAGGAGCTGGAGGAGAGCTGGAGGAGAGCTGGCTGAGTGCAACCTGGTTGGCTTGTTGGCCCTCACAACAACCACGATCAATAAGTTCACCGTAAACAAGGTCTCACTCAAACCACAACCTGCTTCCCACGCTACAAGAAAACACACACCCTCACACACTTAACAGCCATACCAGGACACACACACCCTCACACACTTAACAGCCATACCAGGACACACACACCCTCACACACTTAACAGCCATACCAGGACACACACACCCTCACACACTTAACAGCCATACCAGGACACACACACCCTCACACACTTAACAGCCATACCAGGACACACACACCCTCACACACTTAACAGCCATACCAGGACACACACACCCTCACACACTTAACAGCCATACCAGGACACACACACCCTCACACACTTAACAGCCATACCAGGACACACACACCCTCACACACTTAACAGCCATACCAGGACACACACACCCTCACACACTTAACAGCCATACCAGGACACACACACCCTCACACACTAACAGCCATACCAGGACACACACACCCTCACACACTTAACAGCCATACCAGGACACACACACCCTCACACACTTAACAGCCATACCAGGACACACACACCCTCACACACTTAACAGCCATACCAGGACACACACACCCTCACACACTTAACAGCCATACCAGGACACACACACCCTCACACACTTAACAGCCATACCAGGACACACACACCCTCACACACTAACAGCCATACCAGGACACACACACCCTCACACACTTAACAGCCATACCAGGACACACACACCCTCACACACTTAACAGCCATACCAGGACACACACACCCTCACACACTTAACAGCCATACCAGGACACACACACCCTCACACACTTAACAGCCATACCAGGACACCACACACCCTCACACACTTAACAGCCATACCAGGACACACACACCCTCACACACTTAACAGCCATACCAGGACACACACACCCTCACACACTTAACAGCCATACCAGGACACACACACCCTCACACACTTAACAGCCATACCAGGACACACACACCCTCACACACTTAACAGCCATACCAGGACACACACACCCTCACACACTTAACAGCCATACCAGGACACACACACCCTCACACACCTTCCTCCCCTCTCACTGAGGTTGCATGAACCATAAGGCCCTTCAATCCATAAACAACAATCACTCTGCAAAACAAGCCATATCTGGAACAAGCTCCATCTGTTGCAGTCTGAGTGGTTCATCATCGTTAGGGCCAGTGGCAGGCCAAGGTGAGGTCTGGCCACTGCAGTGTTTTAGGGAGATGCAGGGATGAGGGGTGGGATGCAGGGAGGAGAGGAGGGATGCAGGGAGGAGAGTAGGGATGCAGGGAGGAGAGGAGGGATGCAGGGAGGAGAGGAGGGATGCAGGGAGGAGAGAAGGAGGGATGCAGGGAGGAGAGGAGGAGGGATGCAGGGAGGAGAGTAGGGATGCAGGGAGGAGAGGAGGAGGGATGCAGGGAGGAGAGGAGGGATGCAGGGAGGAGAGGAGGGATGCAGGGAGGAGAGGAGGGATGCAGGGGAGGAGAGGAGGGATGCAGGGAGGAGAGGAGGGATGCAGGGAGGAGAGGAGGGATGCAGGGAGGAGAGGAGGAGGGATGCAGGGAGGAGAGGAGGAGGGATGCAGGGAGGAGGAGGAGGGATGCAGGGAGGAGAGGAGGAGGGATGCAGGGAGGAGAGGAGGGATGCAGGGAGGAGAGGAGGAGGGATGTAGGGAGGAGAGGAGGGATGCAGGGAGGAGAGGAGGAGGGATGCAGGGAGGAGAGGAGGGATGTAGGGAGGAGAGGAGGGATGCAGGGAGGAGAGGAGGGATGCAGGGAGGAGAGGAGGAGGGATGCAGGGAGGAGAGGAGGAGGGATGCAGGGAGGAGAGGAGGGGGGATGCAGGGAGGAGAGGAGGGATGTAGGGAGGAGAGGAGGAGGGATGCAGGGAGGAGAGGAGGAGGGATGCAGGGAGGAGAGGAGGGATGCAGGGAGGAGAGGAGGAGGGATGCAGGGAGGAGGAGGAGGGATGTAGGGAGGAGAGGAGGAGGGATGTAGGGAGGAGAGGAGGAGGGATGCAGGGAGGAGAGGAGGGATGTAGGGAGGAGAGGAGGAGGGATGCAGGGAGGAGAGGAGGAGGGATGCAGGGAGGAGAGGAGGGATGCAGGGAGGAGAGGAGGGATGCAGGGAGGAGAGGAGGGATGCAGGGAGGAGAGGAGGGATGCAGGGAGGAGAGGAGGAGGGATGCAGGGAGGAGGAGGGGATGCAGGGAGGAGAGGAGGGGGGATGCAGGGAGGAGAGGAGGGATGAGGGAGGAGAGGAGGGGGGATGCAGGGAGGAGAGGAGGGATGAGGGAGGAGAGGAGGGGGATGCAGGGAGGAGAGGAGGAGGGATGCAGGGAGGAGAGGAGGAGGGATGCAGGGAGGAGAGGAGAGGGATGCAGGGAGGAGAGGAGGGATGCAGGGAGGAGAGGAGGAGGGATGCAGGGAGGAGAGGAGGAGGGATGTAGGGAGGAGAGGAGGGATGCAGGGAGGAGAGGAGGGATGCAGGGAGGAGAGGAGGAGGGATGCAGGGAGGAGAGGAGGAGGGATGCAGGGAGGAGAGGAGGAGGGATGCAGGGAGGAGAGGAGGGATGCAGGGAGGAGAGGAGGAGGGATGCAGGGAGGAGAGGAGGGATGCAGGGAGGAGAGGAGGAGGGATGCAGGGAGGAGAGGAGGAGGGATGCAGGGAGGAGAGGAGGGATGCAGGGAGGAGAGGATGGATGTAGTGAGGGAGTATTCCCCAGACCCACATAAGGGTGTTTATAAACTAGATGTTTGTAACTCCAGCAGGCCTCCAGGCAGGAGGGCCCTGATTACTGAGGCCCGGAGGATTGGCCTCCACCTGATTACTGAGGCCCAGAGGAATGGCCTCCACCTGATTACTGAGGCCCAGAGGAATGGCCTCCACCTGATTACTGAGGCCCAGAGGAATGGCCTCCACCTGATTACTGAGGCCCAGAGGAATGGCCTCAACCTCTGAAAATAACTGATCGATACGATGTAGCCCGACGACAAAAGCTCTGACTCAGTATGTGATATAGTGCATAAAGTGACAATACTTGTAAAGCTACTCATAATTATACATAACAGTTTCCAGCATACAACGGCTGTGGCCTATGAGTAACGTTGGCAGTTCTCAATTAGACTAATTACACAGGGTTAATAAGCCACGGCAAAGTCTCGGTTTATGGACTAGATTTTTTTTTAAATTCCATGGCACAAACGATTACAAAGACGAGCTAGACCCCCAGACCGTAGTTAGGGTTAGGCAGACCGTAGTTAGGCAGAGTGGCAGACAGTAATCTTACCTTAATGCATGACTTGTTCAGCCCTTAAACCAGTTCCCTACAGACTGACGGTAACGGGAGTGACGCCAGGTGAAAAACGCCGGTGCGGTTTAATCACGTGTTTACTTATTAGCTGGCGCCTTTAACTCGAGCCGAGAGCTAGCGCGTCGGCAGCTTTAGTAAGTCAGGCAACATGACACCTATAGGACAGACAACAACGCCTTTACACAGCGTCCATGTTCCACAGAATAAGATACGAGCCACTGCCTACTTACCTTGTTGTTAATTGTCGCATTTACATTCACAACGTTTAGCCTTTGAGCAACGCTCGCCTGTCTCCCGTGACGGAGGCCTCCTCGCACTGCTGATGTGAGGACAGGCTTGGGTGCTAGTTTGACGGGTAGTGTTGTTTTCATTTACTGACGGCTGATATCTGAGTCTTCTGGGCGAGAGAGGAAGAGAGAGAGGGAGAAGCAGAGAAAACATAAGCGGTGTGCAGACAAAGGTGTCCAGTGCCATGTTCCCATGGAAACTTCCCGGCGTTTGGAACAGCTATTTTTGGGGCTGATGTGACATGTTGCAGAGCACGCGACGCTGCCATCTGGAAACCACGGAAACCACGGAGCATCACTGCCAAGCTCTTCGCAATGTTCCGTTAGATTCACATTGTCAAATTGTCAAAAATGACAATTAAAAACGTAAATGTAAATCCAGATGAAATAAACACGTAGGCTATAAAGTCAAATTTAAAGCTAAAAGGTGTTGACATGTTGATAGAAAATAAGCTACAGGATATTCTAGGATTTAATTGACTGATTTTGAATGAGTGTCAAACTGCGAATGTGTGTAGCGCTTCCTGTGACAAACAAACCCGTGTTTAACGCAGTCTGAGTATCTGTGTGCATCATCCGCTTGCAGTCATCTGATCTGATAGCCTCATAATCTCATCGCTGTGGATTTAACCTCCGCCAACCCCGACATCACGCCAGGATGAGATCCCGGCCAGACGCGGCACGCAGGTTTACAGGATACAGACAAGACCACAACGTACCTGTGTCACCTGGGACCTGTAATACATGTTCACCTGGGACCTGTAATACATGTTCACCTGGGACCTGTAATACATGTTCACCTGGGACCTGTAATACATGTTCACCTGGGACCTGTAATACATGTTCACCTGGGACCTGTAATACATGTTCACCTGGGACCTGTAATACATGTTCACCTGGGACCTGTAATACATGTTCACCTGGGACCTGTAATACATGTTCACCTGGGACCTGTAATACATGTTCACCTGGGACCTGTAATACATGTTCACCTGCTGGGACCTGTAATACATGTTCACCTGGGACCTGTAATACATGTTCACCTGGGACCTGTAATACATGTTCACCTGGGACCTGTAATACATGTTCACCTGGGACCTGTAATACATGTTCACCTGGGACCTGTAATACATGTTCACCTGGGATGTGTAATTGACACAAAAGGATAAAAATCTGCTTCATATTGAGAGAACGTATTAGTTTGGCTAAATTAGGTCAGTTTGTGTTTGGGATCGAGTTCGGAAGGATCGTGACCCAAACTGTGATAAGGGCATAAGACACATCCCTCTAAACATTTAAACACTAAATACATGAAAGAAAACAAACCACATCACAGCTGGGCAATACATGTCTTTATTCTTTTTACAATGACAAACATTTGTTCGTTAATAAAATATGATAAATAAGGATAATTATATCCACACATTACAGAGAAAGAATGACAGTGCGTGCAGAGCATCCGTAACCCTTGGCAACCATAACCCTTGACAACGCACTTTCCACACAATGGAAATAATATTGGTGACTCCTGACAGTCTCTCATCCCAAAGGCCGGGGGTAGGGAGGGGGGGGGAGGGGGGGGGGAGGGAGTGGGATGGAGGAGAAGGGAGGGAGGAGGGGGGGGGGAGGAAGGGAGGAAGGGAGGGCAGGGAGGGAGGAGGGGGGAGGGAGGAGGGGGGGGGGCAGGGAGGGAGGGGAGGGAGGGAGGGAGGGAGGGAGGGAACCCTAACGTTGAGGCGAGAGAACGACTGATATGAGGAGTGCTCCTATCGCTGGCAGATCTCACAGTCAGATACATTAATACATGAGGGTTTTAGATCAGAGTTATATACATTATATGTTCTCTAGTTATAATATCAGCAGATTTCTTTGGTACTGAACACACAACTCTGAGAGAGTAAGGTTACAGATTACTCAGGTAAAGGTGAACCCCAGAGAGCAAGGTTACAGCAGATTACTCAGGTAAAGGTGAACCCCAGAGAGCAAGGTTACAGCAGATTACTCAGGTAAAGGTGAACCCAAGTGGTTCCTGTGTCAGGTGAGACAGGTAGATGGGGTCAGGTGAGACAGGTAGATGGGGTCAGGAGTGGGGTAGGTGAGACAGGTAGATGGGGTCAGGTGAGACAGGTAGATGGGGTCAGGAGTGGGGTAGGTGAGACAGGTAGATGGGGTCAGGAGTGGGGTAGGTGAGACAGGTAGATGGGGTCAGGAGTGGGGTAGGTGAGACAGGTAGATGGGGTCAGGAGTGGGGGTAGGTGAGACAGGTAGATGGGGTCAGGAGTGGGGTAGGTGAGACAGGTAGATGGGGGTCAGGTGAGACAGGTAGATGGGGTCAGGTGAGACAGGTAGATGGGGTCAGGAGTGGGGTAGGTGAGACAGGTAGATGGGGTCAGGTGAGACAGGTAGATGGGGTCAGGTGAGACAGGTAGATGGGGGTCAGGTGAGACAGGTAGATGGGGTCAGGTGAGACAGGTAGATGGGGTCAGGTGAGACAGGTAGATGGGGGTCAGGAGTGGGGTAGGTGAGACAGGTAGATGGGGTCAGGTGAGACAGGTAGATGGGGTCAGGTGAGACAGGTAGATGGGGTCAGGAGTGGGGTAGGTGAGACAGGTAGATGGGGTCAGGAGTGGGGTAGGTGAGACAGGTAGATGGGGTCAGGAGTGGGGTAGGTGAGACAGGTAGATGGGGTCAGGTGAGACAGGTAGATGGGGTCAGGTGAGACAGGTAGATGGGGTCAGGAGTGGGGTAGGTGAGACAGGTAGATGGGGTCAGGTGAGACAGGTAGATGGGGTCAGGTGAGACAGGTAGATGGGGGTCAGGTGAGACAGGTAGATGGGGTCAGGTGAGACAGGTAGATGGGGTCAGGTGAGACAGGTAGATGGGGTCAGGAGTGGGGTAGGTGAGACAGGTCCACTTCCAGGTGGTAGATGAGAGAGAACTCCTCCGCCAGCAGCTGGTGAAGACTAACGCAGTCGTAAGAGTAGATCCACCGCTCACCTGTCCAGTCATAACGCTTCGGCCCACTGGAGAGAGGAGGAGACGAGAGGAGGAGGAGAGGAGGAGGAGGAGGAGGAGGAGGAGAGGGGGAGGAGGAGGAGAGGGGGAGGAGGAGAATGGTGGGAGGAGAAGATAGACAAGAACATAGGATTCAGACTACAGTCAGGGGATGTTTAAGAGATGGGATACTGGGAAACTTGTGAGTCACAGGAAGGAGAGGGGAAGAGCTATACCTGGAGGGGGAGGAGTTATACCTGGAGGGGGAGGAGTTATACCTGGAGGGGGAGGAGTTATACCTGGAGGGGGAGGAGTTATACCTGGAGGGGGAGGAGTTATACCTGGAGGGGGAGGAGTTATACCTGGAGGGGGAGGAGTTATACCTGGAGGGGGAGGAGTTATACCTGGAAGGGGAGGAGTTATACCTGGAGGGGGGGAGGAGTTATACCTGGAGGGGGGAGGAGAGCCAGATCTGTTTGTTGGGGGTCTGCTTGTTGATGACGTAGGTCCCGTGGTCTCCTCCAAGCACCACAGTCAGAACGCCACTCTGCCAAGGACAGGAACACGGTTACTATATTATACACACTGGAATACTAATGACATACTACACTAATGACATACTACACTAATGACATACCTATCAACTAATATTAACGTGAGCACCATGTCATTCTGGAGTTGCCATATTATCGTTTCACACTGCATGGTCGGTGAACCCTGAAGATTAAATCGATCTATTTATTTTATTATTCGAGTTGATTATTTCCTGCTAACATAGAGCTGTCAACATAGAGCTCCATATTTTATGTGACCAGCAACATGGAAGCTTTTTTTTATTGTGCATGTGTGTGAGTGTATGTGTGGTGTGTGAGTGTGTGTGAGTGTGGTGTGTGTGTGTGTGTGTGAGTGTGTGCATGTGTGAGTGTGTGCGAGTGTGTGTGAGTGAGTGGTGGTGTGTGTGTGTGTGTGAGTGTGTGTGTGTGTGTGTGTGTGCATGTGTGCGAGTGTGTGTGTGTGTGCATGTGTGTGAGTGTGTGTGTGTGTGTGTGTGTGCATGTGTGCATGTGTGCATGTGTGTGAGTGTGTGTGTGTGTGTGTGTGGTTTATGGTCTCATATGTTCCTCAGTTGAAAAGGGGGTCAGCTGTCAGCTGCCAAGTCAGAAACATCGTCCAATCAGTCAGCGGCAGCGCCGACAGCCGCTGTCCAAGGAGTGATTTAACAAATTGCAGCTTTATTAATCACCTCCCCAGATGCTACAGAGAGGAGACCTTGCTCTGGGGGGGCGAGGGGGAAGGGGGGGAGGGGGGGAGAGAGGGGGGAGGGAGGGAGAGAGAGGGAGGAGAGGGAGGGAGGAAGTGAGACAGATATCTTGAAATGATATAAATCTTTCCACTGTGTTTATCCCAGAGGAAATCCAATAGTGGAGTATGACTCACACACACACACACACACACACACACACACACCACACACACACACACACACACACAACACACACACACACACACACACACACACACACACACACACACTCCCTCATCAAAGCAGGCTGATAGGCAGGCAGTCCAGAGTGTGACGTTAATCTGCCCAGGGTGGAGAAGGTGAGGGGGGTGTCACCCAGACAACCAGTCACCCAGACAACCAGTCAAGCGGTCCGTCACCCAGACAACCAGTCAGGCGGTCCGTCACCGAGATAACCAGTCGGGTGGTCCGTCACCCAGACAACCAAGTCCCCTCAGTGTCCCCATATGAAGCTGCTGACAGCCTGAGGAAATAAAGACATAACACACACACACACAGACACACACACACACATGCGCACACACACACGCACACACACGCGCTCACCTGATAGGTTGGGTCCTCGTTAATTAACCTATTAAGGTATTCTGTACGTGTAATTGCCAACGTTGTCATCAGTTCTATTAACCCGACACGTTTATGACGCTGAGCTACAGGGCCTTGGTTAGGTCATTTAAAGACACTTTGCTCAAGGACAAAAACATTCAGCAAGGCTATAAACCCATGAGAGAAGGCAGGGGGGAAAGATAGTAGAACCACCCACACACACACACACCACACACACACACACACACACACACACACACACACACACACACACACACACACACACAACACACACACACACACACACACACACACACACACACACACAGGAGGTAGAAAATAGACTGATGCTGTGTTAGCAGATTTTGCTGGAGTCAATCTTCGTCTGAGTGGCTTCATAAATTCTGGAGGAGCTTTCAGCCAAACAAGTCACCATGACAACAACAACAAACAACAACAACAACAAACAACAAACAACAACAACAACAACAACAACAACAACAACAACAACAACAGGACTTAGCAGGAGAGGAGAGAGGGGGACGAGAGAGGGAGAAGAGAGCAGGAGAGAGGACGAGAGAGGGAGAGAAGAGACCAGGAGAGAGGGGGGCGAGAGAGAGGGAGAAGAGAGCAGGAGAGGAGGGGGGCGAGAGAGAGGGAGAAGAGAGCAGGAGAGAGGACGAGAGAGGGAGAAGAGACCAGGAGAGAGGGGGCAGAGAGAGGGAGAAGAGAGCAGGACGGAGAGGGGGCGAGAGAGGGAGAAGAGACCAGGAGAGAGGGGGCGAGAGAGGGAGAGAGAGAGCAGGAGAGAGAGCGAGAGAGGGGCGAGAGAGGGAGAAGAGACCAGGAGAGAGGGGGCGAGAGCCCCTCTGATGTACCAACCCAGAGCAAGCCATGGAGACAACGCTAGACTGCATATACAGCCTGTTTATAGAGGGGAGAGATAGTGACACTCTCTCTCTCTCCCCCTCCCTCCCTCCCTCCCTCCCTCCCTCCCTCCCTCCCACACACACACACACACACACCCAGTTCACTCTACAGCCCTGCTCCACACTCACACACACACACACATCCTGACAACTGCCGATCAATGTGTTGATTGGAGGCCCGAGGCTGGTCACTGATTAGAGGACACAGCACACTGATGATGTCATCCTATGACCTTTGCCCTCAGGAAGTAATTAGGCCCTGATGCTCTGTTCACATTCAAATGTGGGTCATTATCTGGCAATCACTTCACATCAGAAATTACTATGAATATATCATGTAGATTATGGTAAACAGGTAAACAGGTAGTTTTGCAGGTAGCATTTCTGGCCTTGTGTTAATCTTATGTTAATGTTACAAAGTTTATTTTTATATATTATAATAATTATTATTATGGCTTCCAATAGAATCTCCTTGATATTTCTCAGAAGACATAAAGATACCAAAAACATGTTAAATGATAATAAATGTTTTCACAAGGTGGGTCCTGGGCGCCGCTTAGTGGACATTTGTTGTCATTGCAGTGATTTATGACAGACGCACTGCATGGCAACCATTCACATACTGGAGTTGGTGTCATCCCTCCTGTCGTTTAGCAAAACTCACTTTTCACTTGAACCATTTTCTTCAAATACAAACCTCGAGCTAAATGTTCAGGGGACCAGGAAGTACACTACTTACAGAGAACACAACGTCGAACTCCGACCCTGTGAGCGGTTTGTCGCCCAGATCCTCAAAGTAGTCTGCTAGCGCGTCCAACGTCTCGTCAGCCAGTTTCTCATACTGCGCCCTCACTTATCTCACTGTGGGAACACGGAGCATTGTGACTGTACAGAGATAGTGCTACTGTACACGGAGAGGAAATATCAACTAAACTAATGTAGCTGTCAAAAACAGACCGTAGAATACTATCTTACCTGGTACGCACAGCCTCAGTGGTGTGTAGATCGCGCCTTGGTTCACCTCTGACTGGTCTGGTATCAAACACCTGAGAGAAGACAACATTCATCAGGAAGACAGCGCTAGAGTAAAAGAAAGTGTTGAAGACAGAACGATCAAGTTATTTGTTATAGATATAGTCTAACTTATTTAGCTGTCATAAACATGGTCATGGTTCAGGATGTAGTAGTGCTGCGAGTGTTACATTTAGGGAGAGCAGGTTGCTGGGCGGCAACACCGTTGTGTCCGCGAGACGGGTCCACAGTTGCTGAAAGTTAGGAGAGATGCTAGTTAGCTTGCTGGCTAATGCTAGCGTTTATTTCGTTAGCTACACGCTAATGTTTGTTATGCTAGCTAGGGAGCAGAAGTTGTGATGCTTGGTTCATATTTCACGGTGCAATTATACCTGAGTTGCCAGACACCTGGTCCCTGGTACAGACATCTGAGGTATTCTAGTTTGACTTCGCCGGTGGCGAAAAAGGTGATGAAAACATCTTTTACTTGACAACCTTAGCATATTCCTGTCAGGGGCACACAGATCCAGTTAGCGTGATTACGTCTGTCGGTGAATCAACTCCTCGCGGCTGTTCAGAGGCGCGCGCGCGCTACCGCCACCTATGGCTGTGGAGTGCCGGTTTGATTCCGGATATCGTGCTGTCACGCACAATGTAATGGATCTAACACCAGAGGTCGCGCGGACACACAGAAATAACTGTCCCGTCTGAACGTTGTAGTTAAAGGCACCGGGTCCATTTTACTCTTTAAAGTTGAATTAACAAACTGGGATTGTATTGAGGAATACAGATCACGTCACGTGGCGTCCCGAGGCTCACCTAGTAGAACGCGCCCCCCTCAGCCTCGGGTCTTAACGCAGCAGCAAGGGTTCGATACCACCCTGGGCTCTTTGCTTCACTACTGAGGCCTCTTATAACCAGGAACTGGATGGACTGGTTGAAGCCTGATGATGGAATGAATGAACTGCTCATTCAGTTTCCTGTGATAATGTATGTGAAGTATGCAGTCATCTTATCTGTACTGTTAAAGACAAGCAGAGGTGTGTTGAAGACCAGACTCCAACGCGGCTTATCCCAGCCCCCCCCTCTCCCTGACCTGTTGCTTAGCGACACACGTCACCACAGGTATTAAACCATGAATATTCAGGAACCTTCCGCTGCCGTCCTGCAGAGGGATCAGCCAATCGGTAGTCCCGGAGCTGGTGAGATGTGATGAGCTCTAAGCTGATTGGCTGTCCTCTCCTCTGGTGAGGGGAGTCCATTGTGACATGAGGGTGGATCTCTGCTGCTGGATCTAACAAGTTCAGCTGGGCTTCAGGGTCAAGGAGAGAAAGTTACGGCTTTCTAATCGTGTTGGTGTGACTGGCTCAGTCCTGTTCTGTGTGTCAGAGAGGGAGATACGGGCCTCAGTCCTGTTCTGTGTGTCAGAGAGGGAGATACGGGCCTCAGTCCTGTTCTGTGTGTTAGAGAGGGAGATACGGGCCTCAGTCCTGTTCTGTGTGTTAGAGAGGGAGATACGGGCCCTCAGTCCTGTTCTGTGTGTTAGAGAGGGAGATACGGGCCTCAGTCCTGTTCTGTGTGTCAGAGAGGGAGATACGGGCTTCAGTCCTGTTCTGTGTGTTAGAGAGGGAGATACGGGCCTCAGTCCTGTTCTGTGTGTTAGAGAGGGAGATACGGGCCTCAGTCCTGTTCTGTGTGTCAGAGAGGGAGATACGGGCTTCAGTCCTGTTCTGTGTGTTAGAGAGGGAGATACGGGCCTCAGTCCTGTTCTGTGTGTCAGAGAGGGAGATACGGGCCTCAGTCCTGTTCTGTGTGTTAGAGAGGGAGATACGGGCCTCAGTCCTGTTCTGTGTGTCAAAGAGGGAGATACAGATCTCTGCAGCCATGTTTCCAAGCTGTATATCATCATCTATCTGTGAAGCACAGTGTGTCTTTCTGTTATGTACATGTGTGACCAAACCCTTAACCCCACCCTGAACACATTCTGACTCTGCATCAACTGCTTTAAAGGAGATGGACACTGTGGACTTTTTATGAACTCTACAAGTTGGGAAACGATCAGTTGCTGACAAGATCCCGTTCCTTTAGTGGTTCAGACCTTGTAAACACAGACCTTGACAAGCTTCCAGGTCAAGGACAGATATTTCTTCTTACAGTATTGTACATAATGTTCTGTTTCATGATCCCTATGCTCAATGTGTAAAAGTGAGCACACATCGAATGTTTTTGTAGTTTTTATTGTAAATTATTGTTATTTTATTACAAAATATATGCAAAATATTTGAATTCGCAAAACTATAATTCTCTCATATTTGTAAAGGAATAGTTCCAATCAGAGTCACCTGCCTGATACCTTCTCTCTACTGTGCTACGACTCACCTGCCTGATACCTTCTCTCTACTGTGCTACGACTCACCTGCCTGACACCCCACCCCCTCTCTACTGTGCTACGTACCTTGGAAGTCCTGGCCTCTGTTTTACAGATATGAGGCCAGACCGGTTTGGGCCTCTTGAACATGATGAACACAGAGAAAGTGATTTAGCTCTAAGTCACTGTACTGCTCTGACAGTCAGCCCCAATCATACTGTACATAGAAACCACAGCCAAGCTCACAGGCTGCAGAGCACCTTGTGAAACACACACACACACACAAACGCACAAACACACACACACGCACACACACGAACACACGCACACACACGTATTCAATCTTAATAAAGTACACAATAAGGTAAGCTACAGAGGAACTGCTTTTAGAGGCCATTGACACTCAACAGAACTGCTTTTAGAGGCCATTCACACTCAACAGAAAAACATTCACTTAAAGGAATAATTGGTTCTAGGTTTAGAAGGCTGTATTTGGCAATTTAAACTTGTTGGTAAAACATTAGCGTGTACTTTGCAATATTTTGTCCTGTCTTACTCTGCGTGCTGCGCAACATAACATTCCTTTGATACTGACGAATCCCTTTTTAACACAATCAGCCTTAATTTGAAGGAGACAGATGCAATATGTGCCGTTCATCCAGCTCCCAATTCTCATATTCCCATTTTAAATGATACAAACATGAGGAATAGCTGTCCCACCTCAGTCATGGTAGTCATGGTACCACAGACCATCACAGAAGAGACATCGTCTGGAAACCTAGTCTGCCTGGACCTGCTTAGTAGAATCCCTTTAAACATTACAATATTTCTACAGGTCTGTATTGATTGATGCTGAATTCTTAAATGAAAGCGGCCTTGTTTAGTGGTTGGTTTGTGCTCTCTCCTTGGTGAGAGAACCCTGGAGAACCTTGGGGAACCCCTGGATAACGCTGGAGAACCCTGCTCAGGATGCCTTCTCCGTGCAGGTCCCAGGAGCATCCTGCAGGTTTACCTTGGATCTGCAGGAAGAAATATCAATACATCAAATATCTATACATCAAATATCAATACATCAAATATCTATACATCAAATATCAATACATCAAATATCTATACATCAAATATCGATACATCAACGTCAAAGAGTAAATAAACAGGATGACCCTGTAAGGTGTGTGAGGGGTACAGGTGTGTGTGAGAGGTACAGGTGTGTGTGAGGGGT
>CAEFZP010002269.1:0-47500 GCA_903064625.1 Mallotus villosus | reverse complement strand
CAGGGGCATGAACAGAGCACTCAGAACACATGACAGGGGCATGCTGGACGTGTTGGTGTGTTGCTGATGGTGTGTTGCTGATGGTGTGTTGCTGATGGTGTGTTGCTGATGGTGTGTGTGTGTGTTGCTGATGGTGTGTTGCTGATGGTGTGTTGCTGATGGTGTGTTGCTGATGGTGTGTTGCTGATGGTGTGTTGCTGATGGTGTGTTGCTGATGGTGTGTTGCTGATGCATGATGCACATGACATGACAGGGGACATGTTGGACATGTTGGCGTGTTGCTGACCTCTCGGACCACCTTGGCAGGGATGGTGGCCTCACACACAGCAGACTTCCCTCGCCCCTCGATCCAGTTGATGGCGGCTGGCTTCTTGTCGGTGCAGAAGTTACCGCTGACCGCTAACACCTGCACGTCTGGATACTGTTCCTGCAGCCTGGCCAGGGCCTGCTCTGTACCCTGCACACACACACACACACACACACACGTTAGTCTGTACCCTGCACACACACACGGGTTGAGCAACCAGCACAATTGCCCACAGGTGGAGCCTAGAGGTGGAACCCAGAGGTGGAACCCAGAGGTGGAGCCTAGAGGTGGAACCCACCTTGGAGATCATGTTCATCCCCATGGCGTCTCCGGTCCGGGATTGGAAGCGGATGTACAGGTTTCTACCAGCTAAGCCAACCAGGAGCTTCTGCACGCGAGCAAACCTGACCAATAAGAAGAGAGAGTTACAGGTGAACCCCGCCCCTCAAATAGAAACATACCGAATAGAACTGGGATGCAGCCCCTAGTCCCTGCCCCCCCCAGTCCCAGTCCAGACCCCCCAGATGCTGACCTGCTGGTGTTGTCGAAGGCCTCCTGGATGGCACAGAAGCCCTCGCTGCTCTCCAGCCAGGCCTTCACCTCAGCAGCCCTGCAGGCGGAGGGCAGCCTCACCAGCGGGCCTCGCGTCATCCCGTCCGCCAGGATCCTGCTGCTGGCACCCCCGCCCAGCTGTGGGGTCAGGGCTCGTTTTAAACTCTAACTCACTACATTATGTGTTGCCATGTGTTATCCATGTGTTATCCATGCCTTCAGCGTGGATAAAATGTGTCACTTACAGCTATTGCTCGGCAACCTCTGTTGGTGCTGGCAACCAGGCATCCCTCTGTGGTTGCCATAGGGACCTGGAACTGCTTCCCGTCCAGGTGCAACGGCCCGGCCACACCCACCGGCACAGGCATGTAGCCAATCACGTTCTCACAGCAGGCACCCATCACCTGGCAAGAAAACACGTCTTAGTTATTTACTCATTAAAAAATGTTTTAACATAGGACGAAAGGGCTAGATAATTTAGCTATATTCAGCTATAGCAGCACATCCCAGCACATCCCCTGAGCTGACCTTAGAGTAGCAGCACATCCCCCTGAGCTGACCTTAGAGTAGCAGCACATCCCAGCACATCCCCTGAGCTGACCTTAGAGTAGCAGCACATCCCCCTCAGCTGACCTTAGAGTAGCAGCACATCCCCCTGAGCTGACCTTAGAGTAGCAGCACATCCCCCTGAGCTGACCTTAGAGTAGCAGCACATCCCCCTGAGCTGACCTTAGAGTAGCAGCACATCCCCCTGAGCTGACCTTAGAGTAGCAGCACATCCCCCTGAGCTGACCTTAGAGTAGCAGCACATCCCCCTCAGCTGACCTTAGAGTAGCAGCACATCCCCCTGAGCTGACCTTAGAGTAGCAGCACATCCCCCTGAGCTGACCTTAGAGTAGCAGCACATCCCTCTGAGCTGACCTTAGAGTAGCAGCACATCCCCCTCAGCTGACCTTAGAGTAGCAGCACATCCCCCTGAGCTGACCTTAGAGTAGCAGCACATCCCCCTCAGCTGACCTTAGAGTAGCAGCACATCCCCCTCAGCTGACCTTAGAGTAGCAGCACATCCCCCTCAGCTGACCTTAGAGTAGTCGTAGTTGAGGTAGGGGAGGGAGGAGAGCGCCCCGGGGCAGGGCAGGCTGGACGCCAGCATGTGTCTGCGTATGGCCACGCCCCTCTCCGGTGTCTGCATCGTGGCCTCCAGCTTGTAGGCTGGAATGTTCTTGGACTTTACCAGCAGCATCACCTCCTCATCACTCAGGAAACCAGCACCCTTCTGGAAACACAACAACGCCCTGTTGATCCAGCAGCACTCAAACACTTCTGTTCTCCTACACACATTCACATGCACACTGACACACACACACACACACACACACACACACACACCTGGCCCTCTGAGGCCTGCTAAGTCAGCAGGTGGGATGTGAGGCTGGTGGAGTCGCTGTGGTGATGTAGCTGCATCAGCGTCCTGGTGTTCCAGGGTCAGCAGTGAGGGAGAGCTCATGGAGGACAGACCTCTCTAAATCCCACACACTGCTCTCCTGCAGAGTGTGTGTGTGTGTGTGTGTGTGTGTGTGTGTGTGTGTGTGTGTGTGTGTGTGTGTGTGTGCACAGAGAGACTCACCTCTGGGTTTTGCAGGATGGACAGACACTCCTCCAGGGGTCGGGGGGGTGTAGGGCAGGCTGGGCTGGGGCTCCTGGGGCTCCTGGGGGGTCAGGGGGGGCTGGGGGGGCTGGGTGTTCCCCTCGTCCCCCATGATGAAGAAGGTTCTCTGCTGGAGCTCAGCTGTGGGGGGCAGCGGCCGTATCACCTCAGCTAGGGACAAACAGGAAGTGAACACACCACAGGAAATGAACACACCACAGGAAATGAACACAGGAAGTGAACACACCACAAGTCACCACCTCTGTGCGGACAGAGGTCATGTGTACGGAACACTCAGAGAACAGAGACACACGTTAACACACGTGTCTTTACGCACTAAAACGGTCCACACAAGCCCTACCTCTCTCTTCCTTGGTGGCGACGGCCAGGGTGGGGGTGCGGGGGGGCAGGGCGCGGGCGGTGGGCTCCGTCCTGCAGCAGGAGGAGGGGGCGGGGCGGCGGAGGGCGGGGCTTTTAAGGGACAGGGTGGACTCCATCTCCGCCTGCTCAAAGAAGACGTACTTCACCGCTAGCAGCAGAGCCAGACCCAGGCAGATCACCTGCTCCACATCCAGGCTCACCATCCTGGGAAGGAGGGAAGGAAGGGTGGAAGGACGGAGGGGTGGATGGAGGAAAGAAAAGGAAGAGAGACTAAATGTAAGATTTTCAGCCAGACCACACATCAAAATCCTAGTTGAATAGTCTGTCTCCCCTGGCAGGTAGAGCTAGTGACTCACCTGGACATGTAGAACTGCCAGAGGGGGGGTGTCGGGGTCGATCCTCTTGGGGGTGTGCTGGTCCAGGCTCATGCCCACCTGGGGCCTCGTTTCCGTGGCGTTGCCGAGGAAGGGCTCGGCGATCCAGCGGCTGTGGGCGTGGACCATCACCAGACCCAGGGACTACACCAGCCAGGAACACAGGAGAGATCATGTGGACGCTGTCTGAGTGTGTGTGTGAGCGTGTGTGTGAGTGTGTGTGTGAGTGTGAGTGTGTGTGTGAGTGTGTGTGTGTGTGTGTGTGTATGTGAGTGCGTGTGTGAGTGAGTGTGTGTGAGTGTGAGTGTGTGTGTGTGTGTGTGAGTGCGTGTGAGTGTGAGTGTGAGTGTGAGTGTGTGTGTGTGTGTGTGTGTGTGTGAGTGCGTGTGTGAGTGTGTGTGAGTGTGAGTGTGTGTGTGTGTGTGAGTGCGTGTGAGTGTGAGTGTGAGTGCGTGTGTACCATGATCATCTTCACTCTCTGGGTGACGGGGTTGGGCTTGTTGTCCTCCTCCTCCATCACTCTGGAGAAGTGTCCCAGCTGCCAGACAGGGTGACCCTCCTGACTCTCCCTGGAGAGCTGACACACACACACACACACACAAACACACACACACAGGATGAGCAGAGAGAACACAGACACAGCAGGTAGTGAACATGTCCCAGAGTAAGGGTCAGCAGGTAGTGAACATGTCCCAGAGTCAGGGTCAGCAGGTAGTGAACATGTCCCAGAGTCAAGGGTCAGCAGGTAGTGAACATGTCCCAGAGTCAAGGGTCAGCAGGTAGTGAACATGTCCCAGAGTAAGGGTCAGCAGGTAGTGAACATGTCCCAGAGTCAGGGTCAGCAGGATCCTCACCTCCAGCACCAGAGACACGCAGGCAGGGAAGAAGGTCATGAACACAAAGTAGTTGGCCAGGACAGACATGCAGCCAAAGCAGCACATGATCTCCAGCTGGCGAACACCTGCACACACACAAACAAACACACAACAGTTAATGACCTCCTCTACCACACACAACCAGAGTTACTGACCCCCTCTACCACACACATCCAGGGTGTGTGCGAGCCCTCTCTCAGGTAGAGCCCTCTCTCAAGGCGAGCCCTCTCTCAAGGCGAGCCCTCTCTCAAGGCGAGCCCTCTCTCAAGGCGAGCTCTCTCTCAAGGCGAGCCCTCTCTCAAGGCGAGCCCTCTCTCAAGGCGAGCCCTCTCTCAAGGCGAGCTCTCTCTCAAGGCGAGCCCTCTCTCAGGTAGAGCCCTCTCTCAGGTAGAGCCCTGTCTCAGGTAGAGCCCTCTCTCAGGTAGAGCCCTCTCTCAGGTAGAGCCCTCTCTCAGGTCGAGCCCTCTCTCAGGTAGAGCCCTCTCTCAGGTAGAGCCCTCTCTCAGGTCGAGCCCTCTCTCAGGTAGAGCCCTCTCTCAGGTCGAGCCCTCTCTCAGGTCGAGCCCTCTCTCAAGGCGAGCCCTCTCTCAGGTAGAGCCCTCTCTCAGGTCGAGCCCTCTCTCAGGTCGAGCCCTCTCTCAGGTAGAGCCCTCTCTCAGGTAGAGCCCTCTCTCAGGTCGAGCCCTCTCTCAGGTAGAGCCCTCTCTCAGGTAGAGCCCTCTCTCAAGGCGAGCCCTCTCTCAAGGCGAGCCCTCTCTCAAGGCGAGCCCTCTCTCAGGTCGAGCCCTCTCTCAGGTCGAGCCCTCTCTCAGGTCGAGCCCTCTCTCAGGTCGAGCCCTCTCTCAGGTAGAGCCCTCTCTCAGGTCGAGCCCTCTCTCAGGTCGAGCCCTCTCTCAGGTCGAGCCCTCTCTCAGGTCCCCAGCGGCCCCTACCTGACATGGTTCCCACTCCGATGACCAGACACTCCACCAGGGCGTCCAGGGTGAAGGTGGGCCCCAGGATGGCCATGCCTCGAGCGATGTTTTCCCTCACCTCGTCCTGAACACACACAGGAGACAATTAGCATTATAATACTATTATTATCTCTGACCACCAACATACTGTTAGAACTCCTGCTCTACTTTCTACATGAGACAGCTGCTCCAGTGTATAATGTGAGGCAGCTGCTCTAGTATATAATGTGAGGCAGCTGCTCCAGTGTAGCATGTGAGACAGCTGCTCCAGTGTATAATGTGAGACAGCTGCTCCAGTGTATAATGTGAGACAGCTGCTCCAGTGTATCATGTGAGACAGCTGCTCTAGTATATAATGTGAGACAGCTGCTCCAGTGTATCATGTGAGACAGCTGCTCCAGTGTATCATGTGAGACAGCTGCTCCAGTGTATCATGTGAGACAGCTGCTCCAGTGTTGCCGTAGCTACGCAGCAGCAGAAGGAGCACCTGGGAGCTGGAGCTCAGGGCGAACTTGGCGAGTGCGCAGGCCTTGGAGAGGTCGATGAGCAGGAGGAAGAAGGGAAGAGCCTCGCTGCAAACACAAACAAGATGGAGGATGTGAGACTCTTGTTGTTGAGGTAACAGAAGCACGTGCTCTGACTGCACCAGTGACGAGGTAACACTCACTTCAGGCCAGTCAGTTCTTTATCCAGGAAGTGAACGACGACTGTGCTGAAAACAAAGCTGGAGAAGATGGTGAAGAGGCCGGCGATCCCTACATGAGGCAGAGAAGAAGAGAGGGGATGTAGCTCATGTTTCACTTCCTGTGTGAAACAAGGTGAAGAGCTGCAGGATGTGTGTGGAGAACATGCGTGTGGAGAACATGCGTGTGGAGAACGATGTGTGTGGAGAGCTGCGTGTGGAGAACATGTGTGTGGAGAGCATGTGTGTGGAGAACATGTGTGTGGAGAACATGTGTGTGGAGAGCGATGTGTGTGGAGAACATGTGTGTGGAGAACATGTGTGTGGAGAACATGTGTGTGGAGAACATGTGTGTGGAGAGAGGTGCGTGTGGGGAGCGATGCGTGTGGTAGAGTGGTGTGTGTGTGGAGAACGGTGTGTGTGGTAGAGCGATGCGTACCCAGGATGTACTTGGATCCAAGCTGCCGCAGGTTCTGGAACTGGAAGTAGATGTAGAGGATGGCGATGCAGCGTGTGATGGTCAGGATGATGATGTCACTGCTGAGAACCTGCTGGAACACACAAACAGAGGCCACAAACATTAATAAATCAAGTCGGTGATTTGAAGCAAAACCACATGCTAATGGAGACGGAAGTCACCAAAGAGTTACAGAATACATCGTACCTCCTCCATCTTGGGGCAGTCGTAGTTCCAGCCGCAGATCTGGTTGTTGCCGGTGAACATGTTCATGGACATCATGCAGATGGTGAGGGTTACCGTGCCGACGATCACCTCCCAGGGGTGTGAGGCCACCAGCATACCGTGCATGCGGAACAGCCGAGTCAGCATGGTGGAGAGGAAGAGAGGCGTCTGGACAGAGAGACAAGGCAGGATTTAGAGTCAGCATGGTGGAGAGGAAGAGAGGCGTCTGGACAGAGAGAGATGGCAGGGTTTAGAGTCAGCATGGAGGAGAGGAAGAGAGGCGTCTGGACAGAGAGAGATGGCAGGGTTTAGAGTCAGCATGGAGGAGAGGAAGAGAGGCGTCTGGACAGAGAGAGATGGCAGGGTTTAGAGTCAGCATGGAGGAGAGGAAGAGAGGCGTCTGGACAGAGAGAGATGGCAGGGTTTAGAGTCAGCATGGAGGAGAGGAAGACAGGTGTCTGGACAGAGAGAGATGGCAGGATTTAGAGTCAGCATGGTGGTGAGGAAGAGAGGCGTCTGGACAGAGAGACAAGGCAGGGTTTAGAGTCAGCATGGTGGAGAGGAAGACAGGCGTCTGGACAGAGAGACAAGGCAGGGTTTAGAGTCAGCATGGTGGAGAGGAAGAGAGGCGTCTGGACAGAGAGAGATGGCAGGGTTTAGAGTCAGCATGGTGGAGAGGAAGACAGGCGTCTGGACAGAGAGACATGTCAGGGTTTAGAGTCAGCATGGTGGAGAGGAAGACAGGCGTCTGGACAGAGAGACATGTCAGGGTTTAGAGTCAGCATGGTGGAGAGGAAGAGAGGTGTCTGGACAGAGAGAGATGGCAGGGTTTAGAGTCAGCATGGTGGAGAGGAAGAGAGGCGTCTGGATAGAGAGACAAGGCAGGGTTTAGAGTCAGCATGGTGGAGAGGAAGAGAGGCGTCTGGACAGAGAGAGATGGCAGGGTTTAGAGTCAGCATGGTGGAGAGGAAGAGAGGCGTCTGGATAGAGAGACAAGGCAGGGTTTAGAGTCAGCATGGTGGAGAGGAAGAGAGGCGTCTGGACAGAGAGACATGTCAGGGTTTAGAGTCAGCATGGTGGAGAGGAAGAGAGGCGTCTGGACAGAGAGAGATGGCAGGGTTTAGAGTCAGCATGGTGGAGAGGAAGACAGGCGTCTGGACAGAGAGACAAGGCAGGGTTTAGAGTCAGCATGGTGGAGAGGAAGAGAGGCGTCTGGACAGAGAGAGATGGCAGGGTTTAGAGTCAGCATGGTGGAGAGGAAGAGAGGCGTCTGGACAGAGAGACAAGGCAGGATTTAGGACTGGAAAGTATTGTCCCTGTAGGCAAGATGACTGTAGGTGAACATTAACTAGACGATTTTAGTTTCCAACTTCACAAAGATCAATACAGAAGTAACCCTATGAAATTTAATTTTAGGTTTTAATTTTACTACTACGTAATTATATATTATAATGACAAACAATAACCACGCAAATAAACACTACATTTTAAACTGACACATTTAAAAAACGAAATTCATGAAGTTACATTTGTATTTCGAAAAAACTGCAAATTTATCAGCAAATTTTAACACCATTTACTGCCTTGCATCGTGGGAATTGACCAGCCAATGAGCCACGCTATCTTCATTTTTTCACGTCGTTATTTAGTTCTTCAGTCAGTTTGACAGTATAACATAATGCATAATGCAACCCTTCTGTCTGCTTCTTTCTCAAGTAGCCTTTTCGTTTTTTCCATTAATACTCCAATTGATAATTAATAGTAAGATTATAGGGCTTCAGAATGTTTTGGCAGTGATTAAGGTTACAGCTTACCAAAAAAAGAAAATGTGCAATGCATAATAGATTTTCATAGACTTGAATAATTAGAATGAGATGGATCTAAAAAATGTAACCTGTAATATACTTTAAAATTATTTTGACTGTTTTTGCTGTATAATAGAATCCTACATCCTACTCCAGAAGAAATGTATACCATTTTCTGTTTCTAAGCATACTTCTTAAAAGTATATCAAAAGTAAACTATTTTCTAAGCATACTTCTTAAAAGTATATCAAAAGTCAACTAAAAGTATACTATCCATATTTGAGTATAGTAGGCCTATACTTTAATATATACTTCTTTTTTGTAAGGGCTCAGATGTGAACATTGAAGTCTGAAGGATCTCATTTGACATCAGTTAGAATGGCGGGCTTCTATCCACAATGGCAACTGTGATTCATGGTGCGCATAGTCCTACCTTCTATCCACATCATGGTGCGCATAGTCCTACCTTCTATCCACATCATGGTGCGCATAGTCCTACCTTCTATCCACATCATGGTGAGCATAGTCCGACCTTCTATCCACATCATGGTGAGCATAGTCCGACCTGCCCCATAGTTCTGTCATGAGTCACCTCATAGTCGCACCACGCGTCTCGGAAGTGCTAAATAATAAAAATCGCCACTGCTAATAATGTTTGTGTGGCCTAGCTTATATAGCCTATCACGTCCATCCCCAAAGCACAACAATAGACATCTCTAATCCTAAACCCCCGTTTGTTGTCTGCAAATATGCACCTCTCTTTCACCAACCGTCGCTCTCTCGAGGAGGGGATGCCTCACTGAATTGCTCCTCCCAAGATTTCTTCTATTTTTTTTCCTCTAGTGAGTTTTTCTGGGAGTTTTTCCTTGTCTTTCTTGAGGGTTAATTAAATTGGTTGAGGAGCAGTTCTATGGGCGTATATGTGAATACCTCTGTGACATTGCTTGTGAAAAGGAACATACCAATACATATATATTTTGATATAAGAAACAATATGGTCCACGCGCAAGCTGCCTCCACAGCCACACATCAGCTCGTGGATGCTGTCAGCGCAATTACACTGCAACAGAACAAGTGACGGTGAATGAAAGACGAATTCAGATGTTGGTTGGAGTCTATCGTCAATCTATAGCAGCTCAAACACATGTAGAAAACACATATCCTACATAAAAAATCTGAGAAAAAGCCGTAACGTGATGGAAACCCGTGTTTCGGTTACATTATCGTCAAGTGGGCTCTGCATTCACAGACGACAGTGTCTAGTTATTTGTTCTAGCTTAATAAAGGAACTCTGAATAGACACAAAAAAAGGTAAGCAATTTGTCTGCTGCCATTATTCTGCCCAAACGGTCTTGTATCATTTACCAGACATGTATACATATGTCAGTCACAAGTTAAACAGGTCAGTTCGCATCAATCAAATTGGTTCAAGAGATAGACCAACTTACCTATGTCAGAATGGGTCAAAGAATTAAAGCGACTAAATGGATAATAGATGCTTTGTCCGTAGCTCGTTTGCAGCGGTCTAAAACGATGTCTTAAGTTGTAGAGTTAGTAACTAAATAAATTAAACTGTGTGCATATTTGTTTTATTGATACAATAAATACGTTCATGCACACAGGCGCCCGTTTCCGTCCCATTCACACCGGAGACAGCTTGATCAGAGGCCGCCGGCTTTTACCGTAGGTGCGTCGCGAGGTGGCATGGGACTGCGTCATCCGAGGCATGAGCCAATTAAATTCGAAAGCTGCTTCACGAGAACGAAGGTCCACCCCGTTCCCTTAGCAACATGCACAGGGGGCGTGTCCAGAGCAGGGACGCGCGATCTCACCACTCGCTGAAAGCTCGAGCGACGCGGTATCATTGGTCCTCCTCAGAGCGGCCCGGTCCCCGGTGCATCCCTCCCGGTCCCCGGTGCACCCCTGTCAGACTCATACTGTTGTTGAAAGGGGAACAAATGTACACGTTTCGTGTACAGTAAGTTAATTATTTCTTGTTCGGGGAACATATTGTTTGTGCCATAGACTTTTTACCAATCGTGTGGTCGTATCTATCTTTTAGGCTACATGTGAAGATAAGAGATTAATGGGTGTTTAATAATTTTAAAATAATAATAATCAATTGAGCAGTGTAGGCCTACTAGGCGTTAAGATCATGTAGAGTTAAGTTAGGAAGGATCTTCAGAAATCTCTGCAAACCTGAAACACATTTATAGGCTGCCAAAAAGACATTAACTTGGCTAAGTGTCACGCAACTCCAACATATAATAATATACTATAAATATGGAGTATTTAGTGTTTTTAAGTGTTTTCACTTTCTTGTGTTATCCATGTGATTTTTAATGTGTAGGCATACCTTGTCTATTTATATGATTGAACTGTATATGCATTGATTTTTACTAAATAAACTCAACTCAAACTATTATAAGAAGCACATTTAATATACTATTAATATTAACTGAAGAATCATATTATTATGGGTGTAAAATATTTAAGTGAGAAAAGTGTCCCAAAACCAGAAGTCTTCGCGCCCAAAGTGTTGTGTAGCGGGTCTTTCCGGCAAAATAAACTGTCTCACGTCAAGATAGCTAGCTATAGCTTAGGCTACTTGGTTATTTTGAAGTTTCAGCAAATATGATGCTATAGTGAGTGATATTTTGTCACAGCAAGTATGAATATGAGTTTATCCGACACTGAATTTGTGGCAGCCTCCGAAGCCGAAGATTCTGAAGGAAGTGCCGACTTTTACCTTGACAGGTGTGATATCTCAAAACCAGCTAGTTTGCTACAGTAGCTAGAGCATGCGCTAGTCAAATTAGAGCTAGCTCAAAAGCTATTTAGGAATACCAGTAGTATTCATCTAACGCTATATAGTTACAGTTTGCTATAAATGAGCTAATTCATGCAACAAATGATAGCCAAAGTAAATAGTGCTCTGCAAGTTAAGTTAGCACCGCTGTACTACTAGCTAGCTCCTCAACTGTGGCGGTTGTGTGTTCGTCAGATTGATGCTTTCTGAGCTAATTGTGGGATCGCCGTGCTCACGGACGTCGACCAGTTGCCTCATCAGCACCACCAGTCAAACAGGTAGAGCTGAACAGTATACTGAGGGTATTTGTGTCTTACTTGCTTTGTCCGTTTTAATTGGGATTGTGGATAAAAGCAGCTAACTGTACTTCGTTCCTAGCTAGCTAGCTAATCACTTTATCGTCCACCAGATATGTCTCCGCAACTTGGTTTCATGGCACATACGCGTCTGTCTGAAGTACGTCTCACTCCCGTGAAGGTAGCTAACGTTAGCTAGGATAGCTAAAATGCTTTATTGCACAATGTCGATGTGACCCTCATTTATAAAGAACAAATTGATTAGAGCGGATATTTCATTCTTCTGTTCCTGTTTCAGAACGTGAACAACGCTGTATCCCCAGGGAGGTGCGCTATCAGATCAGGCCAGGCCACACAGTGGATACACGTAGAGTTAGACCTTTACACATACATTAAAACAATATACTTGTACCTAACCCTTGTACACTCATGACTCAAGTATTTTCCTTTGCTAGGGAAGCTTTTAGTACAGTTGATGACAAAGGGACTGACTGTATGGCCACTAAGCAGGTTGAAAGAGGTGAGTTTTATTTTACTCTCCATGAAGATCATTGAAGCACCTAGACCAGGGTACTCAATTAGAAAGGTCCACTCACCAAATGTCCATTCAGTCCAAGGTCTGGAACAGCGATGACACAATCCCATGCCACTCTTAAATTAGTCTTCAGTTGCACGCTCTTGTTGGGTGGCTGATTTAACGATTACACTTCATGTTGCTTGGTATGATTGCAGTTGGTTTACTTTTCTGGCCCTTACCTCAGAGTTCTGGGGGTAATTTTGGCGTTTTAGTGTCCATGCTTTGTGTCATAGTGACGTTTCACGTTACCACTTTAGACAAGAGCAACCGTCTCATTGCAGATTAAACATATTGGGTTTGTTCTCCCCACTCAGTCCCACCGGCAGCACAAATGCATTGTCAGTCCACTCAGTTTTTTTTCGTGTTTAGAGCACGCCATGGTAACAGGTAACGTTAGCAAATCGATTAGACTGCGTTGTTGCTAATGACACACAACCTGCGTGACCCACACAGAGGTTGCGGCCAACGTTGAGTGAGTGAGTTGTCATGGTGATTACAGTTATTACAGCTCCTGATTGGACCTTTGGATTGGACACGGTAGATAGAAACCACATCTAGTTGGAAAAATATATAGGCTATAGGGCGAAATCACGCACCAATGAAAACTCGCTTGGATCATGAATACATTAAAATGTTGATTTTGGCTTCGGTCCAAATTGTATTGCGTCTGGGTCCGGACCTGGACCAGAGTCCGTCTATTGAGTACCACCGACCTAGACCCTCAGATCAGAACCTTTAACCAACCTAGACCAATAACTGTGCAACTGCTGCCCCCTAGTGGGGCTTTCACGTAAGTGGTACTGAATAGCTAACATGTATTTTTAACCCTCATGTTTGCAAGGAACAGAGAGGGGAAGTGACATCAGCACAAGCCCCCATGCTACTGCTGTTTCCCCTGTGGGGCCCTCCCAGCCTGATGGCATGGTGACCAGACACTCCAAACCAGCTGAGACCAGGGGCAGAGAGACCAGGGGTGGAGAGACCAGGGGTGGAGAGACCAGGGGTGGAGAGACCAGGGAGAGAGAGAACAGGGGGAGAGAGACCAGCGGGAGAGAGACCAGGAGTGTAGAGACCAGGGGGAGAGAGATCAGGGAGAGAAAGACCAGGAGTGTAGAGACCAGGGAGAGAGAGACCAGGGGGAGAGAGACCAGGAGTGTAAAGGCCAGGGAGAGAGAGACCAGGAGTGTAGAGGCCAGGGAGAGAGAGACCAGCGGGAGAGAGACCAGGAGTGTAGAGGCCAGGGAGAGAGAGACCAGGGGGAGAGAGACCAGGAGTGTAAAGGCCAGGGAGAGAGAGACCAGCGGGAGAGAGACCAGGAGTGTAAAGGCCAGGGAGAGAGAGACCAGGAGTGTAAAGGCCAGGGAGAGAGAGACCAGGAGTGTAGAGGCCAGGGAGAGAGAGACCAGGGGGAGAGAGACCAGGAGTGTAAAGGCCAGGGAGAGAGAGACCACGGGGAGAGAGACCAGGAGTGTAGAGACCAGGGAGAGAGAGACCAGGGGGAGAGAGACCAGGAGTGTAAAGGCCAGGGAGAGAGAGACCAGGGAGAGAGAGACCAGGAGTGTAAAGGCCAGGGAGAGAGAGACCAGCGGGAGAGAGACCAGGAGTGTAGAGGCCAGGGAGAGAGAGACCAGCGGGAGAGAGACCAGGGAGAGAGAGAGGCAGGAAAGTAGAGAAGGCCCCTCCAGCTTCAAGGCAGACACACTGAGAGGTAACAACACACCACACAAGCAGTGCCTCTATCTCACCTGTAGGTGGTGCCAAACTGTAAGGCTCGTCTTAGTGACTCTTAACAACCATAACTACCTGTTTACTAGTTGTAGCTCTGCTGCCCTGCTGCTAGTGTGTGGAGAGAGTCTGAATCCGAAGAGTTATCAAGTAGGGTCAAGATCCCGTCAATTTGATTAATTCCAATTTGATATAACTTAAATGAATATTAAATAAAGGCAAATGCTAAACATACCTGTGCTATTTTATTCAGAAATGTTTCTTCTGAATAACTGCAGACAAGGCTATAATGTAACAGCAAGATTTGCAAACTCAAAAACCAGATGAATGCTTGACGTTGATGTGCTGAATCTTGGGTCAGACTGTCGGCCTCTCACTGGTGGCCGGAGGCCTCCATCGCCCACGGCAACTGACAGCCCTGAGGCCCACACACACAATCAGAGGCTTATTCACTGAGGAAAGTACAGCATGTACAGGAAGAGCTGCTGTGCAGCAGGAGAGCTGGAGAAGCAGTACCAGAGGCCTGCAGCGTGTAGGGGGGAGGCAGGGGGAGGCAGGGGGAGGCAGGGGGGAGGCAGGGGGGTACACTGACCTCTGTACAGCAGCGCTGTAAGAAGGCCTTATACACTGCGGGTACACATCCCCTGACAATCCCCCTCTCATGCCTCGCTCGCCCGTCTTCATGAACCTGCCCAGGACCTCGCTGAAGGAACAATGTGCTTCTTATGCCCGGACGCACAGACCTGACACATGCCCTATGTCTCTCTCTCTCTCTCTCTCTCTCTCTCTCTCTCTCTCTCTCCGGACGCACAGACCTGACACATAACTCATGCCCTAACATAATATATGTGGCTGGTAAATGAATGTTGTTTTCTCCTATTGTAGAGAGGCGAGGAGAGCAGTTGAACACAGTGTAAGTAGGAAGGGGGTGGACGGGGTTAATAGTATTTAGTCATGTAGACACATGGAGACCACAGTTTGGTTCCTCAGTTCTGACTGCTTGTGGAGTCACTGTCCACACGAGAAGACCTTATTTATCTTATAGTGTCACATATAGTAATATAAGAATGCATAATCTAGTATAGGACTGTTTTCTCCAAAGCGTACGTGGGTAAGGTTTAAAGCTGGTTTGTGGGAGATGTGTCTGAGAACATCTTCATGCCCCGTGTAGCACCCAGCTGAGCTCTGATGACACAGCTTCCAGGAACAGGAAACGGAACTACGTCAGCCCCAGAAAGACTACATCCCCCACGATGCACAAGGCCCCTCTGATGAAACGTAACCTCATTGTGTCTGTGCCAACTATGTTCTGCTTGTCTAGGACGCATTCATCCTTTCAGTTTTCTAGAAGCTGCCTTTTAATGATCTGTCACTGAAATGAAATAGAAAAACAGTACCTCAGAGAGATGGAACTTTAAGGTGATTTTTCCGTGTTTTTGTCAGGAGCAAGGACCGTCCCAGTGAGGACCAGCAGCTTGAGGAAGGAGGGAGAGAGGAAGAAAAGAGGGAGGCAGGAGGGAGGGAGGAAGGAGGGAGAGGTGACCCTGGGCTCGGCCCACAGGAGGAACATCCTTGGGGAGTCTGGGCTACACGTGGCTGTGATGAACGGAGACACTCAGAAGGTCCGAGCCTTCCTCCTGCTGGGCTCTAACGTCAACATGGCTGACAACGCTGGTGAGACACCCTGTTACAAACTAATAAGCCCATATCAAAGTAGAAGTGAGTGGGGTGTGAGTAGAAGTGAGTGGTGTGTGAGTAGAAGTGAGTGGTGTGTGAGTAGAAGTGAGTGGTGTGTGAGTAGAAGTGAGTGGTGTGTGAGTAGAAGTGAGTGGTGATCACACACTGAGTGGTGTGTGAGTAGAAGTGAGTGGTGTGTGAGTAGAAGTGAGTGGTGTGTGAGTAGAAGTGAGTGGTGTGTGAGTAGAAGTGAGTGGTGATCACACACTGAGTGGTGTGTGAGTAGAAGTGAGTGGTAGTAGAAGTGAGTGGTAGTAGAAGTGAGTGGTAGTAGAAGTGAGTGGTAGTAGAAGTGAGTGGTAGTAGAAGTGAGTGGTAGTAGAAGTGAGTGGTGATCACACACTGACTGGTGTGTGGTAGTAGAAGTGAGTGGTGTGTATTGTGGTGTGTATTGTGGTGTGTATTGTGGTGTGTATTGTGGTGTGTATTGTGGTGTGTATTTGTGGTGTGTATTTGTGTGAGTGTTTACCGTGTCGTCCAGGCTGGACCCCTCTGCATGAGGCTGCGTCCAGGGGCCACTATGACATCAGCGTGGCGTTGATCTCAGCTGGAGCTCTGGTCAACGCTGCTGCCGACGCTGACATCACGCCCCTCCACGACGCCGTCCGGAACCAACACCTGCAGGTTAGCCATGACCATTCATCCTAACCCTAACCATTCAGCCTAACCATAACCATTCAGCCTAACCATAACCATTCAGCCTAACCATAACCATTCAGCCTAACCCTAACCATTCATCCTAACCATAACCATTCATCCTAACCATAACCATTCAGCCTAACCATAACCATTCATCCTAACCATAACCATTCATCCTAACCATAACCATTCAGCCTAAACCTAACCATTCAGCCTAACCATAACCATTCATCCTAACCATAACCATTCATCCTAACCATAACCATTCAGCCTAACCCTAACCATTCAGCCTAACCATAACCATTCATCCTAACCATAACCATTCAGCCTAACCATAACCATTCAGCCTAACCATAACCATTCATCCTAACCATAACCATTCAGCCTAACCATAACCCTAACCATTCATGCTCAGAACCCCTTTGGTGTACAGAAGTGACTGAGTGTGTAAGAGAGGTGCGGTTGTGCATCAGGTTGCAGCGTGTTCTGAGTGTGTAAGAGAGGTGCGGTTGTGCGTCAGGTTGCAGCGTGTTCTGAGTGTGTAAGAGAGGTGCGGTTGTGCATCAGATTGCAGCGTGTTCTGAGTGTGTAAGAGAGGTGCGGTTGTGCGTCAGGTTGCAGCGTGTTCTGAGTGTGTAAGAGAGGTGCGGTTGTGCATCAGGTTGCAGCGTGTTCTGAGTGTGTAAGAGAGGTGCGGTTGTGCGTCAGGTTGCAGAGCTGCTGTTGCGTCGCGGGGCCGACCCCCTGCTGGAGGACGCAGAAGGAGAGACGGCCTATCACATCGCTTCAGAAGGAGAGACGGCCTATCACATCGCTTCAGAAGGAGAGACGGCCTATCACATCGCTTCAAACGTCTCCTTGCTCAGGCTCATGGAAAGACACGCCCCTAAACACAAGAGAACACAACTGACAGGTAAGGTCCTGTTCATTCTGTCTCGAGTATATTCAGTGTGTTAAATGTGCAGTTGAAAACATCGGAGGTTTGTTGTGTTTTCACAGCTTTAAAGAAGAACTCTGAGACCAGGAACAGTGAAGGCAGGATCACTGATGACGAGCAGGGAGTAAGTACAGCCATGGGTGCAAATACTGACTTATATAAATAAAATCCTCTCGTTAACACACTTATACTGATTTGACTTGATGATGTATCTGACACAAGATGGAAGACCCACCTCTGCACCCTGAGAGGAAGCAGAGGCCAGCCAGAGCAGAGGACATCTCCACTCAGCTCAGCCCAAGACCCAGCAGCCTCAGACCAAGCAGATCCAGACCCGGCTCTGCTCAGTCCAAGACCAGCCCCACGACCAGCCCCAGGACCAGTACGTATGACAGCTTTATCCTGGCCTTCCCCTGGAAGTTAACTAGACTCTGAATGTTCTCATCTCTTCCTCAGTGAGGCCTCCTCTTCTGCTCAGTGCTCAGACTAGTCCCCCAGACCTCTCCAGCCCCCCTACACACATGGGAGCCTCCAGCCCCCCTACACACATGGGAGCCTCCAGCCCCCCTACACACATGGGATCCTCCTGCGCCCATACACCAGCCTTAAGCCCCTCCCCCCAGCCAAGACTGTCCGTCTCCAGCAGCCCCGGAGCCTTCCAGCCCCACGGTGGAGATGACTGTGGAGAGCTGAGTGTTCTCAGTGACAGTGAACAAACTGTGGATTACACTGAGGAGATGTGCTCGTCTGACGACACGCTGGACTGGGATCTAAGAGCCACTCAGGACTTCCACAGAGCCCCAGGGTCCCCTCCTCCTCCAACAAGCCCACCTTCCCCTACTCCTCCAACAAGCCCACCTTCCCCTCCTCCTCCAACAAGCCCACCTTCCCCTACTCCTCCAACAAGCCCACCTTCCCCTCCTCCTCCAACAAGCCCACCTTCCCCTCCTCCTCCAACAAGCCCACCTTCCCCTTCTCCTCCAACAAGCCCACCTTCCCCTCCTCCGACGACAAGCCCACCTTCCCCTACTCCTCCGACAAGCCCACCTTCCCCATCTCCTCCGACCAGCCCACCTTCCCCTCCTCCTCCGACCAGCCCACCTTCCCCTCCTCCGACAAGCCCACCTTCCCCTCCTCCTCCGACAAGCCCACCTTCCCCTACTCCTCCGACCAGCCCACCTTCCCCTCCTCCTCCGACCAGCCCACCTTCCCCTCCTCCTCCGACAAGCCCACCTTCCCCTTCTCCTCCGACAAGCCCACCTTCACCCGGCCAACTGTTTTTTGCTTTTGTCTAATCTCTTTGTATATATTAGTTGCATTTACTGTATACGTAACTAGTTAAGGTTAGGGTTAGTAACTAGTTCACTATGTGTGCTTGTGCACCGTATTTATTGTGTTTTTATATTCATGTGTTGGTTTGATTTCAAAGTAGCATAATATGACCTCATGTATGTTGAGTTTCAGTTCCTCTGTATCTAGGATCTCCGGAAAACGTATTTTAGCTGAACAGTTTATCTGGTTCTTGTTCTAATGCTGTACTTCTGACTAATATATTTGATGGGTCGCATCAGAGATAAAAACAATAAAAAAAAGAAAAGAAAATGTATTTTAATTCATATAGCCTTCTGACATTGATCAAATAACAACATAATTTCCATGCTATACTGCATCTGTGTAAATTATAATGGCAACATCATCATTTTAATAATCGTCTAGTTAATAACTTCTGAATGTTTTCTTGTGTGTGTGCAGTTGCAGGGATTGAGGGAGATGAGGGTGATGCAGGTCCTAACTGTCTCCAGCTCCGTGACCATCACAAGGCAGGTGATCCAGGTCCTAACTGTCTCCAGGACCATGACTATCACAAGGCAGGTGATCCAGGTCCTACCTGTCTCCAGCTCCAGCATGTTGAACCCATCTTACATCAGAGTTCTGTTGTAAATCAGCCCTGTGAGAGTGGATCGTCCAGCAGAGCAGCTGAGGTGGACGAGCAGCAGGGAACCTTGTCACAGCGAACATCTACACCCCACAAAGCCATTCAAAAAGCTCCCCGAAAGAGGAGAGATATTTTCGATCTGCTCTTGCAGAATGAGCCCTTTGACTTGGATGGCATGTTAGGGTTAGCTGCTCAGCTAGCAGGCCGTCCTGCACCAGGTCAGCGCTCAGTAGGGTTAGCTGTTACCTCCAGCCCAACACCACCAGAGAAAGCTGTTACCTCCAGCCCAACACCACCAGAGGAAGCTGTTACCTCCAGCCCAACACCACCAGAGGAGGCTGTTACCTCCAGCCCAACACCACCAGAGGAAGCTGTTACCTCCAGCCCAACACCACCAGAGGAAGCTGTTACCTACAGCCCAACACCACCAGTGGAGGCTGTTACCTACAGCCCAACACCACCAGAGGAAGCTGTTACCTCCAGCCCAACACCACCAGAGGAAGCCCAGCCAGACATGACTCAGACTTGCAGCGCCGGTTCTCCGTCTCTGCTTGAACAAGACGACAGCAGGCAAGAAGCTCTCAACAGGTGGCTGAGTCGTCCACCAAGCAAGGCAGAGTCACAGGAGGATGGTGGTGTTGAACGCCAACAGCAGGAGAGTGCTCCAGAAGTGTCGAATGTTTTAAGAGATCTATCCATCCAAGCCCTTACTGAAGACTCAGCGTTTACTGAGACCCATATCCACACACCGGACGCTGCCGGGCCGAGGAGCAGAGAACCGGACAGCCAGGACACCAGGCTGAGGAGCAGAGAACCGGACAGCCAGGACACAAACATCTCTGGCTCCTCCCCAGACTCTGACCACATCACTGGAGGACTGAGTCCTGAACACTCAGCTGATCCGGCCGGCCATGACGACGAGGTAGCGTCCGACTCGGACTGCACCATGATATACGAGCCTGGCCAATCAGAGCAGCTGTCGGGAGGACGCAAGGGCGCTCACCTCCAATCAGATCTGACCTTCAGCTCCAACAGAGACGACGCCAGAGTGATGCACGGTCCAAATCCCCCCGTGGAAGGCGTGAGCGTGAAAGCTATGCAGATCTTCCAAGAGGAACCTGATAGAAACCACTCATCAAGTTTATCTTCATCTCAAACGGAAGATTCCAGAAGCCTGCTCACCCCGTCACACTACCGAGTCAGAGGGGAGAGAGAGGAAGGGGAGAGAGAGGATGGGGAGAGAGAGGACGGGGAGAGAGAGGACGGGGAGAGAGAGGACGGGGAGAGAGAGGACGGGGAGAGAGAGGACGGGGAGAGAGAGGACGGGGAGAGAGAGGACGGGGAGAGAGAGGACGGGAAGCCTCAGGTTGGGACACAAGCTGCTGCTGGGCCGCGGGGACGCTCTGCTGGGCAGCGCAAGAGGAGAACCAAGAGCAGCAGATCCAGGTTTGGACCAGGGCCTTTAAAACCACCCAACCCCTGGAAGTCACCTCACCAAGGGGCCCAGGCCAGCAGCACATCCCAGTCAGGTATGCAAACAGCACAACATGTACAAAAACACTAATCAAGTGACTAGTTTTTTTAAGTTTTTGTGTTTCATTCATCAGGTCCTTTAGAAGGAACCAAACTCCTGCCGAGAAATCTTCAGAAGAGGAACGGGCGTGGTGAGACTCACCTGCACCTCGCCTGCAAGAAGGGAGATCTGCCTCTCGTCAAAGCTCTTATTGGAGCTGGAATAAACGTCAATGAGAAAGATAATGCAGGTCTGTAATCTCATCGCTAACTAGCATATTTCATCACTGCTAAATCACCCTTCAGCCTTCTTTCACTCCAGTATTGAATCTCAAACACAAGATGCCTTTTATCGTGCAACCGCTTGATGTGTTTATTGGCCAGGCTGGGTCATGTGACGTGTGTGCTGCGTGTGTATTGGCCAGGCTGGGTCATGTGACGCGTGTGCTGCGTGTGTATTGGCCAGGCTGGGTCATGTGACGCGTGTGCTGCGTGTGTATTGGCCAGGCTGGGTCATGTGACGTGTGTGCTGCGTGTGTATTGGCCAGGTTGGGCAGCGCTGCACGAGGCGAGCTCGAGGGGATTGGGGTCGGTGGTGGAGGAGCTGCTGAAGGCCGGAGCTGACGTCACCAGCCGGGGCCTGGAGGACCTCACGCCCCTGCACGACGCTGCCGCCTCCGGACACGCACAGGTACACACCTGGTACCAGATACACACCTGTACACACCTGGTACCAGATACACACCTGTACACACCTGGTACCAGATACACACCTGGTACCAGATACACACCTGGTACCAGATACACACCTGGCACACACCTGATACCAGATACACACCTGTACACACCTGGTACCAGATACACACCTGGCACACACCTGGTACCAGATACACACCTGTACACACCTGGTACCAGATACACACCTGTACATACCTGGTACCAGATACACACCTGTACACACCTAGTACCAGATACACACCTGTACACACCTGGTACCAGATACAAATCAAATCAAATCGAAAAACTTTATTTGTCCCCAGGGGGCAATTGAAGGCACATAGAGCAGCAGCATTACAAAGGACAAGGCCATGTCCAAACATAAAACAAACAAAAACAAACAAAAACACAGCGTTGCTACCTGGCAGACAATACACACAAGCACAGGTGTCTACAAATACACAAATATATATAAATATGTATAAAATATGCAAAGTGCATGTTTATAAATGGAGACCTGACTCTCAACAGTGTAAAATGGGTCAAATATGACAGAAATATAAAGTGCAATCAATTAAATAGATAAATAATTGATTGCACTTTATATTTCTACACACCTGTACATACCTGGTACCAGATACACGCCTGTACACACCTGGTGCCAGATACACACCTGTACACACCCGGTACCAGATACACACCTGGTACCAGATACACACCTGTACACACCTGGTACCAGATACACACCTGGTACCAGATACACACCTGTACACACCTGGTACCAGATACACACCTGTACACACCTGGTACCAGATACACACCTGGTACCAGATACACACCTGTACACACCTGGTACCAGATACACACCTGTACACACCTGGTACCAGATACACGCCTGGTACACACCTGGTGCACAGACCCTTGGTGTGTGTGTGTGTTCCAGGTGGTGAGGCTGCTGCTGCAGCATGGCTCCAGCCCCGGGGCCAGGTCTGCTGTGGGCCTCAGCCCGCTGGATGTAGCGCGAGGACCAGGCGTCCGAGAGCTGCTGTCCACCTTCCAGCCCGTCACCATCCTCAGACACGCCCCTTCAGGTGCTCACACCCCCCTCAGACACGCCCCCTCAGGTGCTCACACCCCCCTCAGACACGCCCCCTCAGGTGCTCACACCCCCCTCAGACACGCCCCCTCAGGTGCTCACACCCCCCTCAGACACGCCCCCTCAGGTGCTCAGACACGCCCACTACGTCTAACACACCAGGCATCATAGACAGACACCTTGTTTTGTCACTTCCTCTTTAAAAGCTTTTGAATTCTAGAAGAATCCAACCCTTTTGTGAACGTGTCCACCTGACACCAGCGCCGTGTCTGAGAGGAGCTCATCAGTCTCGTCTCCTTTCAGAGCCCGGGTCCTCGGAGGGAAGGAGAGTGTCCCGAGGCGTCTGGAAGGAGGGGGCCCAGTGCCTCCACGGAGAGAGGAGGGGGGCCCAGTGCCTCCACGGAGAGAGGAGGGGGGCCCAGTGCCTCCACGGAGAGAGGAGGGGGGCCCAGTGCCTCCACGGAGAGAGGAGGGGGGCCCAGTGCCTCCACGGAGAGAGGAGGGGGGCCCAGTGCCTCCACGGAGAGAGGAGGGGGGCCCAGTGCCTCCACGGAGGGTGGAGGGGGGCCCAGTGCCTCCACGGAGAGAGGAGGGGGGCCCAGTGCCTCCACGGAGGGTGGAGGGGGGCCCAGTGCCTCCACGGAGGGCGGAGGGGGGCCCAGTGCCTCCGCGGAGAGAGGAGGGGTCGGGAGAGGAGAGGAGAGCAACACAGGCAGAGCCAGGCGTCGCTGTCCCCAGAAATACAGCCCCACACACACCGCTAGAGCTGCCTGCATCTCCACACACACACCGTGAGGGCTGCCTGCATCTCCACACACACCGTGAGGGCTGCACCTCCACACACACCGTTAGAGCTGCCTGCATCTCCACACACACCGTGAGGGCTGCACCTCCACACACACCGTGAGGGCTGCCTGCACCTCCACACACACCGTGAGGGCTGCCTGCACCTCCACACACACCGTGAGGGCTGCCTGCACCTCCACACACACCGTGAGGGCTGCCTGCACCTCCACACACACCGTGAGGGCTGCACCTCGCCCCGCACACCCAAACTCTGCAGACCGCCAGGCTCTGTTGTCACTGACGCTGTTGTTTGTCTTGTTTTTGTTGTTGTCCTGTTGTTGTTTCCTGTTGTTGTTGTCCTGTTGTTGTTGTCCTGTTGTTGTCCTGTTGTTTTTGTCCTGTTGTTGTTGTCCTGCTCATGTTTAGCTGGATCAGTGCCAGGTCATAACCGCAGCCCTGGAGGAGGTGGAGAGGAAACAGCAGGAGATATCAGCCTGGACCTCCGCACAGCCAGGAGACTCAGGTGGGCTGGCATCTAACTCCAGATGTAGCTGTTTGTGAGTGAGTGTGTTTGATAAGAGCAGCTCATGTGTTCCCCCAGACCAGCTGAGCATGCAGCTCTCTCAGATCCAGAGCGTGCTCAGTGACGTGCTGGCTAAGCAGAAGGCTGAGAAGGACGACCTCACCAGGAAGTACAGGTCAGCAGCTGCACCAGAACCTCCTGTGTGACTGGGGCACGAGTAGCGCTGGGTCTGCGGGGTGTGTGTGTAACGCTGTGTGTGTGTAACGCTGTGTGTGTGTGTAACGCTGTGTGTGTGTGTGGGGGTGCAGGATGGCGGCAGACTCCTTCCGGCAGGGTGTGTTGAGGAGCCAGCTGTCCTCGCTGGCCAGCAGGCAGAGGAGGCTGCTGGGAGTTCTTCAGACACAGAACCACCTTAGGCAGAAGCACCGCCCTCACAAGGGCCCCCCCCAACACCTCCACTAACCCCGTCAACACCTCCCCAGCCAGCACATCCGCCCCCCTCCCCCACCTCCTCCACCCCCCTCCCCCACCTCCTCCGCTCCCCCTCCCCACCTCCTCCGCTCCCCTCCCCACCTCCTCCTCCCCCCTCCCCACCTCCTCCGCCCCCTCCCCACCTCCTCCGCTCCCCTCCCCACCTCCTCCCTCCCCTCCCCACCTCCTCCCACCCCCCTCCCCCACCTCCTCCTCCCCCCTCCCCACCTCCTCCGCCCCCCTCCCCACCTCCTCCGCTCCCCTCCCCACCTCCTCCGCCCCCCTCCCCCACCTCCTCCGCCCCGGTCGCCCCTGTAGAGCCCGGCTGCTCTCAGAGTGACATCATAAAACCACAGGCTGCTAGCACCAGTGGCCAATCTCAAACAGGAAACCCCAAGTCACAAACAGGAAGTGCAAGGCTGCTGCGTGGAGAGGGGGGTGAGGAGGGGGGTGGGGGGAGCGGGGAGGCGGTCAGTACGCTGAGCGGTCTCATCCAGAGGGGGGCGCTCTCCCCAGGGGACGGGGTCCTGCAGCTTACCTGGAAGGTGAGTCAGACTGGACCAATCACAGCCTCCTTTACATTCCTCCCACTTTGTTCTGTAGTGTTATGGATTGGTAGTATGTTGAGGTATCTATGATGTTGCCGTGAGTCATGTCATCCTGCCTGAATGACATATAAACATCTACAGCGTGTGTGTTCACCAGTGTGTGTGTGTCCAGGGTTTGAGTTCACCAGTGTGTGTGTCCAGTGTGTGTGTGTCCAGGGTGTGTGTTCACCAGTGTGTGTGTGTCCAGTGTGTGTGTTCACCAGTGTGTGTGTGTCCAGTGTGTGTGTTCACCAGTGTGTGTGTGTGTTCACCAGTGTGTGTGTCCAGGGTGTGTGTTCACCAGTGTGTGTGTGTGCAGGGTGTGTGTTCACCAGTGTGTGTGTGTGCAGGGTGTGTGTTCACCAGTGTGTGTGTGTGTGTCCAGGGTGTGTGTTCACCAGTGTGTGTGTGTGCAGGGTGTGTGTTCACCAGTGTGTGTGTGTGTGTCCAGGGTGTGTGTTCACCAGTGTGTGTGTGTCCAGGGTGTGTGTTCACCAGTGTGTGTGTGTCCAGGGTGTGTTTTCACCAGTGTGTGTGTCCAGGGTGTGTGTTCACCAGTGTGTGTGTGTGCAGGGTGTGTGTTCACCAGTGTGTGTGTGTGTGCAGGGCTGTACTCACCGTGCGTCGCTGCTCTCTGACGGGACGGTCCAGGGGTCACAGGGTCGGGTGCTGTCGGCTCCGGAGGGCTGGGTGGAGACCATCTTGGGGAACAACATTCCTGTCAGCCACGCATACACCTGGAACAAGGTACAGGTGTTCACCCTACACACCACATACACCTGGAACAAGGTACAGGTACCCTACACACCACATACACCTGGAACAAGGTACAGGTACCCTACACACCACATACACCTGGAACAAGGTACAGGTGTTCACCCTACACACCACATACACCTGGAACAAGGTACAGGTGTTCACCCTACACACCACATACACCTGGAACAAGGTACAGGTGCTCACCCTACACACCACATACACCTGGAACAAGGTACAGGTGTTCACCCTACACACCACATACACCTGGAACAAGGTACAGGTGTTCACCCTACACACCACATACACCTGGAACAAGGTACAGGTGTTCAGAGTCCTGTTAACACACTGGCCTATCAGAGTCCTGTTAACACACTGGCCTATCAGAGTCCTTTTAACATAACTCTGCTTCTCCTGTACTACCTTGTTTGTGCATCGGTAGCATCCATAATGTAGGCGACAGGGTGCTCAAAATAGTATGTTTGTGTTTTCGCTGTTAGGGCTTTAGTTTAGGTTAATACAAGTCCACACTAACAACACTTAAGTTGGGTGTTTCATAAGCTGACCCAGCTGAAACAAGCTTGACAACCCAAAGAGGAATTTCAGTCACGTCATCTTCATCACAAGAAACATTGTGAGACATTCCCCAACCATCGTGTCCAACATGCAAATACGTGGTTCAGTAGAGGGACTGGCGCTGGAGGGTTTGTGGGAGAGGGTTAGCCTAACCCTAACAGGGCTACTTCCTGTTTCCAGACAGGCAGGTTAGAGGAACTAGAACAGCAGAAGCTGATGAATGATTAAAGAAGCACCTCCCCCTCCTCCCTCTCCTTCTCCTCTCCTCCTCCGCCTCTGCTCCTCCTCCTCCCTCTCCTCCTCCTCCTCCCTCTCCTCCTCCTCCTCCCTCTCCTCCTCCCTCTCCTCCTCCTCCCTCTCCTCTCCTCCTCCCTCTCCTCCTCCTCATCCCTCTCCTCCTTCTCCCTCCTCCTCCTCCCTCTCCTCCTCCTCCTCCTCCCTCTCCTCCCTCCTCTCCTCCTCCTCCTCCTCCTCTGGTAGCAGAGACATGATGACTTTGCAGTGAACACAGAGTGTTCCTTGACTCTTAGCACCAGAACACTGTAAGACCTGAGTCCTCCTGATCCTTGATCTGGATGCTGTATGTAGCATGTGCACTATTTATACTGTGTGTCACCTGAGCAGAAACAAGACATGTTTATCGCTCCGTACATGTAGACTGTTGCATAGGATCTGAGGGGCTCACTTTGAGCTGTTACTGTTTCTGCAGGTGAACTACAGGGAGAGGTCGTTGTCTAGCTACGTATCGGATACGGACGCAGGGACAGACCAGAGTCCTACAGCACCTCCCCAGCCCCGCCCCTCCTCCTCCCAGCCCCGCCCCTCCTCCTCCCAGCCCCGCCCCTCCTCCTCACAGCCCCGCCCCTCCTCCTCCCAGCCCCGCCCCTCCTCCTCCCAGGAGCCTGGAGCCCCCGGACCCCCCAAAGGTGTGTCTACACCCCAGTTGACTGGTCTCTCTACCTGGTAACACCCCAGTTGACTGGTCTCTCTACATGGTAACACCCCAGTTGACTGGTCTCTCTACCTGGTAACACCCCAGTTGACTGGTCTCTCTACATGGTAACACCCCAGTTGACTGGTCTCTCTACATGGTAACACCCCAGTTGACTGGTCTCTCTACCTGGTAACACCCCAGTTGACTGGTCTCTCTAGATGGTAACACCCCAGTTGACTGGTCTCTCTACCTGGTAACACCCCAGTTGACTGGTCTCTCTACCTGGTAACACCCCAGTTGACTGGTCTCTCTACCTGGTAACACCCCAGCTGACTGGTCTCTCTACATGGTAACACCCCAGTTGACTGGTCTCTCTACATGGTAACACCCCAGTTGACTGGTCTCTCTACCTGGTAACACCCCAGTTGACTGGTCTCTCTACATGGTAACACCCCAGTTGACTGGTCTCTCTACCTGGTACACCCCAGTTGACTGGTCTCTCTACATGGTAACACCCCAGTTGACTGGTCTCTCTACCTGGTAACACCCCAGCTGACTGGTCTCTCTACCTGGTAACACCCCAGCTGACTGGTCTCTCTACCTGGTAACACCCCAGTTGACTGGTCTCTCTACATGGTAACACCCCAGCTGACTGGTCTCTCTACCTGGTAACACCCCAGTTGACTGGTGTCTCTACCTCGTAACACCCCAGTTGACTGGTCTCTCTACCTGGTAACACCCCAGTTGACTGGTCTCTCTACCTGGTAACACCCCAGCTGACTGGTCTCTCTACCTGGTAACACCCCAGCTGACTGGTCTCTCTACCTGGTAACACCCCAGCTGACTGGTCTCTCTACCTGGTAACACCCCAGCTGGTCTGCCTCCTCAGTGTTGACTGTGAGGCCCTGACAGCAGAGCAGCGTGTGTGTTGAAGCATGCCCACAGCCTCTCAATAATGAATGTCCTTGTCTAGTGAGTTCTGCACCTGGAGAGCTGCTGTGTGGGGATGAACCGGTGCCATAAACAAGCGCACCACGGCACTAGCTATAAATAGAGTGGTGATGATGTTGTGTTTGTTTTGTCAGCATGGGCAGCGCTGCATCACCTCCTGCAGATCAAGACGATCCGGCTGGTGTGTGAGGAGGAGCTGGCGCCCAGCGACGTGATGGACGGCTACTGGGAGCGCCTGTGTCTGGAGGACACCTGGCCCTGCTGACTCCTCCCAGCTGCACCTCACCCTGGAGAACTGACCTGCTCAACACTCACAAAGAAAAGAATCACTAACCACACCTGTTCTGAAACATTCATCAACCTCATGTTGTTTATGGGTAACCCAGCGACCGGGTTTTGTTGTAGAGTTGTGGATTCGGCCTACACTCCACGACTGTTACTATATTGTAGTTTGCAGTGTAAAACTTGGTGTTAAAACGGTTATAAGTCATTTAGTTTGAGTTCAAATAATGTTATTTCTGCGTTTTGTAATTGTTGGACTGTATAGTCGTTGACTATCTGCATTTAAGTTTACATCAATGACATTACTTTGAATCTGTTTTGATTAAAATCTAAACTATGAACCAACAGAAAAGGTGCTTGTTTGTTTTTTCTGTGGTTGCTGTAGGCCTCTGGAGAACTGTAGCATATAAACACTGAACTTGTAAACCGAGAGGACAGCTTTCTTCTTCAAAAAGGTCGTTTTTTTTGTATTGCGGTCGATTCCGGTTGATAGGAATCACATGGCCTCTATCTCCGTGTTTTATTTTTTTACAATTGAACCCTCAGATAAGCGCGAGTATATTATGAGCCGGTAGTGGGCGGAGGGGACTTGCGCCTGGCTGGTGATCTCTCATAACTCCGTGACAGTCAGCAGTGTGATGTCGCTCCACCACACCTACAGAAGACGTCCCTCCCAGTCCTGCTCGGCAGCGCTGCGGATCACGACTCACGGTGCTCCGATGTGAGAATTCAGATTCCCGAGTGGTAAGTTGTTTTGTGTTTTATGGGTTGTTTGTAACGGGACGACTTGAAATCGTTTTATTCTTTTTCGGTCCTGACATCGTTCACACAGCATGTTGGCCTTTATTTCAGACTTGTATTAAATGTGTCGGACAAAGTTTGGCGTAGGGGTGTGATCTGATACATTTATTACTTCATTTTTAAACCAGATAATAAATAAAACTAGCCTATGTATTTATAAACTAAACGACAATTACGCCTTTTTTCAGGCTACACTTATAATAGCCTACTAGAGTATGGAATATTTTCCAGCGAACTTTTATTTCTGAAACTTAAGTTCAGCTCTCAAGGCTGCAAAACATTGAGAGAATGTCCTTGTCATGAGATGTTACAGCTTGTAATTAACTTAAACATCAAGGCTGTCTGCACACTGGACTGTGTGTTGGCGATCCTTCTTTTAAAGGCGCGTGTCTTTTTGTTGCGATATGACCTGTTCCCTTTCATGGAAGTTTTAATGCAACATTTCTATGATTAATTTTCCATGATTTTCTCTACTTCGACAAAAAAATTATAAACGTTTAAACATGGACTAAGGTCTTAACATGATCGATACCCGGACATTTTATATTTTTAAGTATTTAGCATACATTTTACGTAATAAGCGTTTGAATAAAATAAACTAATGTCAAGGGAAAATAAAGTGTAATACTTTTCCTATTCGTTACAGTTTCGAGTCAGTATCTTCAAAAACGAACTTATTACATGGCTATATCCCTGAAGTCGTTCACGTATGTGGCGTCATTACCAAACCCAGGGGCCTGAGTCTGAAACCCACCGGAGCCCCGTTCAGGGCAGTTAGGACTTCTGGTATTACAGAAACATGTTTCCTAACTGCATAAGGACTTCTGGTATTACAGAAACATGTTTCCTAACTGCATAAGGACTTCTGGTATTACAGAAACATGTTTCCTAACTGCATAAGGACTTCTGGTATTACAGAAACATGTTTCCTAACTGCATAAGGACTTCTGGTATTACAGAAACATGTTTCCTAACTGCATAAGGACTTCTGGTATTACAGAAACATGTTTCCTAACTGCATAAGGACTTCTGGTATTACAGAAACATGTTTCCTAACTGCATAAGGACTTCTGGTATTACAGAAACATGTTTCCTAACTGGATAAGGACTTCTGGTATTACAGAAACATGTTTCCTAACTGCATAAGGACTTCTGGTATTACAGAAACATGTTTCCTAACTGCATAAGGACTTCTGGTATTACAGAAACATGTTTCCTAACTGCATAAGGACTTCTGGTATTACAGAAACATGTTTCCTAACTGCATAAGGACTTCTGGTATTACAGAAACATGTTTCCACAGCAGCACTATTGTTTGGTCTGTAGTAATGAAGATGAGGAACGTGAACACAGAAATAGAACACATCTATGAGTTACGGAATTGCTTCTGTAATAGGACGATAGGAAACAGGACAAGCAGTTAAGATGTTTTTCTCATGAAGCTCCAAGATTTCCTCTTATCTGGACAAGATAAATACATACAAAGAACAATATGGTTGCTAAGGTACTAGTCCAAAACTAGACACAAATGTATTGCTGGGTGTTTATGTATGGTATACATGGATTATGTAAGTATTTTAGTAACTGAAATCTGTTCATTTCTAGGTTGCCATATGAGGTTTCGGAAGACAAACCTTTTGATGGCATCTGGCAGAACATCAAAGACATCTCTAGAGTGCAAGGTAGTCATATTGTTGTTCAAAGCAAATCCACAAAACAAGTCAATTCTTCTTAATTGGTCAATATAAATTACAATAACTTATAAAAGGTATCTTATTTTTTAACATGAATTAAGATAACTGTTATTCCCATCATGCATCTCTTCCCGTTACCAAGACCACTCCCTGTCCCCTCTCCTCCACAGAATGAAAATAAGATGCGCCCCCTTACATAAACTGAGACGCAAATGTTACCTGCTCTCCGTGTCTGTGCTGGCCCTGTGCCTTCTGAAGCTCGTCTACATCAAGGTGTCTGTGAGGAACCACTTCTACATCGAGCCTTATGGGATCACCGCCAGCGCATACAGGATCAAAACACACAGGTACAACATCAACTGCACGGCCATATACGACCTGGACCCGGTGGAGATCGGCAAGTCCCTGGAGATCCGGAGGAAGGTGATCGTGGACCTGGAGGACGACAGTGTCGTGTCTCTGACAGCTGACTGTGAGAGGTATGTGGAGGCCAGAGGATATGACATCATGTCCGTCTCTGAGGAGGAGAGAGGTTTCCCGCTGGCGTACTCGCTGGTGGTCCACAAGAACGCTCCCATGGTGGAGCGCATCCTGCGAGCCATTTACGCACCTCACAACGTCTACTGCATCCACTACGACCAGAAGTCCTCCCTGCCCTTCACCACAGCCATGAACAACCTGGCTCGCTGCCTCCCCAATGTGTTCATCGCCTCCCGGCTGGAGACCGTGCTGTACGCCCACATCACGCGGCTCAACGCCGACCTCAACTGCCTGTCCGACCTGCTGGCTTCAGAGGTCGGTTGGAAGTACGTCATCAACCTGTGCGGCCAGGACTTCCCTCTCCGTGCGAACAGGGAGCTGGTGAGGGAGCTCCGGGCGCTGAACGGCAGCAGCATGTTGGAGTCCAGCCGGCCCCAGCCAGCTGAAGAAGCAACGCTTCCTGTTCCAGCACGAGCTGAAGGACGTCCCGTACGAGTACCGCCGTCTCCCGGTGAGGACCGGCCGGCCCAAGGCCCCTCCCCCGCACGCGCTGACGGTGTTCAGCGGGAGCGCCTACTTCGTCCTGCCTCGTGACTTTGTCATCTTCGTGGGCAGCAGCCCCGTGGCTCGGGACTTCCTGGCGTGGTCAGCTGACACGTACTCCCCCGACGAGCACTTCTGGGCGTCGCTGGTGCGTGTGCCGGGCGTGCCGGGGGGGCTCCTCCCGACCGCCCCCGACGTCACCGACCTGATGAGCCGTACGCGCCTGGTGAAGTGGAACTACCTGGAGGGTTCCCTGTACCCGCCATGCTCCGGGGCACACATGAGGAGCGTCTGCATCTACGGGGCGGCCGAGCTACGCTGGCTGCTCAACTACGGACACTGGTTTGCCAACAAGTTCGATCCCAAAGTGGACCCGGTGCTGATCAAGTGCCTGGAGGAGACACTGGAGGAGAAGAGGCAGCACAGTGGGAACTTGGTGAATGAGGAGAAATGAATATTGGGAGCGGTCCTGTTGTGTCTTTGGCGAATGAGGAGCAGTCCCTGAGAGGGGAGGATGAAGCGTTCCGTCCTCTTTGTGACTGAATCCTTCAGGAGACAGCAGCTTCCTGTGCTCCTCTGGTGAGCCTGTGCTCCTCTGGTGAGCCTGTGCTCCTCTGGTGAGCCTGTGCTCCTCTGGTGAGCCTGTGCTCCTCTGGTGAGCCTGTGCTCCTCTGGTGAGCCTGTGCTCCTCTGGTGAGCCTGTGCTCCTCTGGTGAGCCTGTGCTCCTCTGGTGAGCCTGTGCTCCTCTGGTGAGCCTGTGCTCCTCTGGTGAGCCTGTGTCTGCTGGTGAGCCTGTGTCTGATGTACAACACAGAGTTATGCAACAACAATGCCTATCACAAGGAGAAATGCCATCTGTGAAAAGTGTCTTGACTTGAATTTACAGCCATTCCTGTTTGCTGTGATCTCTCTGTCCTTCATACAGCATCAGAGAACCCTCCACTCTCCAGACCAATCACAGACACACACACACAGACCAATCACAGACACACACACACAGACCAATCACAGACACACACACACAGACCAATCACAGACACACACACACAGACCAATCACAGACACACACACACACAGACCAATCACAGACACACACACACAGACCAATCACAGACACACACACACAGACCAATCACAGACACACACACACAGACCAATCACAGACACACACACACAGACCAATCACAGACACACACACACAGACCAATCACAGACACACACACACAGACCAATCACAGACACACACACACAGACCAATCACAGACACACACACACAGACCAATCACAGACACACACACACACACAGACCAATCACAGACACACACACACAGACCAATCACAGACACACACACACAGACCAATCACAGACACACACACACAGACCAATCACAGACACACACACACAGACCAATCACAGACACACACACACAGACCAATCACAGACACACACACACAGACCAATCACAGACACACACACACAGACCAATCACAGACACACACACACACACAGACCCAACGGTTTTGGAAACATTGACAAATATCAATGTGTTATTTTATACTGTCTGCAGTGAAGCTGAAGAAAGGGGAGAGTTTGATACAACAGCAACTGTGTTATCTTTCTTTTATTTATTTATTAATAAAAATATGATCTGATGTAACTTTGTACTATGACGCATTGATGAATGTTCTACCTAGCCAACTGCCTTGTTGATAAATATTGGCTAACCCTTTAAAATCAGGAGTGCTTTCAGTTTTAATGAGCTTCAAGTGTGACAGACTTGCGTTAGCTTTCAGGTGTGCCAGCTTTCCTGCTGGCAGGTATGTGTCACTGTGAGAGAATGTGACAAATAGAGGCTCGCTGTCAGGCTGAAATATTCCCTCCCCTGCAACACGGAACTTCCTTGATACAAGTGATGTTTTAATCTCCTCCCCAGGCCCCCCCCCTCCCCCCACACACACACACACACACACACACACACGCCCAGCTCTACAAGACTGATGACTCGGCAGGAACAATATACATTAAATCTCCATCGGAGGCTGAAGAGCCTCCATAACTCAGCTGCTCTCCTTCCCCTCCCACCCCCCCACCCCTCCCACCCCGGCAAGGCAACCACTGACAGGACAGGAGAGTAATGGGTCCCTGGGCCCTTAAACACAGGGACACAACTCAGTCTGCTACTATAGCCAGTGCTGCTAGTGTAGCCAGTGCTACAAGCATCACTAGTGCTGGTGTCTGGCCGTGCCCCAGGCCTCTGATCTGTAATCGGGTGTCCGGTGACAAGATTGTCCAGCACGATTTGATCCAGGCGAGTCTGTTAACAAGTGTTCCTGGAGGGTTGGTGCTGTGGTACAGGACACCTTCACGCAGTCTGCCCCAGAAAGCCAACCAGGCTAAAGACTAGTCTGCCCCAGAAAGCCAACCAGGCTAAAGGCTAGTCTGCTTCAGAAAGCCAACCAGACTAAAGACTAGTCTGCTTCAGAAAGCCAACCAGGCTAAAGACTAGTCTGCTTCAGAAAGCCAACCAGACTAAAGACTAGTCTGCTTCAGAAAGCCAACCAGGCTAAAGGCTAGTCTGCTTCAGAAAGCCAACCAGGCTAAAGGCTAGTCTGCTTCAGAAAGCCAACCAGGCTAAAGGCTAGTCTGCTTCAGAAAGCCAACCAGGCTAAAGGCTAGTCTGCTTCAGAAAGCCAACCAGACTAAAGACTAGTCTGCTTCAGAAAGCCAACCAGGCTAAAGACTAGTCTGCTTCAGAAAGCCAACCAGACTAAAGACTAGTCTGCTTCAGAAAGCCAACCAGGCTAAAGGCTAGTCTGCTTCAGAAAGCCAACCAGGCTAAAGGCTAGTCTGCTTCAGAAAGCCAACCAGGCTAAAGGCTAGTCTGCTTCAGAAAGCCAACCAGGCTAAAGGCTAGTCTGCTTCAGAAAGCCAACCAGGCTAAAGGCTAGTCTGCTTCAGAAAGCCAACCAGGCTAAAGGCTAGTCTGCTTCAGAAAGCCAACCAGGCTAAAGGCTAGTCTGCTTCGGTTGCTTCTGGAACACTTGTTAACCTGGTCCTTACAGGCCGAGTCGTTAACTCACGCCCTGGTTACACAATACTGAACCATAAAAACACAGTGGTTTTACACAGAGCGTCTCACACATAGTTTCTAAAAGGAAGTTTCACAAGAGTGAAACATGTGAGACTGTAGAAGCGTTGACTAGCCTATTCTGGACATGGTAGTGCCTTTAATGCATTTACATTTTAAGCACATCTCAGCTACCAGACAGTGTAAAGCACATCTCAGCTACCAGACAGTGTAAAGCACATCTTAGCTACCAGACAGTGTAAAGCACATCTCAGCTACCAGACAGTGTAAAGCACATCTCAGCTACCAGACAGTGTAAAGCACATCTCAGCTACCAGACACAGTGTAAAGCACATCTCAGCTACCAGACACAGTGTAAAGCACATCTCAGCTACCAGACAGTGTAAAGCACATCTCAGCTACCAGACAGTGTAAAGCACATCTCAGCTACCAGACAGTGTAAAGCACATCTTAGCTACCAGACAGTGTAAAGCACATCTCAGCTACCAGACACAGTGTAAAGCACATCTCAGCTACCAGACAGTGTAAAGTAACATCTCAGCCACCAGACACAGTGTAAAGCACATCTCAGCTACCAGACACAGTGTAAAGCACATCTCAGCTACCAGACAGTGTAAAGCACATCTCAGCTACCAGACAGTGTAAAGCACATCTTAGCTACCAGACAGTGTAAAGCACATCTCAGCTACCAGACACAGTGTAAAGCACATCTCAGCTACCAGACAGTGTAAAGTAACATCTCAGCCACCAGACACAGTGTAAAGCACATCTCAGCTACCAGACACAGTGTAAAGCACATCTCAGCTACCAGACAGTGTAAAGCACATCTCAGCTACCAGACAGTGTAAAGCACATCTTAGCTACCAGACAGTGTAAAGCACATCTCAGCTACCAGACACAGTGTAAAGCACATCTCAGCTACCAGACAGTGTAAAGCACATCTCAGCTACCAGACAAAGTGTAAAGCACATCTCAGCTACCAGACAGTGTAAAGTAACATCTCAGCCACCAGACACAGTGTAAAGCACATCTCAGCTACCAGACAAAGTGTAAAGCACATCTTAGCTACCAAGACTTTGTTCTCTTGATAAGTGAAGTGTCATTTTTCTGCAGCTTATCCAGAGACCAGACAGACACCTAACATGAACACTAACCCTAACAGAGAGGAAGCACCTCCCTATCTATATAACCCTAACACTAACATGAACACTAACCCTAACATAGAGAAAGCACCTCCCTATCTATATAACCCTAACACTAACATGAACACTAACCCTAAACATTGTGGGAGGAAAAATGTAAGACACTTTAGGAATACAGACACAAATTTCATCTGCACCTTTTTTTTGCTTAGCTATGCAAAATGAAAGCCATTCAAACAGGTTTACCAACTCACTGTTTATAGTACACAGCCAAACAAGATGAATTTGTGAATGAAAGCACTAAGTCTACCTGTAGCCTCCATGAGAAGCCACACAGCGTTCCTCCTGGAGCCCTGAGGCTGCATGCAGGGGGCTAATTGGCTCCAGGGTATTTGCCAAAGAGCAAACGGCTGTTTGAGCTCTCTTGTTGACATCCTGCTCAGCCGACAGAGTTCTCTCTGCTCCTGGAATACAAAGGTCACTGCACCATAAACACACCTGCTAGGAGGCCGAGACCAGCCCTGACCCCGAGGACAAACCAGACCCACATGGCTTCACATGGCGGTTGTTAACGACAACGGACAGGTGCGTAAACCACCTTCCAGCTCCTTCTACTGTGTCCGAGGATGGGCTTGGCTCCTGACAACGCGGATCAGCATTTAGGAGCTGTGGAAAAACAGGAACAAGAAACCCTCTCCTCTCCTCGTCTGTCTACAGGAAGACCCCTCCCCCCCCCTCCTCCTCTCCTCCCCCCCTCCTCTCCTCTCTCTCCTCTCCTCGTCTGTCTACAGGAAGACCCCTCCTCTCCTCCCCCCCCCTCCTCTCCTCCTCCCTCTCCCCCCCCTCTCCTCCCCTACCCCCCCCCTCTCCTCTCCTCGTCTGTCTACAGAAGACCCCTCCCCCCCCCTCTCCTCCCCCCCCCTCCTCTCCTCCTCCCTCTCCCCCCTCCTCTCCTCCTCCCCTACCCCCCCCTCTCCTCTCCTCGTCTGTCTACAGGAAGACTCTCCCCCCTACCCCCCCCTCTCCTCCTCCCTCCCCCCCCCTCTCCTCCCCTACCCCCTCCCTCCCTCGTCTGTCTACAGGAAGACCCCCCCTCTCCTCCTCCCTCCCCCCCCCTCTCCTCCCCCTCCCTCCCCCCCCTCCTCCTCCCCCCTCTCCTCCCTCTCCCCCCCCTCTCCTCCCCTACCCCCCCCTCTCGGCTGGATGTCTACAGGTGGACAATGGACAATAAGCATCATTCTCTTACCTCCACTGGTATTTTGTACCCTGTCCAAATTCAGCCCTCCCCCCTTCCTCTCCTTTCTCTCTCTCTTCTCCTTTCTCTGTTTGGATTTAGGTCACCCGCCTGCCTCTCCTCCAGAACTGCTCCGTCACCCTCTGCATGCTCCGTCACCCTCTGTCAGTATTACTGTGCATCACAACACTACAAGCTGCTGTTGTTCAGGGAGAGACTTTGCCCCGTTTCATTCCCTAATCACATCTCTCATCCAGTCACTCGCATCACGCTGTGTGTTCTTGGGGCTGGGCTGGATCCAGAAGGACTAGGCTGGGATTAGCTCATGAAGGACTCTGAATAGTCAAGCACTTATTTCACCAGAAATATGCTGAGCCCATCCATCACAAGACGGTATTTATCACAAAACAGCAGTTGCTGTCCCAACAAGACTATGAATAATCTATTCTGGTTTCAAAGTAGCCAAGCAGGTTGGTACACAGTTCACGCATCAGCAGAGAAAACATTAAAAACATTTGTGTCTCAACTACTCTCACTGATAACTGATCACGAGTGTCAACATAGAGCCCATGTCCTCTATCCAGTAGTTCACAGGAAGTGTGTCTGGACGGATGGCTGGGTCGGAGTGTGGACCTGTGATGGCAGTTTACAGGAAGTGTCTGGACTCTGGGATTGGCCTGTAGCGTACAGGAAGTGTCTGGACTCTGGGATTGGCCTGTAGCGTACAGGAAGTGCAGGCTAGTTGGCCCTCGGAGCAGAACCCTGACTCTTTACTCCATCAAACTGACTGTAGGTCCTCGTTCAGGAGGCTTCTGGCTGCAGAGATGAGTCTTCATGTTGATCCAGTCTGCTGATCATGTACATGAGGTGTCATGTGATCCCTCTGTATTCAGGCCACCAGGAACCTGTTATTAAGAAAGGACTCCTTTGTGTCTAACTACATAAGGACCAGCAACCTGTTATTAAGAAAGGACTCTTATATATCTAACGACATTAGTGATTCCGCGAGGAACCTGGTTGTGCTGTGAGAGACCCTGCAAGGTTCATCCAGTCAGACTGGTGATCAGGTGGAGGGGCGGAGGGCGGGGGGTCATATGAGAGTGGGCACGGAGAGCAGAGGAGACAGACTAAGCAAGAACGGTTCAAGTAGAAGAGTTTCTTACTGTGGTTGTCTGAGGACGACAACTTGAGGGAAATGTTGTCTGTCCTGCAAAGTCTCACTTATCCCAGGAGGAATTCCTCTCTCTCTCTCTCTCTCCCTGCCCTGCTCTCTCTCTGGTCTCTCTCTCTCTCTCTCTGGTCTCTCTGTCTCTCTCTCTCTCGGTTAGGGTTAAAGAAGCTGTGGAAAGTTTCTCAAACACAGATGAATTGATGATTAAATGATTACAAATGTGTTTCAGTCTTCAAGGATAGGGTCCCGTCAGATTCCCTGCAGCAGAAGCCTGTCTGGGACCGAGGGTGGGGCTGAGTGCAGAGCCAGGCTGGCGGTGAGGAGGACAGAGGGGCACATTCTGCTGGGTCACTGTTGGCTCCTGCCTCTCTTGGCCCAGGCTGAGTGCTGCTGTCATCACCACCATCCCCATCATCAGCATCGCTCGTTTCCGTGGTGACGAATGTTGGTCCTGCGCTCCCCAGAGAGAGCAGCACCCACTCAGCCAGCAACAATGAGGCTTTCTCTGCCTCTCTCTAAACTCTCTCCCTCCCTTTCTCTGCCTCTCTCTGCCTCTCTCTAAACGCTCTCCCTCCATTTCTCTCTCTCTCTCCCTCCCTTTCTCTCGCTCTCTCTCTAAACGCTCTCTCTCCCTTTCTCTCTCTCTCTGCCTCTCTCTAAACTCTCTCCCTCCCTTTCTCTCTCTCTGCCTCTCTCTCTAAAATCTCTCCCTCCCTTTCTCTCTTTCTCTCTCTAAACTCTCTCCCTCTCTCTGCACTCCCTGCCTCCCCGTCACCGCACCCCCAGTGCATGGCAGCCAGTCCAGGGGGTGTGGAAAGCCCGGCCTGCAGAACTAGAGGATCCTGCCCCACTCCAGAGAACCTTTCACAGCTTCTTGTTTGGTAGGAGGAAAGGGAAAGAGAAGGTTTCTTAATTAAAGTTTTCCATGGCATCTGTAGAATCTATGATGTAGCCGTAAGAAAGAAATCTCCACAAGCATTTTGACACAACTAACCACATCCTTCACTCAGGCCTGGTTCAGTGTTCCTTCTGCAGCTGGGTGAGACTTTACTAGAAACATGACTGTACTCCTCCTCCTCCATCCTTCTGCTTCCCACCCGGTTGCTAACCGCTCCTCTCCTGGGGGGGGGTGGGGGGCGGGGGGCAAGGTGTCAGAACAGTTATTCTGGAGCTTGTCACCTGCCCCTTGAATGTCGTCCTGTCCCACTGAAACGTGTAGCTAGTGAGAGAGACGGTGTCGAGCAGTCCTGAAGAAAGTCCTGAAGAAGTCATGAAGAAAGTCCTGAAGAAGTCATCAGCAGGGTCAGGGTGTGTCACAGGACGAACACGAGCGTTAGTTAAGACGGAACCGATCGACCGCTGATGAACCGTTTGGAGAGCTGTGAATACACCTTGTTCGCAAACAATATCTAGAACGACACACCTAACACACCAACACACACTAACACACACCTAACGCACACTAACACACCAAACACACACCTAACACACCCCTAACACACACCTAACACACCAATCACTTGTTGACACAGCCCTTTGTCAACAAGTGACACAACTAGTAGAGACGGATCTATTGACTGAAGTTACATAATTTACATTTACATCGAGTCATTTTGATCTTTAGGGATGGTTATCTTGATGACAATGTTTTTCTCTGGCCTGAGAAGCGAGCCTTGCTTCCAGAGCAGGGTACATTTACATTTATTCATTTAGCAGACGCTTTTATCCAAAGCGACTTCCAAGAGAGAGCTTTACAAAAGTGCATAGGTCACTGATCATAACAACGAGATATCCCACAACATTGCAGTGAGAGTATTCACCTCTGCCATGAGAATAACAAGTATACAAAATGACTTACTTGTTTGCTAACACAGAACATCTATAGTATTGTGTTTCCTTTATATGATGATGTCTAATCCATGTTACTGTCACGCCTTCGTACTCTGCGCAGCCTGCAAGGTGGCTGCACTCTGCTTCCTGTTTGGAGTTTATTGGTTTCACCTGTTGCTTGTTTGACCCATTTAGTTCACTATTTAAACCCCAGTATGTCGTCGCTTCTTTGCAAAGTCTTACTAATTTCTAAATTAGTCAGTCTGAGCGTTGTTATACCTTCAGTTTTGTCTGTTGTGCTGATCAACCCTTTGCCTGTCTTTGACCAAGATTTTGGATGACCTATATTGCCCTGTTTGCCGGTGTGTACCGACTTTTGACTGTTTCTGACGATCCCGTTCAATAAACACCTCTACACCTGGATCCGAGTCTGTTCTGTTTACAATTACACTAATGTACAAGATAGTTTATGAGGCAAGTTCTAAAAACACCAGCCACTTATCATCATCAGTACGCATCACAATATCTGTCATTTGTGGGCATTTAATGAGTAACTCTGCAGATGAATGACACAGTGCATCTCCAACGCCTGCTCCTGCAGCTACTGCTGGATGAAACTGCTCCTTTCAAGCAACACCTAAACAAACAGTGAGGGAGAGTCTCTCCTGTCCGCGGAGCGCTGAGTCGTGGCTCGGGGACAGAGGGGGGCTGGCTCCATCAATGACTGGATTGTGCCCTGGCGTCTGCCTGGCCAGCTCTGGTTGCAGAGAGGCCCGCCACAGCCAGCCCCCCCCCCTTCAGACACACTGATGGAGCTGTGGTGTGTGTGTGTGTGTGAGAGAGAGAGAGAAGAGAGAGAGAGAGAGAGAGAGAGAGAGAGAGAGAAAGAGATAGAGAAAGAGAGAGAGTGTGTGTGTGAGAGCGAGAGAGAGAGAGAGAGAGAGGAGAGAGATGAGAAAGAGAGAGTGTGTGTGTGTGAGAGCGAGAGAGAGAGAGAGAGAGGGAGAGAGATAGAGAAGAGAGGGTGGTAGAGCGAGAGGTGTGTGTGTGAGAGAGAGAGTGTGTGTGTAGTTTTCTGCTGCATTACCCTGAAGGGGCCCAGACTGGGGCGTCCTGGCCGGGGCGTCCCGGGTGTCCGGGCGTCCGGGGCACAGGAAGTGTGTCTCCATGTTTGGATGACTCACTCTAGATGCTCCTGGCCACACTGAAGTATCAGCACCTTGACACACACTCGTCTAACTCCAGTCTCCTTTACAGTGCCCCTTCTATCAGGAACCCTGCATGCCATATATATCCCCACCTGAGGATGTATACTACTTGGAATATCAGCATTAGGACAAACACTGTATTGCATTATTTTTGCAGTTAACATTTGTTGTTTTTGTAAGTTAACGGAATAACAGTCCTGAAGACTTTCCTGTCCACGAGGCCAGAGTCCACATTCCAGAAGGATCCAGACAGTCTGTAAATGAGAGAGAGCAGGAGAGAGAGCGGAGAGAGAGCGGGAGAGAGAGCGGAGAGAGAGCGGGAGAGAGAGCAGGAGAGAGAGCGGAGAGAAGAGCAGGAGAGAGAGCAGGAGAAGAGAGCGGGAGAGAGAGCGGGAGAGAGAGCGGAGAGAGAGCGGGAGAGAGAGCGGAGAGAGAGCAGGAGAAGAGAGCAGGAGAGGAGCAGGAGAGAGAGCAGGAAGAGAGCGGGAGAGAGAGCGGGAGAGAGAGCGGGAGAGAGAGCGGGAGAGAGAGCGGGAGAGAGAGCGGGAGAGAGAGCAGGAGAGGAGAGCGGGAGAGGGAGCTGGGAGAGAGATGCGGAGAGAGAGCGGGAGAGAGAGCAGGAGAGAGAGCATGAGAGAGAGCAGGAGAGGAGCAGGAGGAGAGAGCAGGAGAGAGAGCAGGAGAGCAGGAGAGAGAGCAGGAGAGGGAGCAGGAGAGAGAGCGGGAGAGAGAGCAGGAGAGAGAGCAGGAGAGAGACAGGAGAGAGCAGGAGAGAGAGCAGGAGAGAGAGCAGGAGAGAGGAAGAGCAGGAGAGAGAGCAGGAGAGAGAGCAGGAGAGAGAGCAGGAGAGAGAGCAGGAGAGCAGAGAGAGAGAGCAGAGAGAGAGCAGGAGAGCAGAGGCAGGAGAGCAGGAGAGCGGGAGAGAGAGCAGGAGAGAGAGCAGGAGAGATGAGCAGGAGAGAGAGCAGGAGAGAGAGCAGAGAGAGAGCAGGAGAGAGAGCAGGAGAGAGAGCAGGAGAGAGAGCAGGAGAGAGAGCAGGAGAGCAGAGAGAGGAGCAGGAGAGAGAGCAGGAGAGAGAGCAGGAGAAGGAGGATAGCAGGAGAGAGAGCAGGAGAGAGAGCAGGAGATAGAGAGCAGAGAGAGAGCAGATCAGGAGAGCATAGCAGAAGAGCAGAGAGCAGGAGAGAGAGCAGGAGAGCAGAGAGAGGGCAGGAGAGAGAGCAGAGAGCAGGAGAGAGAGCAGGAGAGAGGGCAAAGGAGAGAGAGCAGGAGAGAGAGCAGGAGAGCAGGAGAGAGAGCATGATAGAGAGCAGGAGATCAGGAAGAGAGGCGGGAGAGAAGAGCATACAATGGGGTGGGGTGGTGGAAAAAACGGGGGGGGGCGTGTCTCCCTCTCTCCCTTCTCTCTCCTCCTTCTCTCCTCTCTCTCTCTTTTCTCCTCTCTCCCCTGAGAGGAGCAAGAGGAGAGAGCAGGAAGAGAGAGCCCACAGAGAGGAGACAAGAGAAAAACAGCGCGGGATGGAGACATGAAGAGCCAATGAGATATATCAAAGTATAGATAGCGCAGGATATAGAGCACTTCATCTTCTCCCTCATCTCTACCCTTCCTTTCCTCACCCTCTTATCGCTCTCCTTATCCTCCGTCTCCCTTCCTTATACTTTCTATCCTTCCTCGTCTATCCTCGTCGCGTCTCACTCTACTCGCCCGCTCTGTTCTACAATTCTATCATGCTTGCTTCTATCTTCTCTTATTCTCTCTCTCCTCTAACTACGTAGAGTCCCATTCCTCTATCGCTACAGTCTTCTTTCGTCCGTCATCAATTCATACGCTCTACCCTTGCGGCTCTCTCCTTCGCCTCCGCTTCCTCTTCCCTCCTCTCTTTCCTCCCTCTCCATTCTCTCACCGCCTGCACCTCCCCTTCTCCTCCTTCCTTAGATTTTGCCTCCCTTTCTCCACTGCTCATCTCTCACTACCTCCCATTCTCTGGGCCTACTTCCCGTCTTGCTCTCCTATCTCTCTCGCCGACCGGAGGGCCTTTGCGTGGGGGGGGGGGGGCTCCTTCTCTCTCTCCTGTGTCTACTCTCTCTGTGTACTCTTCATCATGCATATCTCTACTATCATATCATCTGGTGGAGCATTCTTCACCCTTCTCTCCTACTCTTTCCTGCTGGCCTATCTCCTACTCTTTAAACGACATCCCCTTGGCTTTCTCTCTGCTTCATTATCTATCTGTGGTCGTGATCCTCTACTTTTCGGTGCGTGGCTGCGGGGCTGAAAAAAAAATCTCTCTCTTCGCTGCTTTTTTCTCTCATTCCTGATCATCTCTCCGGGTCGGGACATAACTCCTGGTCATAGGACATCTACGTTCTCTCTGTGTCCTGTGTATGTGGATCAGGGAGGTCTCTTGTAGGTCTGTTCTGCTCGATCATTCGCGCATCTAGCGCGGCCGGCAAGAAGTCAGTATAACTCACCTAGTTGACGTGTCATCTCTCGCTTGCCGTACTGTAGTCTTCCCATGCGCTACTACGCCATTTCTACCTAGAATCAAACATGAAGGTCCTTGGGGTCTACCATCTGTGCGGCGGTGTATTCCTGGTGCTCTGCTCTCTCTGTTCCGATAACGAATCTCTTCCGTTTGCTTGTCTCGTCATACTCGACACTTGCTCTCTCACTCTCATTCTCCATCCTCTACCTGTGGTCTCAGTCTCGCTCTCATTTATCGGACAGCAAGTGCATGGAGGTGGTCATCTTCTTGGCTCTCCAAAAGGAAATGCGTACTATAGGGTTCGGAGTTCCAGGTCGCTGCGCAGAGGGGCGGTGGTTCGAGGGGGGGTAGGTCGCGGATCATTATATATATCATTCAAACATTATAATTAATTATCATTAATATATCCTTCACATTAGATATATCATATATATATCATTAGTATTATAGCAAATTCTTAAATCACATTATCTATTCATTATTACACATATCAGACCTATCCTCTTCCCTCTCACCTGATGTTTAGCTTGGTGAACACGCTTTATACCTGACCCGCCTTCCTCAACAACACCTTTCCCAGACACACCTTCCTCAACACACCCCTGCCTTTCCAACAACATATCCCCAGATGCTGTTTTGTAATTCTGGGTGGTTTCTGGTTCTGTTGTACACTGAGGATTAAATAAGAAAAAAACACACAAAGTTTAGAAAAGCCCCCTTTCATTTAACGTCCAATCACCATGTGAAGAGGAGACTGTGGTTGAAGACGAAAAGTTACGACTTCAAAGCCAAATTAATTCTTATCCTTGAATGGCACTACTGAAGGGCCACTTGGGTAAATCTGAAAAAAAAAACCAACCCCTCCTCTCCTCCCTCCGCCCCCCCTCTCTCTCTCCGCTCCCCCACCACTGCTGCGATTGTTAATAGTTCAGGAAATTCTTTAATTTTGATTATGTCTCCTTCAATAAGCTGCGGTATAAAGAATATTGTTTGTTGCCGACTTCATAACGTGTATTAAACGTGTGGGCAGAAATTTTTTCCATTAATAATAATAAATGAATATGAGTCCTTGTTGTTCGCCTCTCTGGCCTCTGGGCAATATGCCACCACCCACCCCTAATCCTCTCTTCCCTCCCCCCCCCCTCCCCTCTCTCTCCTCTCCCCCCCCCCCTCTTCCCCCCCCTCCCCCCCACCCCCTCCCCCCTCTCTCCCTCGCCCCCCCCCCCCCTCTCCTCCCTCCCCCCCCCCCCCTCCCCCCCCCCCCTCCACTCCCCTCCCCCCCCCCCCCCCCCTCTCGGCTCCCACTGCGGGCGCCCCTCCCCCCTCCTCCCGCACCCCCGGCCGGCCCGGACGAGGAGGCTGCCTCCACCCCACGCGGGGCGAACACAAGCGAGCGCCGACCCTCCTCGCCACCCTCGGCCCATACCCGCCCCTCCTGCATCGCCCGCCTCTTCTCCCACCTTTTTGCCTGGTGTTTGCTGGGAGGTCCTATCTACAGTGGGGAGGGAAGCCCCTTACAGGGACAGTCAAGGAATGTACAGGTGGTGAATGTTAGTGTGGTGTGTTCAAATGCCTTTAAGTAAGTGTGTATCTGTTTTGTGCAACCTTGTGCAGTGTGCATACAAGTGGGGTGGGCATTACAGTGTTTTAACAGGTGTGCAAAGGTGGTGGCATCACCATAGATAAGCTTGTTTGTAAAGTATGTAAGTTGGTGTGTGAGACACGACTACAACAGAGACTGACATGCAAAATGTATGTGTGTTGTGTGTGTGCATAGTGTGTTATGTATAGTGTGTGTGTTTTAACAGTATTTGTGGCAGTGGTAATGTGGTTGTGTGGCTCTGTCCGCTCCTTGGCTCCTGTCTTTATTGGGAATGAGTGTCTATTCACCAATGACAACCAGGCCCCGTTTAGGCACAAAACAGTTTTAACAAAGTAATCTATTTAAAGCACCAGTACGTAAAAACCCAGACGATACCCACCCCACACCACACACACATCCCTAGTTGGTGTTGTGTTCATATCCATCCACTGCGGCGGGGGGGATTTGTGGACCATCTCTATATCTCCACACCATCCCACATCAACATCAACACTAGTCACAATCAACGCCATCAGATGAATGGCCTTCCGGCGTTAACTCGAGCTGTTTTTTCTGTTGTTAATATTCAGCAGGGCCCCCCACCGCTAACCCAAACCTCCACAGTGGGCCCCACCGCTAACCCCACACCTCCAGAGGGCCCCACCGCTAAACCCAACCTCCAGCAGGCCCCAACCGCTAACCCAAAAAACCTCCAGCAGGCCCACCGCTAACCCAAACCCCACAGGCCCCCCCGCTTAACCCAACCTCCCGCCCGTCCGCTACCTAACCCAAACCTCCACCCAGGGCTGCTAACTCTAACCCAAACCTCCCAGCGGCGCTAACCTCTAAACCCAAACCTCCCAAACAGGCAGGGTTGGGCCGCTAACGGGTCTAACCCCAAACCTCCCACATGCCCGCTACTCTAACCAAAACCTCCAAACCAGGCCGCTAACTCTAACCCACCTCCCGCAGGGGGCGCTCTCTAAAAAACCCAAAACCTCCACGGGGCTCTAACCTCTAAACCAAACCCCAACATGGCCCTCTAACTTCTAAACACCCACCCCACAGGCAGCTAACGCTAACCCTCTAAAACCCAAACCTCCAGATCGGGCCCGCCACTCTAACCCAAACCTCAAACAGGACGGCCGCTAACAATCTAACCCAACCTCCAACAGGCCGCTAACCCTCTAAACCCAAAACCCTCCACAAGGAGCGCCCGCTAACTCACCCCCACCTCCAACGGCCGCTTACTCTAATCCCAAACCCTCCAGCGGCCCGCTACTCTAACCCTCCCCCCTCAGAACGCTCCAGGATGACGAAGCCATGAATGAACATGAGGCGCCATGGTAACAGATCAGAAAGGCATGTATGCCCTGTCTCATTGGACTCCCTACTCCATCAGTAGCATGCTGTGTGTGTGTGTGTGTGTGTGGGTGTGTGTGTGTGTGTGTGGTGTGTGTGGTCTGTGGTGTGTTTAAAAAACATGTGAAGCGTCAAATGTACCCCTCTCCGTTTTCAGTTTTCATGTTTGATGACTCTTGAAGCGGGCCCCAGGGAGGCACACTGCTCCCCACCATCCACAGACCGGCCGAGAGCAACACGCTCCACCAAATCCAAAAACAGCAGGTCCAACTTAAGCTGGGATATTTTTTAATTGTATAATTTTATTCTAATTCCACTTTAGTATAGATATTATAGATATTTAGTATAGATAGTCCACGGTATTTAAATTTTGGGTTCTATATTTTTTTGTATGGCCCCTTCCTGCCAAAAGCCCAAAATTCCTTGTCTGTAACAAACTTTCCATTAAAAAATAAAAAAATAAAGCGATAAATCCCTTTCTGAATTCTGATTCTGATCAGTCCCTATCCAAATGCTCCCCTAGTGGCAATTCTGGTTAGAGCAGGCTCACCCCCAACAGCAATAGGAGGCCGGACTGCCAGGGTTGCGCTGTATCTTGTACAGATCCCAGGAAGCCAAAGCTGCCGGTACACGATGTTGTGTTCGGAAGCACAGCAGGGGAATCACTGCCCACAAGTTCCTGAAGTTTCTGACATCGTCAAAAAAACGACACCACTATGAATAGAAATAGATATGTTAGAGATTAAGTTGCCCAACTACTCCACGCTAAG